>LR749613.1:861452-888044 GCA_902729485.2 Mus minutoides | reverse complement strand
ACATCTTCATGGACACAAGAACTAATGTAGACGTCATAATAAAATGTCATATTTACAAATATGTGAATTCAAAGAATAAATAAACACTGTATTAGAAGCTTTACTGTAGCAAAATATCTGAGAAAACAACTTAAAGGAGGAAAGATGAATTTTCAAAGGGTCCAGTCCTAGTTCAAATGCCCTCACTGCTTTTAGCTTGTGCCAATCTTCAAAGCAGGACATGGGTGAGGGAAGCTGTCATGGCAACCAGCAAAGAAAACAGGAGTGGGTGTGGAAGAGGTAGGGAGGGAAGAGGACAGCCATGAGGCATACCTTTCAAAGGCCTACTTACTCTAACCAGAGCCCCTTTCCTGATAGATAGCTTATTTAGTATGCAGGTTTGGGGGATTAACACCTTACTTACTGCTCTGGTGGTCCAGTCTCCTCTAAATAGCATCATCGTCAAGGAACCAAGACTAAAGCCCATGGAGGAGACAACTCACATAAAAACCATAACAACTAATGTTGGACAGAGACTGTGGCTCTTGAGCTGCTTCACAGTGTGTGAATAAGAGCATTGCCCACATTGTTCTCTGGGATGAACTATTTTTTTTAAACCATTTTCCTCTAAGGTTGTGCTATGTGATGTATTTATACAAGATAGTGTAAATGCTACCTTTCACACCAAAGTGAGAGATGCTTAACAGCCACATCTTCTGGTGGAAGGACAAATGAGTCTTTGCTGATTTTAAAAGACCAGGGCTCTCCTTCTATAACACTCACATTGGCCGTGTGGCAGCTGTTTGGTTCACTCCACATGAAGAGAGGTGTGACACTCAGGAGAGCAGTGCAAAACTACTAACCCCCAGTCACTGTTACTGTGGGAGTCTAACTTTCTTCCTTCATCAGTGTTTCAGAAGTCTACTTTTTTCTTATCAGAATTTATGGAACTAAAAAACAGGCTAAATTGTTTGCTTGTGTTTGTGTTGAAATATGTTTTTTTTGGCTTTGAGGTTCATGGACAAGTCTCTCAACCATTCTCTCACTTACTCTGCCTCTTTCTTTTTTTCCTCCTGTTTGAACCATTTTTCTATCCCCATCTTCCTTCTTTAGTAATAACATTAGATGCAAGACAGACAAATTCTTGTTCAAAAAATCACTTATGATAGCATATGAACTTTGAGCATTTTACACATAACATGAAAGTGTTTTTTTTCTTGCAAGTAATACTTACTGAAAAATGTTTCCATTTCTCACTTGCTAAAACAGAAGACATTAAAAAGATATTTATGTATACATGAGAATTAAGCATATATGAGAATGAAGGAGATCAGGCCTACAGAGGAGACTTTTATCAAGAGGCTTCTTAAACTCCAGAAATAATTGGAAAACATTTGGCAATAGCTCAGGGACTGTGGTCTCTGTTATGGGTAATCCTGACTGAGGAGGCTTCTGCCATCTCTCTACCATACAGAGCTAGCAATATAATGAGACATATTTTTAATTAAGATAAAGAAAGAACATTCAGATTCATAGTTTACTGTGCTATTAAAAGAGTTATGAAAACCTATTCAGTTTATTTTTAATGGTTCACATAATGATATGATAAATTATACTAATCAATATTCTAATATTAAAACTTCTTTGTATTCCTATTTGTTTATTATGTTCTTGTAGACTAAATTTATCTCTTTAGAATTTGATAATTGCTCCTATACTCTTCTGTAGATTTACATAATAAAAAAAGAAAATTTATACATACATACATTCTCTAATTCCTTCTATGGTATCCTGAAGAATTATACAGCTATAAAAATTTCATAGAAGAAATAAGTGTAGAAACAAGAGCCTGACTACAAGCAGAATAACAAAGATGGGCTTTCCCTGCCACCTGAACTTCTGAGGGAGCCATCTTGGGTCCCAGGTCGCTCAGAGACCATTCTGTACAGGTCAGCTCACAGACTGCAAAGGGTGACTAAGCAGACTGCAGAAGCAACACAGTTGCTTCTGGGACAGGCCCAGTTTTGGGCACTAGACATCCGGGCACCTTCCCTGCCTGAGGAGGTGTCCGTCCAGGAAGGCTTTGCTTGCTGGAGCTCGGGAGGGAGCCAACTTGGGTCCCAGGTTGCTCAGAGACCAGTCTGTGCAGGTCAGCTCATGGACTGCAAAGGGTGAGTGAGCAGACTTCTAAGCAACACAGCTTCTGGGACAGACCCAGTTTCAGGCTCTAGACATCTGGGCACCTTCTCTGCCTGAGGAGAGGAGTATGCCTAAGAGGGCTTTGCTGCGGGAACTCAAGAGGGAGCCATCTTGGGTCCCAGGTCCCACAGAGACCAGCCTGCACAGGTGAGAGTGCAGACTACAGAAGCGACACAGCTTCTGGGACAGGCAGAAGCAACAAAGCTTCTAGGACAGAACCAGTTTCAGGTTCCAGACATCCAGGCACCTTCACTGCCTGAGAAGAGGTGTCTACAGGGGAGGGCTTTGCCTGCTGGAGCTCATGAGGGAGCCAACTTGAGTCCTGGGTCCCTCAGAGACCAGTCTGTGCAGGTGAGTGTGTAGGCCGCAGAGGTAACACAGCTTCTGGGACAGGCCCTATATCAGGCCTTCATCTTTAGCCAAGAGGCAGGTCTGAACACCAGACCTCAGTGCACCTTTCCTGCAAGAGGAGAGTTTTCCTGCAGAGACTACTCTGACCACTGAGACTCAGGAGAAAGCTGAACTCTCAGGACTGTCGACAGAGGCCAACAGAATCACAGGAGGAACAAGCTCCAACCAGAGACAACTATAACAACCAACTCCAGAGATTACCAGATGGTGAAAGGCAAAAGTGAGAATCTTAGTAACAGAAACCAAAAGCACTCACTTTCATCAGAACCCAGCACTCCCACCTCAGCCAGTCCTGGGTACCCCAACATACCTGAAAAGCAAGACTAAGATTTAAAATCATATCTGTGGTGCTGGTAGAGGACATTAAGAAGGACATTAAGAAGGACATGAATAACTCACTTAAAGAAATGCAGGAGAACACTGCTAAAGAGGTAAAAGTCCTTAAAGAGGAAACATAAAAATCCCTTAAAGACCTACAGGACAACACAACCAAACAGGTAATGGAATTGAACAAAACCATCCAGGACCTAAAAAGGGAAATAGAAACAAAAAAGAAAACCCAAAGTGAGACAACTTTGGAGATAGAAACCCTAGGAAAGAAATCAGGAACCATAGATGTGAGCATCAGCAACAGAATACAAAAGATTGAAGAGAGAATCTCAGGTGCAGAAGATTCCATAGAGAACATGGGCACAACAATCAAAGAAAATGCAAAATGCAAAAAGATCCTAACTCAAAACATCCAGGAAATCCAGGACACAATGAGAAGACCAAATCTACGGATAATAGGAGTAGATGAAAAGAAGATTTTCAATTTAAAAGGCCAGCAAATATCTTCAACAAAATAATAGAAGAAAACTTCCCAAACCCAAAGAAAGAGATGCCCATGAACATACAAGAAGCCTACAGAACTCCAAATAGACTGGACCAGAAAAGAAATTGCTCCAGACACATAATAATCAGAACAACAAATGCACTAAATAAAGATAGAATATTAAAAGCAGTAAGGGAAAAAGGTCAAGTAACATATAAAGGCAGGCCTATTAGAATTACACCAGACTTTTTACCTGAGACTATGAAAGCCAGAAGATTCTGGACAGATGTTATACAGACCCTAAGAGAACACAAATGCTAACCCAGGTTACTATATCCAGCAAAACTCTCAATTAACATAGATGGAGAAATCAAAATATTCCATGATAAAACCAAATTCACACAATATATTTCCACGAATACAGCCCTTCAAAGGATAATAAAGGGAAATCACCAAAACAAGGACAGAAACTACACCCTAGAAAAAACTAAAAAGTAATCCTTCAACAATCCTGAAAGAAGACAACCCCAAGAACAGAATCCCAACTTTAACAACAAAAATAACAGGAAGCACAAACTACTTTTAATTTCTCTTAACATCAATGGACTCAATCCCCCAATAAAAAGACATAGACTAATAGACTGGCTACACAAACAGGACCCAAAGTTTTGCTGCTTACAGGAAATGCACCTTAGGGAAAAAGACAGATATTACCTTAGGGTGAAAGGCTGGAAAACAATTTTCCAAGCTAATGGTCCAAAGAAAAAAGCTGGAGTAGCCATTCTAATATCTAATAAAATTGACTTTCAACCCAAAGTTATAAAAAAAGACAAAGAGGGGCACTTCATACTCATCAAAAGTAAATCAACCAAGATGAACTCTCAATTCTGAATATCTATGCTCTGAATATAAGGGTAGCCACATTCATTAAAGAAACTGTAGTAAAGCTCAAAGCACACATTGCACCTCACACAATAATATTGGGAGACTTCAACTCCCCACTCTCACCAATGGACAGATCCTGGAAACAGAAACTAAACAGAGACACATGGACACTAACAGAACTCATGAAACAAATGGATTTAACAGATATCTACAGAACATTTTATCCTAAAACAAAATGATATACCTTCTTCTCAGCGCCACATGGTATCTCTTCCAAAATTGACCATATAATTGGTCACAAAACAGGCTTCCACAGATACAAAAATATTGAAATTATCCTATGCATCCTATATGACCACCATGGACTAAGGCTGATCTTCAATAACAACATAAATAATAGAAAGCCAACATTCTTATGGAAACTGAGCAACACTCTGCTCAATGATTCTTTGGTCAAGGATGAAAATAAACAAAGAACTTAATGACTTTTTAGAGTTTAATGAAAATAAAGCCACAACATACCCAAACTTATGGGACACAATGAAGGCAGTCCTAAGAGGAAAACACAGTGCCCTGAGTGCCTCCAAAAAGAAACTAGAGAGAGCCTACACTAGTAGCCTGACAGCACACCTAGAAGCTCTAGAACTAAAGGAAGCAAATTCACCCAAGAGGAGTTGATGGTAGGAAATAATCAAACCCAAAGCCGAAATCAACCAAGTAGAAACAAAAAGAACTATTCAAAGAATCAAACAAACCAGAGCTGGTTCTTTGAGAAAATCAACAAGATAGATAAACCCTTAGCCAGACTCACTAGATGGCACAGTATCTTAATTAACAAAGTCAGAAATGAAATAGGAGATATAACAATGGAACCTGAAGAAATACAAAACATCATCATATCCTACTACAAAAGGCTATACTCAACAAAGCTAGAAAACCTGGATGAAATGGACAACTTCATAGACAGATACCAGGTACCAAAGTTAAGCCAGAAGTTTAACTTTTTTTAAGTTTAGATCAGATTAACGATCTAAACAGTCCAATTTCCCCTAAAGAAATAGAAGCAGTTATCAATAGTCTCCCAAACAAAAAACGCCCAGGACCAGATGGGTTTAGTGCAGAGTTCTGTCAGACCTTCAAAGAAGACCTAATTCCAACTCTCCTCAAAATATTCCAAAAATAGAAACAGAAGGTACTCTACCTAATTCATTCTATGAAGCCACAATTACTCTGATACCTAAACCACACAAATGATCCTAAAAGAAAGAGAACTTCAAACCAATTTCCCTCATGAATATCGATGCAAAAATACTCTATAAAATCCTTGCAACCCAAATCCAAGAACACATCAAAATGATCATCCATCATGACCAAGTAGGCTTCATCTCAGGAATGCAGGGATGGTTTAAGATATGGAAAGCCATCAACGTAATCCACTATATCAAAAAACTCAAAAACAAATCCACATGATCATCTCGTTAGATGCTGAGAAAGCATTTGACAAAATCAAACACCCTTTCATGATATAAGTCTTGGAAAGATCAGGAATTCAAGGCCCATACCTAAACATAATAAAAGCAATATACAGCAAACCAGTAGCCAACATCAAAGTGAATGGAGAGAAGCTCGTAGCAATCCCACTAAAATCAGGGACTAGACAAGGCTGCCCACTTTCTCCCTACCTATTCAATATAGTACTTGAAGTCCTAGCCAGAGCAATTCGACAACAAAAGATCAAGGGGATACAAATTGGAAAGAAAGAAGTTAAAATATCACTGTTTGCAGATGATATGATAGTATATATAAGGGACCCCAAAAATTCCACCAGAGAACTCCTAAACCTGATAAACAGCTTCAGTGCAGTAGCTGGATATAAAATTACCTGAAACAAATCAATAGCCTTTCTCTACACAAAGGATAAAAGGGCTGAGAAAGAAATTAGGGAAACAACACCCTTCACAATAGTTACAAATAATATAAAATACCTTGGTGTGACTCTAACTAAGGAAGAGAAAGATCTGTATGACAAGAACTTCAAGTCCCTGAAGAAAGAAATAGAAGAAGATCTCAGAAGATGGAAAGATCTCCCATGCACATGTATTGGCAGGATTAATATAGTCAAAATCTCTATCCTGCCAAAAGCAATCTACAGATTCAACGCAATCCCCATCAAAATTCCAACTGAATTCTTCACTGAGATAGGAAGGGCAATTTGCAAATTCATCTGGAATAATAAAAAACCTAGGGTAGCAAAAACTATTCTCAAGAATAAAAGAACCTCTGGGGGAATCACCATGCCTGACATTAAGTTGTACTACAGAGCAATTGTGATAAAAACTGCATGGTACTGGTACAGCGACAGACAGATAGATCAAGGGAATAGAATTGAAGACCCAGAAATGAATCCACACACCTATGGTCACTTGATCTTTGACAAGGGAGCTAAAGCCATCCAGTGCAAAAAGGACAGCATTTTCAACAAATGGTGCTGGCACAACTTGAGGTTATCATTTTGAAGAATGCAAATTGATCCATTCTTATCTCCTTGTACAAAGCTTAAGTCTAAGTGGATCAAAGACCTCCACCTAAAACCAGAGACAGTGAAATTTATAAAGGAGAAAGTGGGGAAAACCCTCGAAGATATGGGCACAGGGGAAAAATTCCTAAACAGAACAGCAATGGCCTGTGCTGTAAGATCAAGCATTGACAAATGGGACCTTATAAAATTGCAAAGCTTCTGTAAGGCAAAAGACATTGTCAGCAAGACAAAAAGGCCACCAACAGATTGGGAAAGGATTTTTAACAATCCTAAATCTGATAGGGGACTAATATCCAACATCTACAAAGAGCTCAATAAGCTGGACTCCAGAAAAACGAATATCCCCATTAAAAATGGAGTACAAAGCTAAACAAGGAATTCTCAACTGAGGAATTCCAAATGGCTGAGAAACACCTGAAAAAATGTTCAACATCCTTAATCATCAGGGAAATGCAAATCAAAACAACACTGAGATTCCACCTCACACCAGTCAAAATGGCCAAGATCAAAAATTCAGGTGACAGCAGGTGCTTGCGAGGATGTGGAGAAAGAGGAACAGTCTTCCATTGCTGGTGGGAATGCAAGCTTATAAACCACTCTGGAAGTCAGTCTGGCATTTTTATGAAAATTAGACAGTACTACCGGAGGATCCAGCAATACCTCTACTGGGTATATACCCAGAAGATGTCCCAACTGGTAAAAAGGACACATGCTCCACTATGTTCATAGCAGCCTTATTCATAATAGCCAGAAGCTGGAAAGAACCCAGATGTCCCTCAACAGAGGAATGGATACAGAAAGTGTGGTACATTTACACAATGGAGTACTAGTCTGCTATTAAAAAAATGAATTTATGAAATTCTTGGGCAAATGGGTGTATCTGAAGTATATCATCCTTAGTGAGGTAACCCAATCACAAAAGAACTCACATGATATGCACTCACTGATAAGTGGATATTAGCCCAGAAACTTAGAATACCCAAGACACAATTTGCAAAACACAAGAAAATCAAGAAGGAATACCAGCGTGTGGATACTTCATTCCTCCTTTGAATAGGAAACAAAATATCCATGAAAGGAGTTACAGAGACAAAGTTTAGAGCTAAGAGGAAAGGGTGGACTATCCAGAGACTACCCCCCCCTGGGATGCATCCCATAATCAGTCACTAAACTCAGACACTATTGCATAGGACAGCAAGAGTTTGCTGAAGGGACCCTGATATAGCTGTCTTGTATGAGGCTATGCCAGTGCCTGGCAAATACAGAAGTGGATGCTCACAGTCATCTATATGATGGAACACAGGGCACACAATGGAGAAGCTAGAGATAGAACCCCAGGAGCTGAAGGGGTCTGCAACCCTAGAAGAGGAACAACAATATGAACTAACCAGAACCCCCAGAGCATGTCTCTAGCTGCATATGTAGCAGAAGATAGTCTAGTTGGTCATCATTGGGAAGAGAGGCCCCTTGGTATTGCAATCTATATGTACCCCAATACAGGGGAACGCCAGTGCCAAGAAGTGGGAGTGGGTGGGCAGGGGAGCATGGCAGTGGGAGGGGAGGGGGAACTTTCGGGATAGCATTTGAAGTGTAAATTAAGAAAATATCTAATAAAAAATTGAAAAAAAATACAGTATTCAAGTTGATAGTTAAATCTAATTGGGACCCTACACCACTTGTCATTTTTTTTTTTTTACAAACAAATACATCAGTTTAAGTAGTAATCTTCCACTCTTAGTCAAAATCCCATGTTACTATTATAATGCAAGACATAGTCCAATGGATTTAATTTTTTGACAGTTTTAAATCTCAAGTATCTTAACTATGGGCTCCTGTAAAATTAAAACTAATTATACATTTTTAATCTAAAAGGGAATAACTAGTGTTTGAAAACAATAATATAAAAGCAAATTTAATATCCAGCAGTGAAAACCCAATTCATTTGATGTCTGGCATCTGGGACTCACTCTTGATATAATCTTCTGGGTTCCTAAGGGCTGAAGAAGCACCATTCCTCTAGATCTAACATCTTCAGCACACACTTGTTCTTGTAAGGTTAGGCCAGTTCCACTGTACACCTGACACTGAAATTGACAGTCACAGCATCCTTCATGTCCTAAGGCCTGAACCTTTATCACTGGCCTCTCTTAAAGAACTCTGACTTTTCCATATTGCACCAAGCTTCAGCTCTTCGCAATGACCTCTTAAATCCTGAAACTTTCCTGCCTTCAACACCAGTCCCTTCTAGAAGGAATTTGCTGCTAGTTTGATTGTATCTTTGGCCCAATTACATCACAGCTTCTGTTCACTGAATCTGAGGAAAAATATTTCCTGTGTGCCAATAAAACACAGAGTATTTTATCTCAATAATACTATATTTTTTTTAATTAATCACAGATGATTCTTCCACCTTAGCTCCTCAATACCCCCATTGTCCTACAAAAGCAAAAGACACCGTGTTTCAATCATATTGACCCCTCTGACAGTTTTAAATGGTTTCTTCATCTCCAGTATAACCAGCATATACAAATCCTTAGCCAAGGGTTCCTAATCCAGTCCTTGACTAAATCCTTACTTCCCAGTGAAGTCTTGTGACATAGACCTTCACTGTCCACATTACACTGAGGATTGTCTTCAAGACCCAAATAATAGTTTATGAAGCTTATGAACACTCAATAGCTTTTCCAGCCCAAAGTTCCAAACTCTTCCACATTCTTCCCACAAACTAAGCTGATAAAAACAATTTCTCAATTGAGAAATTATTCAGATATTCTAAGCTGTGTCACATCAAGAGTTAAAGCTAAGTAAGGCACACACCAAGATCATCTTTGTTATTCTTTTTTTAAAAATATATAAGTTCTTTTATTTATTGTTTTTCCAAATTTTTTATTAGATATTTTCTTAATTTACCTTTCAAATGCTATCCCAAAAGTTTCCTCTACACTCCACCCGCCTTGCTCTCCTACCCACGTACTCCCACTTCTTGGCCCTGGTGTTCCCCTGTATTGGGGCATATAAAGTTTGCAATACCAAGGGGCCTCTCTTCCCAATGATGGCCGACTAGGCCATCTTCTGCTACATATGTAGCTAGAGACAAGAGCTCTGGGGGTCCTGCATGGTTTTATTCAATTCCATTACCTGTCATCTTTATTCATATTGTATAATCTGAGAGCAAAGTACAGGTTCTTCCTCTGGCAGTTGAGTGACTTTTGTTGTTTTGTTGTTGTTGTTTTGTTTTGTTTTGTCTTTATTACCATCAATGGGTCAGAAATGAGTCAAAGTTCTCATCAGTAATCAGAAGCTCACTTGGTCCTCACCCTCTAAAATGAAGGTGTTGCTGGTGCTGTCCCCCACTGGGTTTATGGCAAGTTCTAGAATCATCTGGAAACCTCTCAAGCTTAGAGTTCCATCCTCTTGTCTCAGCGGGTAAACCAGCTGTACAGGAGAGTGATATGACTGTGGGAAAAGTTAGTCTCTTTCTTAGCTTTGCTCTCTCTTTGATCTTCACATGGAGGTGTGAGAACCCAATGCCATGCTACAAGCTTCTTCCAGAACAGCAGTGCCAAAAACAGGGTCAAGAAGAAGGGAGGGAGGGGAGGACTTTTGCATATTTTAAATTCTGTCATTTTTATTTTGTAAAATTAATAGTTGTTGTATGGCCATTAAAACAATGAATAGCCTTGGAGCAGGTTTTCTAATTAATTAATTAATTAATTAATTAATTTTATGGTTTTTCAATACAGGGTTTCTCTGTGTAGCCCTGGCTTTCCTGGAAATTACTCTGTAGACCTGGCTGGCCTCAAACTTAGAAATCTGCCTGCCCCTGCCTCCCAAGTGCTGGAACTAAAGGCGTGAGCCACCACTGCCCAGCTCAGTTGGTTTTTGATAACTTTCTCATAATATGTTTTGTTTTCATGGATACCTTATGGCATTGATGGTGGTCGTGGTGGTATGTCTGTGATACACACACACTCAAAGAGAGAGTATTTGACCAAAAATTTCCTTTCTCCTTTCTCCCCTCTCTCTCCTCTTTCTCTCTCTCCCTCACTCTCTTTCTTTCTTTCTTTCTCTCTCTCTCTCTCTCTCTTTCTTTCTTTCTTTCTTTCTTTCTTTCTTTCTTTCTTTCTTTCTTTCTTTCTTTCTTCCTTTCTTCCTTTCTTCCTTTCTTCCTTTCTTCCTTTCTTCCTTCCTTTCTTCCTTCCTTCCTTCCTTCCTTCCTTCCTTCCTTTCTTCCTTTCTTTCTTCTCCTCTTCCTCTTCCTCTCTCTCTATCTCTGTGTTTTTCTTTCCCTCACTCTCTTTCTCTTTTTCTGTCTGACTTAGAGTTTCTTGTTATTGGTATAATTATAATTTCTTGTTTCCTTCATCTTGGCATATAACTGCATTTGTTGCTAGAGGGCAGGTAGATTTATATATGATGGGGATTCATACCTGGTACTCATTCCTACACACTTTATATGCTAACTCACAGTAATAGGCAAGACTCAGAATATGGTCAAACGTAGTTGCTCCTAAAGAACAGGGGTCTTCAGGGTGAATATTATACTTGTAGATATTATTTTTAAATAACTAATTTATTCAAAGCTATTTTTAACATTTAGTTTTCCCTCCAACTAATTGTTATTTTTTTCTATATTTCAATAACTCTTTCATAAGCTGTGCTCTGAGACTCTGTTGCCTTCAGTTTAATTGGAGTTATAATTTACTATTATTAAGATATTTATTTTTGTCATTTTTATGTTGATTTTAGAAAGGAGAGGACAGCAGTATCTTCATAAACTTTAACCAAAATTTGACTTAATTAAGCTTTTCAGGCCATTCTAGAAATCTTTGAGCTCAGAATTTGGAATTCAGTTGTAGAGCATCATATGCTACATGAATCAATTCCTAGGTTAACCTACAATAATAGTACAACCACAATACATTGTGGCTCTAATATATCCGACAGTTGTGTCTTTTTTGTCTCTCTGTAGTTCTGCAATTTTTTTGACTATTTGCAAAGATAATTCAACTGAGATATTAATTACAATTGAACATGCCATGAAAATTATCTAAGAGCCACATTTAACCAAAGTTGGTAACTTCTGGTTATTTTCATGCAAACGTGGCATGCTAGAAATTTCTAGCAATGTTAGATATGTTATAGACAACTTGGTTAATTTGAATGGCAGTGTTGCCTAATACCAAAAACACTGTCAAATTCACTACCTACTACCTATTGTGAATATCTAGGAATTTCCCAATTTCAAGTTATTTGTTATTTGGAGAAAAAAAAGATTGGTTATGCTAAATTTAAAATTATATCTTACTTTTAAGTAACTGTGAGGTTCTAAGTATTAAAAATATGGTCATATTGAATTTGTAAACTCACCCACCACTTCCCATGGCAAATTTCAGAGCACTAAATTTTATCATTGAAGGTATTCAGACAGACGACTGAGTGTGGAGCTTGAAACTCAGTTTTCAGCATGAAATTGAAGCTGTCATTCATCATGGCTCACAAGCACAGGCGAGCTCAATACAAAAGCCACCTTGCATTACTGTCCATCCTATTTTCTCTCCTTTCACTGGAAAAGATACCCCTTTGTCCAGACAAATGGAGTTAAGAGATCAAGAGTAAATTAAACCAGGGTCATCAAAGAAGCAATGAAGGCACCTGTATATTGGAGTCTTTATTATAAACTCTGATTTGTCTCCCACAGAACCAGTTTTACCATTTTTGTAATTAAATTCTGGACCTAGGTAATCAAGGAAAGTTTTCCATATATTTTCCTCAGAATCCTTATTGTGGTATGTTGGATTCTTAAGTAGGAAGGCCAGGAAAAGGCAATCACGTATATGGTCAGACAAGAAACTTGATCGAACTTTCTAGGCTGTACATACATCATTTTCTTGTAATGAGATGTTGGTAAGTCATTTATTAAAGTATGCTGAAGATCATTGACAACAACATAACTGTCTTTACTGTCCTGAGAAATAATGCTTGAAATTTTATATGTGCACATTTAATCTTCCCAAAATACTAACTTTGATTTGCTAGGTCTGACATGGACCTGAGGATCTAAATTCACTAACAAACTTGAAAATTCCCTATGAGAAATGATGCAGCAGCCACTGAAATTCCCACTGGTATCAAGCATTAGAAATGTGGCTAGTGGGAAGGGAACATTTAATGTGTAAGAATACAATCTGGTGCATATATTAGAAAACCTTTGTCCCTTCTTTCTTAAATACAAAATAATAGTGTTTGTTAGGACATTTCCCTAAATGTGTGTGGTATTTGGCCCACAGTTGCCATTTCATTGCCTTGCCTTGTCCCCAGTAGTCCCCTTCTTATAAGTAGTTCTTGTTGAGCTTTTATGTCATATATCTGTTAAAAAATTAACCCTATGATGTGAGAAACTAACAGGATATTTGTCTTTCATCTCTCCTCATTATCCTCTCTTACTCCTTCTCTTTTTAGAGTCTCTTGTTTCCTTTATGTAGACTCTCCCTTCTTCCTTCAGGGAGAAGAAATACATATGTAAATATATAAAATGTAAACATATATATGATATACACACATACATATTTTTGTGATTTATTTATTTATCAAGATGGTTTCTCTGTGTAGCCCTGACTGTCCTAGAACTCACTCTATAAACCAGGCTGGATGTGAATTCAGATATCCTCATGCTTTTGCCTCCTACTGGGATTAAAGGCATGTCCCAACACTGCCAAAGAAAAACTCTTTATTAGCATCTCAGAGCCTGGGTGATTTGTTCTGGCCCTTTTCCTCTCATCCCTATTTGTTTGCTGTTTATTTGTTTCTGTGTTTGTTTGGTTTGTTTTTTTTTTTTTTTCCATCAGGGTTTCTCTACATAGCTCAGGTTGACTTTGAACTCACAAAGATCTACCTGCCTCTGTCTGCCTTTCCATACAAGTTCTAAGATTAAAGGCATGTGCCACCATTGCCAGGCATACTTTAAATTTAGATTTTATATGTGATAGAAGATGTGATATTTTTCTTTCCTGGTGAGGCTATTTAATTGAATATATGATGGTCTTCATTTCCATGTGAATATATCATGTTATATACACATTCGAAACAGTGTACATATAGATCAAGTTTCAATAAAACCTTAGTTCCTGGGGATAAAGTGTCTACAGGAGCATTTGATGGCATTACATGTAGAAAACTATAAAGACTTCACCAGAGCAATTATAAACAATAATTAATTAAGTAAAGTTGAAGATGTGGATTCAACATTTAAAAATGGGCAGTATTTCTGTGCACAAATGGTAGGAGTGGCAAAGAAACAAAGAAAACAATCTCACTTATCACCTTCACCCAAGGCTTAGAAATAAGTTTAAATGAGGAATGGGAGACATAAGTATTGACAAATGTAACACAGTGATGAAAGGAAGTGAAGAATGTCCATTTAAGTGGAAAGCTATTCTGTGTTCAAGGACAGAAACAATGGATACTGCTAAAATTCCCACTTACTATTCAATACAGTCTCAATCAAATTATAGTGGCATGATTTAAAAAGTATTTAATTTACTTATTTACTTACTTGTATATGTGTGAGTGTGTAGGTATAGATGAATGCACATATGAACATGCAGTAGTATGCTTACACTCCACATGGAGTCTACTTGGAGGATAGTAGTTTTGCTGATGCCAGTTATTTCCTTCTACTATATAGTACCTAGGTATTTAAATAAGGTCAGCAGGTTTGGTGGTAAGTGCCTTTATCTGCTGAGCCATCTTGCTAATACATATGTTTGATTTTTTTGTTTGTTATAACTGAAAACCGTTCCCAAAATATGTGTGGAAGAATTAAGCATCCCAAAGATCCCACCAATCTTTAGCAAGACACAAAACAAAACCAAACCAAAAACAAGGTTGGACATACTGTACTTCCTTACTTCAGAATATATTGCAAAGCCATAATAATCTAGATAGCATGTTATTACATTAAGACAAAAACCACATTAGCCAATGGAACATAACAGAGATAAATATACAAATGTGCATTTAATAAGTTTTTGATAAATGTGCCAATAACATATACAGAAGAAAGAACAGCCCCTTTAATAAATGGTGTGGGTAAACATGTATTTCACATGCATGATAACTAGATTATACCTTTTCATTACACATAAAAGTAAACTCTCAAGGAATAAAAGATCTAAATGATAGAACTAATACTGTACAAACAATTAAAATAATTTATGCCATTGGTCTGAGCAATTTTTACGGGGAGACATTGGATTCAAAAGGAAAGAAAAAAAAACACAGTATATTTTAACAAAATAAAAAGGGCTTCTGTATAGTGAGTAGAGAGACAGCCTATGGAATGCACAAAAATATTTGGAAACCATACATAATCTGATAAGAGCCTAATAATATTCAAAACACATACAGAACCCAAACCATATAAAGAAAACAACAGAGCAGTAATTTGAGTTGAAGTAGGAGGATGTCAAGGCTCCAAGGGTCATGTTAGTGAGCCCTTTTGAAAGAAAAAAAAAAAGAATGCAGACAGACAAATGAAACATAACAAAGACAAAAAACTATGTACCAACAAATTGAATAACAGGAAGTATTTTCTAGAAAGGCAAACTTACAAAAATTTGCTCTGTGAGAAAAAATTTGTGTTATTGTGCCATATTTGTGGAAATAATGAATAATTCAAAAGTGTAACTGTAAGAGGAAAACAATCTCCTTTAAAATAATGCAAAAACAATTAGAGATAAACTTAATAAAAGAAATAGAATGCATTTTTATGGACAACTACAAAATATTGTTGAAGAAGATGATTGGGAAGATGTGTTCAAAGGCTGAAAAAAATAGCACTTATCAAAATTGGGTTGAGCTTATATAACTCTATGCACAGATTCAACATAAACATAAAATTCCAGAAATCAATAGGTTGATTCCAAGTTTTGCATTAAAATGCTAACTTTTGGGAATCACAAAAATGATTTTAAACAAGGATAGATTGGAATACTAAAGTTTCTCAATATTCAAATCAGCCACAACAACAATAACAACAACAAAAAAAATCCAGTTGTAATAGGGTAAGGATGCCCATAGATGAGGAGTAAGGTAGAACTGAGAACAAGTGCAAGCTTTAGAGCTTCTGTGGAGTGATGCCTGAGGTAAATGAAGACAGGACAGGTTTTCAATTAAGTGAAGCTAGACACGACCCAAGACAATCTGTGTGGACCCCAGTTCATACCATATCCAAAAGGTAAGGAGGTCATGTAATTCAGCAAACACGTTAGAACTCTTATAAGAAAACTGAAGTATTGATCATATAATCTCACAACTTCTCAATTATGGCATCCAAAACACGTGAGAAAGAGAAATTGGATGTTATCAAAATTTAAAACTTTCATGCTTCAAACCACACTGTGAAGAAAGAGCGACTTCAGTCTACAATCTTGAAGAAAAGCTTGTTGATCACATATTTTGTGAGACGCTTGTGTATACATAGTGTATGAACATTAGAATTTGGTCAGGGAAAATATAAATCAGCCAATTTAGAAAGTGTGCAACGAATTTGAGCAGGCATCTGTTCAAAGCTGATATGCAGATGAGCACCGATTGGAGCAAAGATCTGCAGTGTCACTAGTGGTGAGCAAAATGCAAATTATACTCCAGGAGCTGCCAGGGTGCATCAGCTAGATTGGCTTTATTAGCAAAATAGTGGTGTGGATATAGAGGAATTAAAATGCTCATCAAATGCTGGCAAGAGCAAAAATGGTGTGTTCAGTTTGTGAAACAATTATGTAGACCCTCAAAATATTAATTATAGTTACTGTTAACCCCATGTTAACCCCATTAGTTAACTTTCTGTTTCTGGGTTGTAGTAATACCCTTGTAGAACCAACTTAGGGAAGAAAGTGTTCATTTTGTCTTACAGTTCCTGAGGGGATGTGGTCTTCACTGTGGAGAAGGCATGCCAGCCGGACTATGGAGCATGGTGGGTGGGCAGAACACATACTGATCGCCCTTCATTTGCAGTTAAGAAGTAGAGTAAGAGAAGAGGGAGTGGGTCAGACTATGAAACCTATGAAGTATGTCCTCCAACAAGGTTCTGCCTTCTTCCTAAGTGTCCCATAACTTTCCCCAATAGCAACACCAACTAAAGACAAAGTATTCAAATGCATGAGCCTACTGGGGCTATTTCTCATTCAAATCACAACACTGGACAAATGTGTGTGTATGTGTGTGTGTGTGTGTGTGTGTGTGTATGTGTGTGTGTGTGTGTGTGTGTGTGTGTGTGTGTGTGTAAAGGCAGTGTTTCTCCTTAAACCTGGAACTGATCCATGAGGTTAGCCTGGGTGGCCAATGAGCTCGAGGGCATTGCCTTTTTCCAACACCTCGGCAGGCACTTGTGTTTCAGATATGTGCCCTCATTCCTAGCTTTTATGTGGGTATCCAGGATGTGAACCCAGCTTCTCATGCTTGAATGGCAGGCACTTTGATGACTAAGTCATGTCTTCAGTACCAGTGCCATTCTTAGATATAAAAAAACAGTGCATATATATACACATATTAATAAAACAAATATTCCAGGTAGATTTAATCACAAATGTTTATTATTGAATGAGTTTATAATAAAATAAATAGATATATTGATTCTATGGGATATTTACTCCTGAAGAGAAAGAGAGCATGGATAAATGCTATATTAACCTAGGCAAGGCATTCAAGACCGCTTTATTTATGATTGCATTTATATAGATCTATACAAAATATGTAGATCTGTAGAGACAGAAAATTAGTAAGTAGCTCACATACCTGTGCATGGGAAGAAAGACAGGGAGTGCTTTGTAACAAATACAGGTTTTCTTTTGTGGTTATGAGAATATTCTAAATGTAGACTGCTTAATTCTGCTCTCCTGGGCAAAGATAAAGACGTGGGAGTTATATCTTTTAAAAATTACATTCTAATTTGTCATTTTAAATGAATTATACAATTTACTAAATGAATTATACAACTAGCTCCTGAAGGTATAATCTTTCTTAGTACAATTAAAAAGCAGTATATTTGAGAGAACAAATGGAAGGGTCTTGCTTGGATAACTACCATGGATCTGAAAATAAAACAACATCTAGTATGAGCACATGTCAGTCTTCTGAAATGAAGTAACTTACCAAGTAAATGGAAGTTCTTGCATTCTCCCATTCGCAAGCCAGATCATCTATCATCTTTCTTTGTATGGGTTTTCATTTGGGAGCTAATTTTACTTCCCAGATAGATGATTTCTTCTGGAACCTGGAGGGGATTATTTTCTTTTAAGACCTTTTGCAGCCTAACCTGGAAGCCTTGCCTCAGGGATTAGGAGATGGAACGCCACAGAACTGTTCTTCCTGAACTGTGCCCTCCCTGTGGTTACTCCACACCCACATGGCAGACTTAGAACAAGCTCAGATTTCCTCTCCTGCTTTCTCTCTGGCACCAGTTGCGTTAAGGGAGAATCAGACAGGAGTGTCCCACAAAAGCTTTTCTGCTGGCCTCTGTGAAGGCTGAAGCCTGTCTGTGCAGGTTTCTCCACGGGGCTGGCCCACCTGTGGGGCTGGCTGGACCCTGAGTGAAGGGGAAAAGAGAGGGGCTGATCCAGTTTCCCAGCTTTGAAGTGAAGAATGAGCCAGAATGAAGAAGCTCCTGATCAAAGGCTGCCCAGGCTGCCTGGCGATAAGGAAGGCGGCATTAACTCTCCAGGGAGAGCTCAGGCATCTGAGGCCAGGTGGAGAGAGGGCTCCCAGCTCTCTGAATAGATGCTTTTGTTCCTGCACCCTGTGACAGCAAGAACTATTTGAAGCAACTGCAACCAGCAATTTCTAACTCGGATTGGTTTATTGCGATGGCTTTCAAACTTTGATAGGCATCAGAATCACTTGGGGGGGGGGGCGTGTTTCTTCCCCAGAACAGAGGCTTGGTTCTTCCCCTAAACACTGTCATTCCTTAGGTGTGTCTTTCTGTCAGTTTCTCACAGGTGATTTAAATGCTAAAGTTTAAAAGCCCAATGCAAAGTTTACTAATAATCTGAAGGAGAAAATTTTATTTTGAAGAAACAGTTTAGGGCTGGGTATGTGGGGAGTTAGTTTAGCATGTGTAAGACTCTGGATTGATCCCAGAACACACACACACACACACACACACACACACACACACACACCATAAACACTTACATTGCTATTTTTATATAATTTTTACATATTAAACACACTCAAAAATAAGAGACTTCATGTTTAGTCAGTGTAGTCTACTACTCAACTAGGTAGGACAGCAATTCGTCTGTGTGTATAAAACCCTTTGTTAACATTTCAGACACTGGGCTATGTGCTATGGGTGGAGATGGATAACACCATTCTGTTGCCAAGAGCTCAGCATCCTGCTGAGGAGACAGACACGTAAACAAAATAAATGAAGTATTAGAAGAAGAATGTGAAAGGCGGTTCCAGCCCAGGAAGACAATGACTAACTCCCGCCTGGAGGGTGGGAGAGGGCAGAGGCTTTCCCAAACACTGCATCTCTGAGGCTAGTCTAAGGCTGAAGATCAACTTGCCTCCCTGGCTGGAGATGTGCAGGTGGCCTGGCACAGGAGCTGGGAGATTCCAGTCCTAGGGAAAGGCCTGTGCAGACTCAGATCCTGAGAGGCCTGGGAGATTTGTTATGGCGGGATTCACCAGCAGTTGGTGATGGAATCGCTGAAGATAATGTAGACAAACAGCCTCAATATGAAAGGACCTGTCATCCCCGGAAAGGTAGCTGGGGTCGTTTTCAGGCAGAACTCAATGCAAGAGTTCAGCTGGAATCTGGGTATGAAGTGTTGCTCAAATGCAGGACGTGTCGATGTAAATAATATAAGGGAGACATTTGCAGACACTATAAAACAAAAACCCTCTGGTGTTTACTTCCAGTTGGATTTTGCAAGAGAAAATGAATACTAATAACATCATTAGTATTTACAAGATACTTCATAGTCTAAAAAGAATCACAATTATTGTCACATAATTGCAATATAAAGCACATTGTCACAAGCTTTGAATAGCCCTGGAGGCACCACATCTGTTTGTTTTTTTATTGACTCAGTCTTCTAGAATCCATTTCTTTGAGAGGTTGAAGAGCTTTGGGTATCACCCAGATTATGAGGAAGCAGAAAAAGGCTTAATTACACATTTTCTGAGTGTGAACGGTTTTTTTAGTATAAGGTGGATTTACTGAGTAAGATAGCTCCAATAAAGACAGGTAAAGATCAGAAACCACCAGATATTTTACAATGGCATGCTGCAGCCTAGAAAAAAAATGCAAAAGAAAAGAAAACGATTCTGTATTTATCCAAACAGGCATGCATAGGCTGGGGCTACAGTCAGTGTGTAAGAACTGAGAACTGAGAACTGCAACAGGAAAAAAAAAATGAGAGCTCAAGTCTGAGGCTTATTCCCCTAAGGCTTACTTCCTGCTGGCTTCACAGTCCTATGCTTTGGAGCCAGTATTCTCTGGTGTCTCTCCTCCCCTTGTGAACCTGAGGCCAAGGTTTCTCTTGGGACCACCCTTTTTATGTCTGCAAGGTTGTTCAGGATTCATCATCTGAGGGATACAACTTGCATTATTATCTCTCACTCTGACGCAGCTCAGCCATGTGACAGGCTTTGACTAATGAGACATTAGCAAACGTGATATTAGCTGGATTTGGGAAAATACTGTACCTGGCCTATCCTTGTACCTATGTCTTCTGAGAGTCATTTGCTCAATCAAAATTACCCCTCTAGCCCATGCATGTGGTAAACTGTGGGGAGAGTATATGTGCTTTTCACTGACTGAGCTCAGTTCCCCTTGTTGAATGTTACAATGTGCATGTAAACAAAGGGCTCTAGAGTACTCACTTTTTAATATAAATGCAAGTTGCTTTTCATATTTTAATAGGCCATCTATTATTGAGTTAATACTTCTATATTCAAAAAAGACTGATGCAACCCTGGCAAAGACTGATGTAAAAATCAAACAATGTTCTTAAGCTGAACTAAGTTAAGTGCATTCTGTGTTCAGAATTTTGGGATGGATGACAGAAGCCACTACAGAGAGCTTGAGGTAGGTGACAGCTTGCTATCTCCACACTTTCATTGGTCAATTGTTATAACAACCAACTGTGAACCAAACTATAACTCATCCATGGATATTAGGTTGCAGAAACACTTCTTAAGCTGGAGATATGGAACATTCTAGCTCTGGACTCTTGGGAGCCCTCCCAAACCTGTTCACTTGGGAATCCTATGGTGGTTCCCTACCCTGTCTCCAGGCATTGCTTCTGTCTCTGCAAGGAGATCTTTCCCAGACTAGTGGACTATTTTCATGGTGGCTTATTTGATAACATTGCTCAGACACTTGCCTCCCATGTTTGACCCACGCCAAAAACCAGTCCATTTTTAAACCTAAGTTTGTAGGCTGTAATGTTAGTAGAGCTTACGATAGCCTCTGAAAAAGAATCATCTGCAACTGAGGGAATATTAGCTGCATTTATGTCCTAGCAGAGGAATTAGCTGTACAGCTCATTTATTTATTGGGTTGGATCCCTCTCGTTGCCTGAGAGAAAACAGAAAGCTCTGTCTGCATTTCAGTTATGCTTCCTCCAGCACTCAAACTCCTTCCCCTGACCCTAGGAGATGTGGTGACTTGCCGCAGCTAAAGCAGGATTAGGACTCCCACGCTAACATTAGCAATTGATTGAAATGTGGTTTCAGGTGAGGGCAGGGAGATCTAGCACAGAACAATACAAACAAGCTCATTGTGCTAACTCTAAGGTAGAGTTCCCTGAGAACCAGGTGTGAGCTGGATAGAAAGGATATGACTGGCACAAGGTTCCTCTGGGCAGTGGGGAAAGGTGGGCACGCGTTACACCCGTCAACCTCACCAGACTCATTTAGAACCTAAATTTCTCCATTTTTCTTAAATTCCATTCACCACCCTCTCCCATCTCTCTGACTTTCTGTCTGTCTATGTCTGTCTATGTCTGTCTCTGTCTCTCTGTCTCTGTCTCTCCTACTTGGTCGGTAGACATGAATGTATGTATTTCAATAGGAAAACCATACATGAGTTTGGATCAGTATAATCCTCATTTCACACACTGGTGCGGGAAGAATGGACACAGAGGGCCGAATTTGGAAGAAGGAAACAGGAGTGAAAGGAGTTTGTGGGTTTGTTCTGTGTCATGCTCAATTGAGTTACTTGGTTTGCTAATACAAGGTCTCACAAAAATCTCTGATTGTTTGGAAGCATTATCACAAACCAAGGGAAAAAAAAAAAACCCAACCAAACAACCAAACCAAACCAAAGCAAACCAAACAAAACAAAACAACAAAGCAGGAAAACCAAAGTGTTTGACTACTTTGCCAATGGTTAATCAGATAGTAAAGGCTAGATGTGGGACTTAAGGTCAATTTCTTTCTTCCACCAAAGATTCCTTTCCATCCTCTATCTTTTTATCGCTGGTCTATAGAAATATCATTGTCTAGTGATACACTTTATTCATTTGATTAATGTTATTGGCCAAAAGTCAAGACACCAATGTGCTAAGTATTGAAGATTTACTATGAAGATTTGTTTTTCTTTTTTCTTCCTTCCTTTTGGGAGTTTCTTCCCTAAGCTCTGTGAATACATGCTTTGACTCAGTCTGATTCTGTCTTGTGGTTTTGGAACCAGTACTAGCCTAAGTGCTTGTTCAGAATTGGCCATGTTATACAACCCGTATCACTGAGAGCGAGGCTGGGACCTTTCTCTGGTACTCTTAGGAAAGAAGCAGTTTTTTTATTCCTGAGAGCTAAGTTAGTAGAATTTAAACCTGGTCTCAGCTAGCCATCATTTTGAAATATAAGAAATTCTGAACATGAACTACATGCAGTAAAAATAACTAAGGAACACAGACAAATGCTTTCTCTCTCTCTCTCTCTCTCTTCTTGATTTCTGTCTTAAATCCATTCCATATTTTAGTTGCAAGAGAAAATGATGACTGTCCGGTATGCAAAGTTAACCAAGATAAAGTTGATCTCAGATCTCCTGAAGGCTACAGCCTATAGGGAAATGGGTGGTAATCTAAGACAAAAATGAGTACTACAAAGATGAAAAAGTACCTTGAAGAAAAGAGATATCACTTATAAAATCCTATTGTATAATTGTGCCTGAGAGGGAATCATATAACCTTGTTCTGCAAAAATGACTAGATATATGAATCTAAGTGTTTAGGACTCTAGATAAAATATGGCCTGGGCCAGAGGAACAAAAGATATAAAACAGATAAATGCATAATCATTTAAATGAATGAGGTTTAATGCACTTGTAGAAAAGAACAGTGCTATAATATGGGACAAATGTATGCAAGAACCAAGCTGGACATGGTCCCGTGGACTGTGGGAAGGAGGTGGAACTTTATCTTGAGAAGTAAAAGAATCCAGGCTAAGTTTTCAAGCATGTTTGCATGATTAGACTTGACTTTTAAAACCACCTACTGTGATTGGAATTGACTAAAGATAGCTATAGTAAAAGGAAGAAAACCAGTTAGAATATGATTGCAATAGTTCAGGGAAGAGATAAGAGTATCTTGGATTGGGAAGCCTTATCAGTAATTATAGAAGGATAGAAGCTGGCTTGTGGCTTGTGGTTTGTGGGATATTATGAAAGTGCTTTTGGCACAGTGAGGGATATCAAGTGAGGCATAAGAAAGGATGAGTCCCAAGCATTCGGCCTGAGCAACTCAATGGAAGCTGCTCTTCTTTCACGCTACATATATTAATTATTAAACTTGACTAATGCCAGGGCCCTGAAGAATGAAACTCAAGCTGAATCTTGTGTTTGAAGAATGTTTTTGATATATCCAACTACAGATGTTCCCTAAGCAGATGGAATTAAAAACCATGTTTGGAGTCCTAAAGGGATTGTAGATAGAGAGGAAACAAAGGCAGAGGCACTAGTGTGCCCGTGAGCCTAAGTGAAGCCGGAGGATCAGTGAAATGACTTGTGGTAAAGGTTGGTGAGAAACTTGAGATGCTCCCACTAATTAATAGTATTTATTATCTGAAACAAAATAACTCTGACATGAAAATAATAATTTTCATAAATAAATAATAAATAAATACATAATACATACTTAGGTATTTTATTGATTTTAATGATGGAACCAAGATGCTCTCACAGGTCAGCTCAATGTCCAAAGAGATCTACACGTGTCATAGAATGCAAAGTCTCAGAATAGGCAAAAAAACAAAAACCAAAACAAAAAAACAAAGTTGGATACATATTTCCAATTTAACATCTTACTACAATGTTGCACTAATTTTGCCATGATTATAGACATATGGATTAATATGATAAAATTGACAAAACAATTTGCTCTGCCATTAATATTCAACTGATTGTCAATGAAGCGAGCAAGTGGTGAAATGGAAGAAATGAAAATGTTTTAGAAAAGGCAACAGAACAGCTCTATAGCTTACGCGTGTAGGAAAAACTGTATCAGTGCTTCACATTATAAATAAAAATAACTAGGAATGAAGTATAGGTACACCTGTAAGGGTTATCACTATGCAGTCATTAGAATAACAGTTGGATGTAATTTCTGTTTGCTTCAGTTAGGTAATGAGCTTAGTTTATGCACAACAACAAAGACCAGGAGATAAAATTAAAAAAAAATAATAATTGGATTAGATTTCTTAAAAATCTTCCTTAAATTACACATTTAAATAAATAAAGGACAATGTATATTACCATGAGATGTATTTGTTAAGACATATACTCGATTGGGAACTTTTTTTATCTAGTATATGTAAATTATATAACACTAAGTAATAAGTTAAATAACTCAATTAGGTAATGCACAACATATTTGAATAAATAGTTCTAAAAAGATTTACAACAGCTGCTAAGTATATGGAAGGATTAAAAAGATAATTTTAATAAAAAATACATTAATATTCCATGCAGGAGTTGAGGTTTCACTTGCTAATTATCCATGTGGAATCAGAAGGCAACTTTGAGGCGATCGTCCTATTTATCCATGTATGCATTCCAGCATCAAGCGTAAGTCTTCCAGTTTGAGCAGAAAACACTGTTACACTATAAGACAGCTTGTTGGCCCAATTAATAAGATTTGTAATTAATGAAATATAAAACAGATCCATAAAATTTATTGCTGCCTACCCATTAGGATAGCTATAAAAGGAAAAAGCAAAAACAGAAAAGTCAGGCAATAGTGAATGATGATATGGCCTCTCTACATGTGACAGAGGTACCTTGGAAAGCCCACTGACAGTACTGTCAAATATGAATGAAATATCAAGTTAGCCTCAATCAACTGATATCTGGATCATTTCTGCTTCTCAGCCCTTATGAATAATGCTGCTATGGACAAGTGTGTACAAACCTTTCTATGAACAATGTTCTGACCTTTTTCTTTGGTCTTTAAAGAATTGATTTTACAACTCATATTAACACACTTAATTATGCATTAGAAGGCAGTTCATTCTCCTTTTTGTTTTTGTTTGTTTGTTATTTTTCTCATATATTGAGCCCAACCACAGTTTCTCTTCCGTCCATTCCTCTCAGCTTCTTCCTACATGTTCCCTTCCCCTTAAATCCATTCCTCTCCCCTTTCCCTTCAGAAAGGAGCAGGCTTCCCAGGGATATCAACTGACCACAACATAACAAGTTACAATAAGACCAGGTACAAACCCTCTTATTAAGAATGGATAAGGAAACCCAATAGAAAATCCCAAAAGAAGGCCAAAAAAAAAAAAAAAAAAGTCAGAAACACCCTTCCCCTACTCCCACTGTTAGGAGTCACACAAGAACACCCAGCTACACAACTTGACATATATGTAGACAACCAATCTCAGGCCCATACAAGCTTTAACTTGCTGCTGCAGTCTTTGTGAGCCCCTATTAGCCCTACTTAGTTGATTTTTTGGACCATGTTCTTTGAGTATTCTCAATCCCTTTGGGTCTTACAGTCCTTCCTCCCACTCTTGTGTGGGGTCCATGAGCTCTGCATAAGGTTTGGCTGTGAGTCTCACGAACCATTCTCATCAGTTGCTGGAGAAAGCCGCTCTGATGACAACTTGGCTAGGTGCCAATCTATGAGTTCACTAGAATATTATTCAGATTTATGTCATTAGGAATCATTTCATTGACTTTTATTGTTGTTGTTGTTTGGTTTGTTTTTCAATCATGTTTTGTTCTATCCTAGGTTTCTGGACTGTCTAGCCTCTGATTTCTGGCAATCTAGGCAGTGTCTTTAAGTACAGCTATAGTCATATGTCATCCCAATATAGATTTCAAAAAGAATGCCATGGGCAAATTTTCACACTGAAACTATGAAATGAAGTTGTGATGGGCTCAGGACAAAAGGGGTGCTTAATAATATCTAAAAACTGGTTGTATGTACAGAGATGGAAATCTTTTGCACTAGTTATTTGCTGCATGCTGATACTTAAACTAGTTCTCTACAGAGTCATAAAATAGCCTACAGGAAAAACAACACAAATTGTTCAATCGATGCAAATCTGAAAGACATTTAATTTTATGTGTTCCCCTCCTCCATTGTTGGTGGGAATGCAAGCTGGTTCAACCACTCTGGAAATCAGTCTGGCGGTTCCTCAGAAAATTGGACATAGTACTACCGGAAGATCCTGCAATACCTCTACTGGGCATATATCCAGAAGATATTCCATCTGGTAACAAGGACACATGTTCCACTATGTTCATAGCAGCCTTATT
>LR749613.1:773963-855480 GCA_902729485.2 Mus minutoides | reverse complement strand
GAAACTAAATTTATAAAGATGACATGCAGAACAAAGGCACATGCAGAAATTTTTATTCTTGGACTTAGAAATGTGACGTTCCTTCATTTTTTGACTGAAGACAAATGAATCTTTAAAGAGTGATCACGAGAAGCCATCTAGAAGCTACTATACACAGCAGAATAACACTCGTTCTTTGCTTGGAACCTGTCCAGCCTTAGCTGAGAAAGAATAAAAGGCTGAAGGGTTTCCTGCATTTCCAGTTTATTATTGATTTTATGAGGGTTTTTTTTTTTGTAAAAAGACACAAACATTAGAAATAAATATTTGTAATAATTTTTCCCTTTAGTGTGTGTGTGTGTGTGTGTGTGTGTGTGTGTGTGTGTGTGTGTGTGTGTTTTCAGAGAACTTCCTAGTGCTGTAACTCTGTACTCTGTTTAGGAGAAACAAAAAGAACATATGTCTTGGAGTCTGTGACTCAGAACTACCTCTACATTTTGCTTTGTGTAGCATCAATATTAAAACAGTTGTCAATTTAGATTATGCACATTTTTTTGCTGAAACATACAGAGATCTAGCAAAAATTTTATATAAAAAAATTTCCCAAGTATACTCAGTGGAGATTGTAAACCTTGGGTTTTATGACTTAGAAAATATATCCAACTGTACAGATGTCTACATTTATGTCTAAAGCAAGAGGCATATATTCTCTCCTAAACTTTGAATCAAGGCAAAGAAGCTTATAGATATAACTGGGGGTCTCTTCTTATATATTTTTCTTACTCCATTAACTAAAGAAGTGGGATAAGCAATCAGCAAAAAAATAAAGTGACAATGATCATATACATTTAATGGTAATATTCAAAAATTGTCTGCACACAATGATTTCCAAATTAATGGCACAGGGATACCCTGTGTGCTATAATGATTAGCAGACCTGGGGAAAGTTGAAAGCATGCATTTTCTGGACATTATCCAGTTGTGGGTCTCTGTATTATTTCCCACCTCCTGAAAACTTCTTCTATGCGGGCTGAGGAAGATACTGATCTATGAGTATATCAGTATGTTATTAGGAGTCACTTTAGGGCTATGCTCATTCTGAAGAATAGTAATAGTAGGCTTTCTTTGAAGTTCATTGAATATCTAGTCTCAGGTGCTTGGCCTCTTTAGCAGTGTCAGGAATGGATGGGGTCTGATGTTAAATCAAAACATGGTTAGTTATTCCCATAAGATTTGTGTCTCTATTTCTATTGTGCCAGTGTATCTTGGAGTTATGTCACTCTTGTAGGTCACAGGTCTGTAGCTGGTTGATACTGAGGCACTGTTTTTTTGTTTTTTGTTTTTTTTTTTTTTTTTCCTTCAGTAACATGCAGAGTTCCTTTCAGCACCAGGAACATTAGTCATTAGGGATAAAGTATCTAGCTAGGTACCAACTCAACTTTTCTGTGTTCAATGACATGTATAAATGGTCTCTTAAGCAATAGGGTCTTATAATTCAGGTTGTGGAGAATAACAAATACCTTGGCAGTAGCCGATGATGTATAAGGGGTTCTGAGCATTCAGTCATAAATGAGTTGTCTTTATAAACCCCATACCCCCAAGCCTTGAGAAAGAAGCCTTGAGGGAGAGAGACTGTGAGAGCCAGAGATGCTGAATGACTCCTAGGAAACAGGGTCTTCCAGAAACAATGGAACTGATGTACATATGACCTCAGAGATGGTGAGAGCACATACAAGACCTGTACAGGTTCAAAACAGATAACATTTCAGTAATGAGAAGAGGAAATGGACCTAAAGTCTCACCTCTAACCAAGAAATGATTTGAAACTGATAGGAAACTACTGGGAAAGAGAAAAATCAGTTTTGTTTTGTTTTGTTTTGTTTTGTTTTGTTTTGTTTTTTGTTTTTGTTTTTCCAAATAACTGGCCCCATGTCCAGGAGTAGTTGGCCAAAGCAAGACAAACTCTGTGGTATTTTTGTTGGCTTTTTGTTTTGGTGGTTTTTTTTTGTTGTTGTTGTTGTTGTATGATTTTTGTTTGTTTGATTCTTATTTGTTTGATTTTTGTTTGTTTGTTTTTGTAGAAAGAACATGGAGTTGTATGGGTAGAGAGGTAAGGAGGATCTTATAGGAGTTGGAGGAAAGAAAAAACATAATCAACATGTATCATATCAAAGCATTTTAAATAGGTCTTGTTATACAAGTAAATGGGAGACTAAATTATTCTCCAGAATTCTCCATCCCTGGCATGGACTGTGCTGTTCAACCCCACCAATAGTTAAGAATGGCCATGTATGGTTTTTTGGCTCTGAATTGGGAAATTTTGCATTCTTTCTTACTAGAGGCTTGGGAGACTAATACAAATCTCCCTGTCCTTTACTTTTCTTTTGAAACAATGAGCTGTGACATATCTCAATTAAATGCAAGCCTGGGAATAAGAATCCACAGGAAAAGCCCATAGTCCTCCACCTGGGAGAGGCAATATGGACTAGTAATAGAAAGCCTTCATTGCATAAACTCCTGAGGTTTGTAGTTATTTATCTTTAAAGTATGGCCCATTCTATTTTGATTTCTACAAGATGAACAAGATGCTTTGTATGTATTATACTGGGATTAAAGAGGATACGTATATCAATTATTTAATTGGGTACTTTGGTCAAGACATTTAATGTTTTGGTATCACAGGTATCTCAGATTCAAAATGTGAATGAATTGTGATTTGCTGAATGTACAGAGTATTGTTTTTTCTGGTTTATTCCTTTTATATTATCTGAAGTTGGATGTTTTTTGATTTTCAAGATTTTCCCCCACCACCCCACCCCCCAAAAAGAAAAAAGATCATTTACAAAGATGTATTGTTTCTAGTAAGGTCAGGAGCTGAGAAAGTTGCCTGCACGTTTCCATTTCAGAGAAGCTTTGGAAGTATGACTAAAGACAGAAAAATGTCTAAATTAATGAGACACACCACCCTGATCAATAGGTACAGAAAAAAGAAATTATGTGACAGTTGTGGTAACCCTAGACACTGTTTTCATCTTCTTTAGATTCACTCAATTGGCAAGAAAACATTCATATCTGTTAGGGCTTTTTTTGTTTTGTTTTGTTTTGTTTTGATTTTTTTTTAAAATCTCAGACTTTAGCCAAAGATCACAGTTGCCTGGGGACGGGAGTGGATGTTCTCATCAGGGTATAACCATGTGTGCTTCCAGTGGGCTGATGCTGGGATCCAGCTTATATGCAGAATGAGGGGAGGGTTGTGTTTCTGGAGGAGTTTCATTGAGCACTTCCTGAGAAGCTGGTTTCCCATCCATTCCCTCCCAAGTTGCCATGCAAGTTTGGTCCGTCCAAATGCCAGTCTGAGCACTTGGAAATACTTCAGTGAAAAGCACAAAGCTTATTCCTCCTCAGGGTTATATTATATGGGAACTGGGTCAAATGGGCCTCACCTTAAATATATTGTTTCAGGAAAGTCTTCCCTTAGAGTCTTGATGGGATTTGTTTAACACAATGTTCTGGCTTGTAAAATTGAGGAGGTTGTCCAACTTAACAGGTTAGAAAACTTTGATTTCAGATTGCTATCACCTAACTGGTCTTTATATCCAGGAAGGACCCCACTCCTATTTATAGCAGAGGCATTTTTCATCAGTTTATGTGTGGGGATGATTGTACTTGACATTGAATTATGATCGATCAGACATCTGGCTGGGACTCTGAAACCTGAGGATAGGATAGGGATGTTCCCTGTCAGAAGGCCATTGTGATGTCTGTGGCAAACTGGAGAGCTCAATGGTGTTGCAATGTATGCCTTGCGTTACAGCAGTAAGCACGTAGACCTACAGCTCAGGGTTACTGTCTGAAGGTCAGGCTTAATGCAGTCATAGAAACTCCTGTAGCGATCCCAGCAGACCCTTACTTCCCAATACCTGATTAATTCTGGAGTTTCTGTGGTTTCTGAGGAAAGAGAAATTCTTAAAGTATATCCTAGTACATTTTGGCACTTGAGTTTTTCTTTTTTTCTTTTTTTTTCTTTTTTCACTTCACCAAGAACTTCAACTAACAAAACACTTTATTTAAAAAAAAATTTCAGATTTAAAATTTGAATTTTTTATTTTACAATTCTCCATGGGTTTTTCTCCAGAACTTATTCCTATCTGCTGTTAACATCTACTTGCCTTTTGAAGCCCTTCTTAAGCTCTTCATTCGACACCAGCAAAGCAGAATCATGTGAAAACTTCAATCATTATGCCTATCCAGGAAATGTGATATTAGAAGCCTGTTAAAAGGACTCCATAAACACATCTGAAACCACAGATGCCATCTGAGCTCAAAGTGTCAGTGATGTTCTATGAAAACGATGCTAAGAACAATGTTCACCTGTATGCCCCAAGTTAATCAATTAAAATGCTCCATTACTTAAATTTAGAGCCTAAAAGTATAAAACTTGAAGGAGATAAGGCATAGGTTTACTTTATGTTACACAAATGCCAAATATGCAATATAAGTAATAATTTACCTATTAATTATTATTTATGATTCATTAAAAAGTTAAAAACCTTTATTCTTCTAAAGACATTTTGATAGAAATTAAAAGACAGACTTCATACTAGGAGAAAATATTTGCCTAGTATATATCTAGTAATATATTTTCATCTATAATAAAAAATCAAAATTCAAAAATAAATAAAAATAGGTCAAACTATTTAATTTTTTAAAAGCTTTATAGAATTTTCTCTGACAATAGCATATTTATATACAGTCTATTTTAATTACAACAACCCCCATCCTTTCTAATCTTTTTCTCATTCCTATTACTTTTTCTCCCTTTCAGGCCCTTTCTGAGATTTCTTTCTATTCCTTCTTTTCTCTTTCTTGTTGAGATGCACTGAGTTTAGCAATTGCCGTCTGTGGAATGATGAGTTTTTAGCTATTCACCAAAGCCTGGTAGAGTCCTCATGGAGTATAAAACTGAAGTCCATGAGTGCCCATCCCACAATAGCCTGTAACCAGTTTGGGAAGGATGGGGAGAACCCCATGAGCTCTTCCTTGATTTCTGATTGACTGTTGATAGGTTCATTTTATAAAAAATAAAAACTGAATAAAACTTCTGAACACATACCTCAGCAAAGGAGATATATGAACAAGAACAATGCTGCTAGTAACGTTATCCACTAGAGAGAAAAAAAAAAAAAAAAAACAACAACCCTACAACAATATGTCAACTGTTAACTCCTGTTAATATACAATTGTCATTATTAGTATAAAAATCATAATTAGTATAAAATGTATAATGCCAAATGATAGCAAGGATGTGGAGCCCTTGAATTCACAGGTCTATGCAGTTGCTAGGAATGCAAAAGAGTATAACTGAAAACCATTGGCAGCTTCCTGCAAAGCTTAGCATGTTTTTATCACAGTGGCTATCTGCTTCTTGGGTACTTATCCAAGAGAAATAAAAATTTATTACTTGCAAATACCTTTATGTAGATGTTTATATTTCAGTTTTTCCTAATTGCCCAAAACTGGAAACAATACAAGTGTCTTAAAATAAATGAATAAATGTGACCTAAACTATGCTTTACAAGGACAGTGTTCACAAGCACCTGAAATCTCAATGCAATATCCGAAGTGACAAGTCAGACTGAAGGGCTGTGTAGGCTATGATTCCATTTACATGACATTCAGGAAAAGAGCAACACTATAGGAACAGAAACTGCCAGTGGTTACCTGAAACAGACTAAATATGTGAGATTCTTGTTGTCTCACTTCATACTTTATCATTTATTTCCTAAAAGAATACTCAGTGCGTTAGAGAGATTGCTCTTCTGGTAATGTCCCTGCTGTTTAAGCATGGAGGATCTGAGCTCAGGTGATTCTTGAAGCTTACTGGCCAATTTGCTGAATTGATGAGTCCAGTTTCAATGAGAGATTCTGTCTTAAAAAATTAAAGTGGAGGTTGAGCAAGGAAGACATCCAATGTCTGGCCTCTACATGCACATGTATGTGGATGTGCATACACATCTAAAACACCCATGCACACCCCACACAAGAACATTAACAATCTACTCTCTTAACATTTTTTTGGGAAACAATGAACTGTAATTAACTGTTGTATGGTATGGGTGTGGTGTGAGGTATTTGACCACAAAGGGCATAAGGGAATGTTCAGAAATGAACAACAGTTCTCTTTCATAATTCTGGTGGTGGTTGCATAATCATAAACATCTGTAAAGAATCATAGAGCTGGTCTCCACAAAGAATAAATTTTCTTTATATAAATAATACCTCAAAAATTGGCTTTAAAAGAGTTAACAGTAACTTGTTAGCTCTTAAAGTGGTAGAGAATGTACTCACTAAAAAAATATTGAGTGACACATCTCACTGCAAATAATGTAGAACAGAGAAGACAATATACAAGTTACCCTGTCCTCAGGAAACCTCCATTCAATCAGTAGAAATAGTTAATAACAAGTGCAGTCTATAAGTTTAAAAATGGGACACAGCCCATCTACGGATATTCCTATACATCAGAAACTAGAGGGTATGTGCTCTGCCCTGGTGATTCTGATTCATTAGGGCTAGGCTAGGGTGGAGTCCTATATTTTGTATTTATAAGCTCTCAGATGATATTATTGATGCCTGTCACACGAGTATACATTGGATGGTTTAATATAGAATATTAGTATATGGCATAATAAACTAAAGAATAGTAATGACTAAGGGCTTGCTAGGTCCTTAAGTAGTGCAGATAGAAACTTTAGTAGGGTTTATTGAGCACCTGACTTTGGATATAGACAAGAGAAAAAGGGAAGGAGTTGCTCACATGAACTGGCTGAATAAGTACCCGGTACCTATGCCCATGACACAGGATTTGTTGCTTTTCCTACAACAGAAAGGTCAACACATCAAGCAAGGAAAGTGAAAAGGAGATTAGGAGCCCTTATTCAGTGCCATTTATAGGACAGTGGGCAGAAAAAGTTAAGATATTTCACTTTTGTTCCTAGTAAAATACAGAGGGTTTTAAACAAATACATTGTGTAAGCACTGTCTTAAATGCACCACCCAGACCACTAAGCTAAGTAGAAAGGAATATATATGCTTAATCACAGAGTTTTATATATGAAAGATGATTGTGGCTTGGACCAGATTGGTAGAAAGGATACTGGAAACACTCTTTAAGTTTGGGATTATTTTAAAATCTTCACCAATAGATGACCTTGATACCCAGTATAAGAAAGAAATGGTCCAGAATGATTTCAAAACCTCATACCCAAGCAACATCACTTAGTAGGAGGGGATAAAGCTGCAGAACAGACATTTTTCATATTAAACTTTTTCTTTTAAGGTAAAGAAACAAGTTATGACAATTCTCTTTTGTTCCTATTCAAGATAGGCTGAAAGTGCCAGAATAACAATGTAAGGAAAGGGCATCAGCCTGGAAAGAAAGAAAGAAAATTCTTATGACTCACAAAGGAATAGTCTTCAATGTAGAAAACACTAAATCTGCCATATTGCACTGTCACGTTTTCAGATGAGCTTAGACACATAATGGAAAGTGAGCACTCAAATATTGGTAGGGTTTCTATACACTAACAACGAATCGTTTCAAAATAAAATAAACAATTTAAAAAATATAAAAAAACTAAGATACTTAGGAATGCACGCATTTAAGGAAGCAAAGAACTGCATACTGAAAGCCATAAAGGATTAGCTGAAAGACACTTTAAAAGACACTAGTAGAAAACTTCCAATATCATTAAGATGACTACTCAGAAATGATTTTCAGAGTTGCTGTCACTACTATCAAAGTCAACACTTAGGTTTTTTTTTTTTTTTTTTTTTTTTTTTTTTTTTTTTTTTTGTCTTGGTGATGACTGTCCTGTCAAGCCTGAGGTGATAGATATCATTCAAGCTTTTGTTTTTATTTCTCAGATGATATACAATATTTATCATGTAACTATTAGTCAATAGGTTGCTTGACAGTTTGTGTATTACAATAACTATAGGTTAATAGATACAACCCTTCCGAGCTAGAAGCCCTTACCCTGTTGATGGCACTGTACATGATGCATCTGCTATAGAGCTTTCTAAAACAATAAAAAACTAAAATAAGAATAATCTAGTGGTCTATCTTCTGTACATTTATTGGATAAAATTAAATCAAGGTCTTACTCCTGTATACCTAATTTTATTGAGGCATATTCCAGCACTTGGAAATAAATCTCCTCATCGGTCAATGAATAAATAAGAGGCAAAACATGATGTTTGCATATACAATAAGATGTTATCCTGCCTCAAAAAGAAAAGAATTCTCAAAATTACTTACACTGATATACCGTAGGTTGTTGTGCACATAAAAAAACACATCCTGCATATCCACACATATAAGATCCAAAATAATAAAATTATGAAGCAGAGAGCAGAAGAGTAGAAATGAAGGTTGACAGTTGGGGAAAACAGAATTATTGTCAACAGATACAAATTTTAGCTTCACCAGGAGAATAAAATTTATGTATGATCAGTTGCAGTGGTGGCATACACATAAAAGTGTAGTTCAGAATTGCTAAGAAAATTTTAACTGTTAAATGATAAGTGTTTGAGGCAGTAGATATATTAGTTTGTTATATTTAGTTATTGGACAGAAATAACAGCAACATTTTGTGTTCCAATTATATATAAATATAATATTTTAAGTTATGACAAGGTTTTGAAAGTTGAAAATGTAGCTTTTACATACAATGAAATCCAATTATCAGGGAAATATAAAGAGGAGATGACATGGAAAAATCTTGACAGTATTATGGTAATAAAGCAATCACAGGAAAAACACTGCATGATTTTACCTAGATGTAAACTCCGAAATGGTGAAAGCAACAGAGGAATGTGGCACTTGGCTAGAAGAAGAGACCAGGGTGAATAAAAATTTGCTTTTTGTATATAAGATTCGGATTTTAAAAGATGAAAAGTTCTATGGATTTACTAAGCAACACTCTGTGATTGGAGAGAGAAGGAAAACCGATAGGGAAAGAGGGCATCTCTGGTAGAAGCCAGAGATCCAGAATGGGTGAAACCTTTGGGAGAATATGAGTGTGATCCTAGTGGAACCCCATAGCAGTTGGGGATATGGAGCCTGAAATAGCCACCTTCTTTAGGCAGGCAGGACTTCTAGTGAAGGGAGGGAGACAGCGATCCATCTATAAAACTTTCAACCCAAAATTTTCCCTGCCTACAAGTTGTGCAAGGGATAGAGATTGAACAGAGATGGAAGGAATAGTCAACTAATGACTGGCCCGACTTGAGACCCATCTCATGAAAGAGAGACAACCCCTGACACTGTAATGAAACTCTGCCATGCTTAAAGACAGGAGTCTAGAACAACTGTCAACTGAGAGGCTTCATCCAGCAGCTGATGGAAACAGATACAAGATACACAGTCAAACATTAGGTGGAGCTCAGGAATCTTGTACAAAGTAGGAAGTTAGGGTTGAGGGAGCCAGAGGGGTCAAGGACACCATAAGAATGCCTACAGAGCTAACTAACATGGGTATATGGGGGCCTGTAGAGATGGAACCACCAACCAAAGAGCATGCAGAGACTGGACCTAGGCAGCCTATACATAAACAGCAAATGTGTAGTTTGGTCTTCATTTGGGACCCCTAACAATTAGAGCAGCGGCTGTCTGACTGGGTCTCTGCTGCCTGCCTTTGGATCCCTTTTCTCTAGCTAGTCTGCCTTGTCTGGCCTCTGTGGAAGAGGATGAACTTAGTCCTGATGTAACTTAATGTGCCAGGGTGGGTTTGTACCAGGGTGGTGGGCTCTCCGAGGATAAAGGCAAGGAGGAATGGGAGAAGATGGATGGCAAGTGAGACTCAGAAGAGAGGAGGGAGGGGGCTGTGATCAGGATGAAAACTGAGTAAATAAATAATTGAAAAAATGTGATACTATATTTTACTATTAATTTTAAAATCCTTTTATTCATAAAACCACATTTCCATTTAGAAACATCACCTACTTTGACAAAAACAAAAAATTATTTGAAGAGCTCTAAAATCAGAATATAAGTACACAAATGACTACATGTCAGATGTCTTAACTACAGGAAATAGGTGCAGAGAGAGAGAGATGGTCCTCAGCTCTGCTTGCTCTATCAGAGACATGGTCATAAGGTGATGACTTTTACCTTAGTAAAACTCACAGATACTGGGTCTAATAGAAGCACACACAAACAAGCTCTAGGCAAATAGACATCACTTGGGCAAGAGAAGTATTTGTAAAAGGTTAAAGTAGCTTGAAAAAAAGAGAGAAAGAAAAGAAAAGATGGATGGGCAAAGGCATGGAAATCCACCAAATCAGACACAGACACATTCTTTCATTGTTTAAAAAATAATACAGGGAACCAAGAGAGTACCAAAGACATGACCCCCAAGTCTCCAAGGAGCATAGAAACAGAACTGCGTAGGTCTCTCCAGTTTCCGTGAGAAAATCCTGGCTGGCAGGACCCCCTGATGAAAGAAAAGTGACTCTGTGTGTGAGATTTAAAGCAGTTCTAATTTGAAAGCAAACCCAATTGCACACACTGCACACATACACCATGTGGAAATAATAAATGTATTTATGGTGGAAAGGCTTGCTCCATTCTTTATACTAGGAGTTTTTCCAAGAAATGGAAACAATTGTTAGAAGTGACATTAAAATTTTAACTGAATTTCTTTTTCTTTCTCTTAGTATTTTTTATTAACACACATTTTTTAAAATGCTACTCCCACCCAAAAGGAATATGCCCATCAATTCATGAGAGTATTTTATTACTTTAAAAATGAGAAGTAATTTTCCAAAATATACATTCAATATCAGAATATGGGACAGGTGGAGGCTACAACTGGGTCCTTCAAGGAGTTTGCATTGGTGTAATCACATCAACTCTTAAATCTTGAAATGTGATTTTCTACTTTAGAGCTTTAAGAAAAGGTTGGTGGAATGAAAAGAGTGACCTAATTAACTGGGCGGCTGTGTTGTGATATGGGTGGTCAGATGGATTTAAACGTTCAGGAAGAACAGAGAGCCCTGGTTTTGCGATGCTTACTGCTAGGCTAGAAAATTTGCAAATGTAAGACCATTACAGAAATGCTACTTTTTAATACTGCACAGCAAGTCTTTATCCCCAAGTCATATACAACTCCAGACTTCAATATGACAGTATCAAGAAATGGAGCCTTCCAGAAGAAGTTAGATTATGAGAGTGGAGACTTGCAATGAAATTGGTACCAATATAAGAAGATATAACCTGCCACCTCTCTCTATGCCACGCAATAATTGGGACATAAGACATACATCTGTTAATGGAGGAAAGACCCTCATGAAGTACCTGACCATGCTGGCTTTCTGTTCTGGCAATTCCATCCTCAAGAGTTTTAGAAATGAATATTGATTAGTAACCCGGTCTCTAAAATTACATTATAGAATGACATATGGACAAAAGTGCAACTCATTTCAATATTTATGAATTCCTCCTTAGAACATCCTAAAACTCTGCTCATTGTTCATGACTTAGTGTACTGTTCATTTGTGTGGTTGGCTATGCAGTAAGAAGATAATAGTCGTATTGGGTAGGTTCCCTCACTGTGTAATGGTGCTCTAGAACATTCTTTGTATGGACAGCCTCCATTTACTGTACATGGGCTTGCCATTGGTTAGTCATATTTGTTCAGGTGGTAGATAAAAGTTCCAGAATAGTAAATTTTCCATGTGACTAGTACAGTTATTGAGACCAGAACATTTGAGGACAATTAAAAATTTTAATTTTGGTATGTTTCCAGAAAGTTCTGTCCATGTAGGCTTTGCATCAAGCACTTAACCAGACATTACAGAAGTGTGAGTGTGTGGCACCAGATAATTGTTATTTGTTGTGTGGAAGAAGCAGAGAATAGGGCATGCAAACACTGTCCTGACTGTTCTGATTATATGGTGCCACTCCTATTCAGGGTGTGTGTTTATAGTCAGTTAATGATCTTTGGGAAGGCTCTTCTTAGACATGAGTAGATGTGTATTCTAACCACCTATCTTTCCCTTAAAGGGTGGAATTAGAGAGATGACTATACATTTTTACTAAAAATAAGATAGCAAAATACAGTGAATCTAAAGTAATGCATGGAGAATTTTATCATATATTAGGAAACAGGCAAATGTTTAGAATGAATAGAGTACATTTGAGTGATAGTTTCAAAATTAGTTTTAAAATTTTAAAAGTATTTTTTTAAAAAAATCAACCTACTGGTTCTATGTGGCACACAAAATCTAACAACTCAGAATAAGACATATTAATCTACTTGGAATATTTATAATAATTAAACTTAAATGAGACAATAAAGAAAAGTTTGATCACTTCAGAAATTTAAGAGTTCAGCTTATTGTCAGATGAAGAGTTGGACAAATAAATACATAAATACTGGATTTCATCCAGATAGAGCTCAAACCAGGAAGAATGAAGCTGCCTTGCGTAGGTTTGCCTCCTTGGTAAGAGGTAAGCAGATAGTGATAAGGGTGGATACAGAGATGAGAAACAACATGCTTTGCAGAATGCGCCCATCTTTTGCTCTGCAGAGTGGGCAGCATTAAATGCTGTTTTTTATGAAAATTCAACCACCTTGTACTTCTAGTTTTGTCATCTTCTCTGTGGGGATATCATCTATTAACAGAAAGTTTCAAAATGTGTTATCTTAATGGACATAATATAGCTCAAGATTCAGTTTTATCGTGTTTTACTTTGTGGCTTGCTTCATTGCTAAACATTTACAAGGTCTCTTGTTTTTCCTGCTCAAAATAGTGCTTTGGCAGAGGATTTCTTATGTGTACTTTTTTCTGGCTTCTCAGAATAGGTTCTTGGAAGAGGAAACATTTAGCCAAACCACATGGAATTTAACAGTGTTCTTGTACTATTATATTTTTCTGGGATGATGCCAGTTGCATCCTCCACATGAAGATGACTGAACCTTGGGTTCAACAGTATCAGCTGTCAACGATTGCAGCTTTTCTTTAACTTTCGTTGATCAGATTAGAGGCTAAAGGGGCTAGTATATCATTTCAATTTGAATTTCTTTCATTTCTTCTTTGTGAAATCAGTCATCTTTTAAGTATAGAAAACTATTCAGTTTGGGAGTTCAAGGGTCAAATTGCAGAAGTTCAAATCTTGGTTGTGCAACTTATGTAATGCATGGCTCTGAACTTCTTATCTAACCCCCAACCCATGTTTCCACAACTGTGTGAAGTGAAGGATATTAGGAAAATGGAATAAATTCATTCATTTAAGGGGCATAGCACCACAATCTTCTGATTTTCTACTTCCCTATCACCCTGGCATAGAGGTTGTCTACAGGATCCTTCACATCTCAGCAGCATTTGATACACTTGATTTCAAAAGGAAAGTAGCTTTATTGTTATTTTTTAATTATTTAGAAATCATTCAGAATAACATTTGAAATGTAAATAAAGAAAATATCTAATAAAAAAATGTAGAAAAGAAAAAAGAAACCAAAAAAAAAAAAGAAAGAAATCATTGGGAAGAGAAGCCCCTAGGTCTTGCAAACTTTATATGCCCCAGTACAGGGGAATGCCAAGGCTAAGAAGTGGAAATGAGTGGGTAGGAGAGCAGGGCAGGGGGAGGGTATAGGGAACTTTTGGGAGAGCATTTGAAATGTAAATAAAGAAAATATCTAATAAAAGTTATTGGTAATTTTTAAATTAGGAAAGATGGAAATTTAAAAGTATCCCAATCTCTGTTATCAGACCCCCACATATTAGTATCCTACACAGGACTAGCATCATGCCAACTACTCTTAGGTTGCTTCAATAATCATTTTATAATTTATGTAAATGGTATTATAAATAATTAGAAAATTTGACACTATTTTTTTCACTTATTACCATGCCTACTGCTTCTATCTTTATCATTGGTTCTCAACATGTAGTTCATGACCCATTTTTTGGGGGGGTTGAAAGAACCCTTTTGTAGGGTTGCATATCAGATATCCTGTATATCAAATATTTACATCATGATTCATAGCAGTAGAAAATTACAGTTAAGAATCATCTACAAAAATAATTTTATTGTTCTGGGTCACCATAAAATGAGAAACTATATTAAAGTGCCAATGCCAGATCAATGATACAGCCATGCCTTGTTCTTTTCCTTTCTTTTTTCTTTTCTTTTCTTTTCTTTTCTTTTCTTTTCTTTTCTTTTCTTTTCTCTTCTCTTTTCTTTTCTTTTCTCTTCTTTTCTTTTCACTTTTTATTAGATATTTTCTTAATTTTCATTTCAAATGCTATCCCAAAAGTTCCCTATACCCTTCCCTGCCCTGCTCCCCTACCCACCCACTCTGATTTCTTGGCCCAGGCGTTCTTCTGTATTGGGGCATATAAAGTTTGCAATACCAAGGGGCCTCTTTTCCCAATGATGGCTGACTAGGCCATCTTCTTCTACATATGCAGCTAGAGACACGAGCTCTAGGGGTTCTGGTTAGTTCATATTGTTGTTCCACCTATAGGGTTGCAGACACCTTCAGCTCCTTGGGTACTTTCTCTAGCTTCTCTATGGCCTAGAGTTCTGTTGAACCTAAGCAATTTTCTAAAAGATAGGGACATGTGTCCAACTTCCTACTGTGGTGAACAATGTTATCATATGACATTGTTATCATATGACAATGTTATCATATGTCTGTGCTTCTCTTAGGGTACATGAATAGTTAGTTACCTTGCATTATTTTATTTTGTGGTATTTAGCATTTTTTCTATACTTTTTTTCTGATAAAAATATTTGCTATGAGATCAGATTGTCTATATTTGAATCTTAACCATGATTTATTGATGACATGATCTTGGGCATTACTATTATATCCATGTCACAGCCTCTCTGTGATAAGGTGAAGAATAATATAAACATGCCCTAAAGGGTGTAAGAATCAAGGCCAACCTTCCAAGTGTGATGCTTGGCATGCATGTGTTAGAGAGCAGTGCAGTGTTTGGAATTAATGTTATTTCTGCAAAACAACTCTGAAAGCTATTTTCCTTGCATCTCGATGTTCCTTGTTTAAGATCTCAAATTTACATCTTCTGCCCATATTTTTCCATCAGGGTTCACTTTACTGCCTCAAATTCCTGGAAGACATTTATGCAAAATGTCCTTATGTCACAATAATTCTACACAGATCGAAACAGCAATCAAACAGCCATACTGCAAATCCTTGGTGTCGTATTTCTTAGTTCCTTCTTGTCTCCTGTAGGTTGTGTCAATCACCAATTCCTGCCAACTTTTTTGTTTTCTTGCTACATTTTAAGTCTGCTGCTTAGACCATCATATCTTTAGCCTCCTGGGTCCTCTCTGAGACAATGGGCTTGTACTACAGTAGTATCCTCAAATGAATGTCAAATAAAAATCCCAGGCATTTAACAAGTCAATCTTTGTTGCTTTCATTGGAGCAGTGTTTTCATTTATAGCGCTGAAACTTTTCCTCTTCCCACTTATTTTCTCCAATGTCTTTGGAATTAAACCCATGCTATTTATTCCTTTGGGGAGAATTACAGATTTTCTTTTTTTTCTTTAACTTTTTAGGTATACAAAAATGATACAGTGAACCTAAGGCCCTGTTATGATGACGGCATGCTCATGACCCAAAGTAACCACATTTCCTTTCATATGAACAATGGAATTCTATTCAGCTGTAAAGAAAAATGAAACCATAAAAATATGGATGCATAAACAAGATGTGAATGATCACCATGCCATGTGACATACCAGTGTAAATGGGGGAAATTTCACATGGCCTCATCCTCAGATGAAGAGCTACAAACATACAATGGCTACTGAGAGACAATAAGTTTTCTCTGAAAGAAGCTCTCTGTTACACAATCCTAAGTGGTCAGTCATAAATGTCTATACATAGCCATAATTATGTATATATGTATAACATATATATATATATGTGTGTGTGTGTGTGTGTGTGTGTGTGTGTGTGTGTGTGTGTGTGTGGTGTGTATATACATAGACGCAACACTAGATAGACTAAATAGCTTGTGTGTGTGTGTGTGTGTGTGTGTGTATAAACACACATGCACATGCTATGTGCACACATTCATGTGCATGTGTGTAAGCTATAATAGTTATAGCAGAAGCCATGAACTTATAGAGAGTGAGGAGTCAAGGAAGGAGTAAGAGAGAAGAGAGGAGAAGTGGGCATGTTGTAACTATGGTATGGACTTCTAAAACAATAAAATAAAAAAGTTAAATAAACAAAGAATAGTTGATTACTCTCATAAAAAATCTTTCTACTGTTACACAGGTGGGCACCTGGCAGGTGGGCTCCTGTATAGCACACAGCGTTCAGGGCTGAGTAAGATCGCTGGTGTTATTTCATTCCCAATAGACTGTGTTGCATTTTCCTGCACTATGAAAGCTATTCTTTCCTAGAATAGGGAATAAAATATCCATGGAAGGAGTTACAGAGACAAAGTTTGGAGCTAAGACGGAAGAATGGACCATCCAGAGACTGTCCCTCCTGGGGGTCCATGCCATAATCAGCCACCAAACGTAGACACTATTGCATACGACAGCAAGATTTTGCTGAAGGGACCCTGATATAGCTGTCTCCTGTGAGGCTTTGCCAGTGCCTGGAAAATACAGAAGTGGATACCCACAGTCATCTATAGGATGGAACACAGGGCCCCCAATATAGGAGCTAGAGAAAGTACCCAAGGGGCTGAAGGGGTCTGCAACCCTATATGTGGAACAACAATATGAACTAATCAGTACCCCCAGAGCTCCTGTCTCTAGCTGCATATGTAGCAGAAGATGGCCTATTCGGCCATCATTGGGAAGAGAGGCCCTTTGGTATAGCAAACTTTATATGCCCCAGTACAGGGGAACTCCAAGGCCAAGAAGTGGGAGTGAGTGGGTAGGGGAACAGGGCAGGGGGAGGGTATAGGGGACTTTTGGGATAGCATTTGAAATGTAAATGAAGAAAATATCTGATAATAAAAAGAGAAAGGAAGAAAGCTATTTAGGAAGGGAAGCATTTCTTGGTAAGCTCAAGACTTCAAATAATAGTTGGTGTCTTCAGCCACACTGTCTTATTATCTCCTTATGATGGGTAACCAAGATATACAGTGACCTATCTTGCTTGGAATTCTTCCCAGGCCTCTCTGACCCATGACTTATAAGGAAGGAGGACACCTGTGCCTGTACCTGAAATTTTCATTTGATACCTTGTCTTCTGGTAGCAAAATCATTTACTTTCCTAGATAATTGTGTTAAAATCTCTTTTTAAGTGTGCTTTTACTAGCTTATAAACTAATGGAGTTTCATAATTTTACTACAGAGGTAATATTCTTATTCAACTCTAACCTTATATTTTAATATCCTATTTGTTACGATTTAGCAAGACATATCTCCCAACATCTTTCTCATTTTCAAAGAGGACTTAAATCCTAGAAAATCTTCCCACTTGTAGACATTTGCTAGTGAACCTTCTTAGCTCCTTAATCATACTCAATACCCTTCTGCTCCCAGTTTGATAAATCAGGTCAGCTACATCACAACACTCACTCCATAAAGTTCTTAAACAATCATCAAAGTATTAACAAATAACTTGGGTATCTGACAAAGCAAAGTCCACTACAATGAACTCACTCATGAAACAGAATATGAGTAAGTCTTTCTTGATCTGCCTGGATATAACATAGAAAGTTTGAGTACAAGAAACAACAGAGGAATTAGAAGTTAAAATGTGTTCTAGGCAGGGTTACTTTAATTCAGGAAGGGATAGGAAATTCTGAGTCAGGATGTCTGGCCCAGGTTCAGGAAAATATAGTAGAACTCCAGATCGCCTACATGGATGCAAAAACCTCTGTCCTTAGATACCAGTCAGAGAGATTCAATGATCAGGCCCTAAAGAGAATTACTGTCCCATACTACACATGTTATTTAGTTGGAATATGAATGAAAAGACAGGATTCACCATTATCTATTTCCAAAGCTCTGGGAGATGGATTCTCATCATAAAATAGTCCAAGTTACTCCCTTGGAAGAATTTAGCTGGTTAGAAATGGATAATGAACAGCCATCAGTTCTGTCCATGACAACTTTATTGAATCAGAAAATTTATTTCTCCAATAAATTTGAGCAAGTCACGCTTGCTCTTTTGTAACACGGGGAGATGGAATTAGATAATCTCTAAGGTCTCTTCAAATTTGAGAGTAATGTTATTAACATTACACCCACTGACTGGGAAACATGCACAGCCCTTGGTGGGTATCAACCTCACTGAGATTGCAATAGAATATAACTCCTATTACACAAATTTCAGAGGAATTGAATTGTGAGATGTTGTTGCCAGCTATAAGACTTTTAAAAGTATATTTATTGCAACACTATGTTTTGTCACAGTCCTTCTCAAAGAGAGGCCCAGTGTTAAGAACCATCAATCTCCTAGAAATCCAATATTTTATGTTCACCCCAGATAAATAGTCTGGGGATAGTCCTAGAGAATATACATTCAAGTCTGATGTCTAGGTAATTTCTGTCTGTTATCATTTGTTTTAAATAGATAAAAAATGCAGGTTTGAACTGTTACTTATATTTGAAGAACCAGGGTCATCTACTTGCCAAGATCTATGATGAATTCTTAAATTCCATGTTTCTGTTTCTTCACCTACAAATAGAAAATGACAACTTACCTCGCTAGTTTGTATGGAGATAAAAAGAGTTGACAAGTAGTAAATAACTGGCATGTTATCAAGAAAATGAATATTGTTGCCCCTGGATTCCTTAAGAAGCAATGCTATTGGGAAAATCAACCGCTTTGCCCAAGATATGGACTTTATTATTCCTTAAGTATACCAGATCACATCGGGAGCCATTGAATGTAAAAATAAGCTACATACCAGACTGCACATATTTGATTCCCTTCTCACAGAACATGTAGGCATGGCCCAGGGGGAAAAAGTCTATAAGACTGTCAGTTCCTTGTTGTAGGGTACAGGTGACTCTATTCCTGGGTTGAATTACATAGGCGCAAGTATGATGCATTTAAGAGAAAAGCTAAAGTGGATGTATGAAACCACATAGAAATGGCTATTATATCAGTTTCCAGGTTCTTCTCAAGCAGAAAGCAGTCATACGTTCTTTCAGCAATTAAAGAATAAAACATGCAGGAAAGTGGTCCAGAAGGAAAACAAGAGTTGTTTTTAAGACTTTTCCATTTCATCACACACAAGTGAGTGTATTCTGAGTTTGTGGGTGGTTTGGGAATGTTTTGCTCTGTGTATCGGTAGGAATGACAGATCTGATAGGGTTATGCTTGCCAATTTGCTTCCCACAAATTCACCCTATAATTGAAAGGGGAGAGTGGGAGAGTTTGCATGATCTGTCTTAAGACTTTAGTCAGCCAGGAGCCCAGGTATAGAAATAATCAGATTAAAAAATAATGTGCTAATACATGAATGCTATCAAGACTCATCAGCACAAGAATGCTATAGCCTCAGAGATCATTTCTGGCAGGATGGGACGAACCCCTTATTTTCCTCAAGTCCTCTGCTAAACTATATTTTAAACCTAACAAATGTACACATACTTTCAAGACCTGATGTGTCATCCAATTTGGTAAATACTTGCAAACATAACGAGGCCCCATCAAATGGGAGAAAAGGCTATGCAGGACTCATGCTTATCAAACACCTACTAAACTGCGGACAATTTGAATGTATCACTTCATCGTATCACAAGTCCATCACTGATTTCACAGGAGAGACCAACAATATCTTATTTGATACTGGTCAAAGGAAAAATGAAGAAGTTAGCCATGAAATTTTTTTATTCTAGAATTCTGTTTCCCCCCTGACATTGATATATACTGACAACTATCTCACAGAAGTCATTCTGTCTCTTTCTTTCCTCATCCGGGTGACCCTTGGAGCCTGGGAGGATTTAGATTCTAATTCTCCTGGTATGGAAAATAAAACAAGAGAAGGAGCTGAGCCATTCAACTTGTCTTCCAAATCAATTTCTACTTGCTGAGGCTTGAAAGGAAACTTGCTCATTTTTTTTTTCCCAAACAATTGAATGAAGCCATTTGTTACAATGTGTTTATTAGGCTTACATAAGTGCTCTTGCCCAAAGAGCACATACTCACAAGAAGCAGGAGCAATCTGTAAGATCTCTGGCTCTGCTGTGTTAACATCATAGTGAAAGGGCTCGTCAACATGCCTAATTTTTAATTTCCACAGATGACGAGGCAGCAGAGAGAAAATGGGGTTGTAAGATTACATACTCTTTTTTTTTTTTAAATGCAAGTCCTAGATATGACTGGTCACATCGAAGTATAATTTCACAAATCAAAGGACACTAATCAGACCCCCCCCAAAATGAGCCAGGAGGGTCCTGAGTTCAATCTCCAGCATCATCCATTGAATGTGAGCCCAAAACGTATTTAGCTCAGCCATGAGGGAATCAAGCGGTGGTAAGTTTCACTCAAGGAGAATGTGGAGAAGTTGCATAAGTATTGGAGGAATGCCGGGATGAAGCTGTAAAGTTAAACACACAACTGTTTCATGGCCCATAGGTGAAAATGCTATGTTAAGTTATCTGCTTTTTTTTTTTCACATGAATAATTTGCATCACTGTCAAAATTTTATGTTAATAAGTAACTTTAAAAAAGAAAAGCAAGCAAACTGGGCTCCAGTCTTTGGTAAGTAACCATTCAAATAGAAGAGTGCAATAAGCGACCAGATAGTAAACTCTTAAGACTTGCCACTTGGCCTCTGTTGCAGCTACTCTACCATTGTGACACAGAAAGGGCCATCCATAGTACATAAATGAGTTAAGGTGTCTTTGTACTAATAAGATGTATTTCTGAGCACACACAGCAGTCTGGTGTGCCACTGTTTGCCATCCCTGTCTGAGAGAATGAAATGATCCAGGCTGTATGCATTGGCATTCCAATAGGACTTTGAAAAGATGCCCGATCCTTTGCATTATTCTCTAGCTGTGCTGCTTAGCACAGTGCTTCACTGTGATAAACGTAACAGACAGATACACTTAGGAGAATAGAGATATCAAAGGCTTCAGAAGTGGGTAGGATCCAGGTACCCAGGCAGGGCATCGTGGTAGTGAAAGTTTGTGAGGAAGGAGAACTGTTCACTTTGTGGTGGAGTAGGAAGCAGATGACACAAGAAGTTAAAAGGGAAAATCCGTACACAAGGACTGGTTCCCTGTAAACTATGCCCTCCAGCTAGGCCCTACAATTTAGTTTCCAGAATCTCTCCAATTATCAAACCAGTGGTGGTCATGCCAGGCATGGTGGCGCACACCTTTAATCCCAGCACTCGGGAGGCAGAGGCAGGCAGATTTCTGAGTTAGAGGCCAGCCTGGTCTACAAAGTGAGTTCCAGGACAGCCAGGCAGCCAGGGCTATAAAGAGAAACCCTGTCAAAACAAAATAAAACAAAACAAAACAAAACAAAAAAACAAAACAGTGGTGGTTAAAGTGTCTGAATCAGAGAACATTTATGTTCAAACCATAATAATGGTTTCAAACTTTTCCTTAGACTAGGCATATTTTATGCTACCTTTTCCTAATTATTAATAATTCCTTAACTTGAGGGTTTTTTTTCCTTGCTGAATAGGGTCATATGGAGAGATCTTTTGAGTATAGTAAGCATTCATAGTAGTATTCCTTCCAATCTTCATTATCTCTTTATCCTAAGTGAAAAAGCTGACCAATTTTTTCACTTTGTCTCTCCCAAACTCTATCTGAGAAAATAAGATCACTTGCTTGGGTCAGGGCAGGGATTAATTGACTTAAAGTGCAACAAGCCTTGGAGTATAATAATATTGTGTTTACAATACTTTACACCAGTTGAAGCATAAAATGTTCCTCCATGAACTATTGTTTCACTTACCCAAATATAAAATGAAACTCAGCAATGTTGACCCTGCCTTCTCGTCTCAACAGAACTGGAGTTGTGAGAAGAATTCTGCATGCTGGGGCCCCTAAGGACTGCTCTAAGCAAACCACCCCAACCAGCCAGCAGGTCGCTTTACTTCCTCAAATCTAGGCAAAGCTAACCTCTATCGTAAGTGATGACTGAGCTATTAGGATGAGAAGAGAGCCCACATTCATAGTGATAAACATTAACTAGGTGTGAGCTCAGGAAAGCAACAAAACCCATTTTGCATTTTGAGAGACAGATAACCATTTATTGAGTGAGGCTTTTAAGTCACACAATGCTCAGGAAGGAGAATTTAAGCAGAAACGCAGCAATGCTTTAGTTAGATGTTCTGGTGAGGTAGGTACCCACTGAAAAAGCATTACTGGGAAGTGAGCTACACACAGTACAGCCAAAGCAACTGAGGAGGCAGTTTATGCTGAGTAAAGCTGAACCTCAGTGTTGTAAGAGTGGAGATCTTAGCTGACCCCATGCGGAGCTCTGGGACTATATTTTGAAATTGTCCCAAGGAAGTCAGGTGTCATAACAGAAGCTCCTTTAATTAATAGCTTGTGGTCATAATCTTGGGAGAGGCAGTTCTTGGAAGCTGAGGGAAATCCCAACACGGAAGAAAGCTCTGAGCCATCAGTACTCATTGTCCCTGTTCCCTGGGGTGATAAGTTATTTCTGAAATGTGTCTGCTATTCCTAACCTGTATGGACAGGGCTTCACATCTTCTCTAGTTCACTCTAACTCTGCAGTTAAAAGGTACCCTTATTTATGCTAATTGCTGTTTCTGATTGCAACTTTACATGTTCATAGCAGGGCCTGTTAGGTATCTATTGTTATTTTGTTTGCTTAAATGAGAACTATTCCCCCACAGACTCCAATATTTGAATAATTGGTGCCAGTTGGTGTACTGCTTGGGGAGGTTTCTGTGATGTAGACTTGCTGAAGGAGATGTGTCACCTCAGGCAGCTTTCCAGAACTTAATGCCTTGCTTTACTTCATTTTGTAAATGAATGCTTTAGATAGATGTTCTGCTGAGATAGATACCAGAATGAAAGCATACTTTCTTTTCTCTCTCTCTCTCTCTCTCTCTCTCTCTCTCTCTCTCTCTCTCTCTCTCTCTCTCTCTCTGCTTCATGCTTGTGTTGAGATGTGAGCTCTCAGCTTCCTGTTCCAGCCACCATACCCAGCTTGCTGATATGACTCTCAATAATGATTTACTTCTAATCTGGATCTGTACAACAAGAGAAAAGTCATGCAGCTGCATAACAAAGTTACTCGAAAACCAATGGCAAGCATATATTAAGCTTCTTTATTGCACATCTTTTTTGAGTCAGGAATGCAGGCACAATTTTCTGGATGCCACCGATTTAGGGTCTTTCATAAGACTTCACTACGGTGAAGATGTTGGGCAGATTCTACCACTTCAAGGCTCATGTGGAGGAGATTGGCTTTCAAGGTCACTCCATTGGAGCTAGGAGGGGTGCTAAGTGTCTTGCCACCTGTTGCTAGATATACCAATAACTTCTCATGTTGGAGTGTCAGTAAAACTGTTCATAGAAACTTTGCAGATTGCTACACCACTGGTAGCATCTGAAGGAGGAAAGAAGAAAAAGAATCCAAATATATAAATCAACTATTTCCATAGCCTCACCTTTTAATGAACACCTTTTCATCATTTCATCTATATTCCGATCATTGGAAGTGAGTTTCCTGATCAAGCCCACCCTCTTGGGGATAGGATTTACCAATAGGTAAGTATCTTTTGGGCCATCTGAGATGGTTCTTAATTTACAAGGAATTAAAAAAAAAACTTTTCTGAAAGGATTTTCTTAAGACTGTCCCAAAACAGAACCAACCCAACAAACTTATAGAGATTTGAAGAAGAAAACCACTGTAGAACATACTACACGTGCTTTAGAACCCAGTCTAACTCGGTAGCTCCTGTAGTAAAAACAAATAAACACCTATTTATTTGTTGTATGTTTGTTGCAAATTGAAGCCAAGTCTTCAAAAACTCGATATTTCTTGACACCCAAAGGGCTTGCCCAATGACATCTGGGTGCAGAAGAATACTACATTCTCTGGAGGAACATGAGGAAAATTTGATCCTTCTCCATGGAACACAAAAAGCCCCGTTAGAACAACAACCCTCACCATTTGGGCCACTGCAGCTAGAGAAGCAAGCCAAGGTTGTGGAGAGAATAGTACCAAGCAGTGAGTCAGAGACTGTGACCCCATTTCCCTGCCTGATATTTCTGAAAAGGAGCTAGATGTCACTTTTCTTGCTAGCATTATTTCCTAGTATACACAAATATCATCAATTAGGTCTCATTGCAATCTATGGGGTAAAACATATTTTTTATTTTTTAAAAATAAAAAAAATTGTGAAACAGTTTCATTTACCATTAGTCAGATGTATTTCTAACTACAGCTACCCAGAGCCTATACTCCTAAATGACTATTGAGACAATTTTGTGGCGTCTGTAACAACCTTTGTGGCACTAACTTGAAGATCTGTTGGATGGAACTTTCAGAGTTCTTTTGTTTTTTCATCATGTCCCTACCTTCTCTCTCAGTGTAACAATAACTTCTTTAGGATTATAGAAATCTAACATGGTTTTCTATACTATGTACTTTATATACAGTATACTCACATGCATTTAGTTCAAATGGGTTTTTGTATACTTTCCCATTGTGTCTATTATTGTCAGAAGAAAGTATGAAATATAATTTAGGCCCTAAACATTTGCCAGCTTTTTTTTGAATGGTTGTCATATAGATCACACTGAAAGTCAGTATCCAGGGTAGCTTAAGATATCATAAACCTCTCTCTAGCTAGTATATAGAGAATAATTTAGGGAAATATTGTAATGATAAATACAATAATAAGAATGGCACTATTGACAAATTAACATATGTCCAGTGCAGTGACTGGTACTTTTGCATACATTGTTCCAGTTACTCTTCCTGAAGAGTAAACTTATACCTTTGAAGCAGATGTAAGTATCTTCACTTTATAAATAGACTAGTTGAGGTTTGAAACACAGGATAAATCAACTTGGCATAGGTGAAATAATTAACTGTTAAAGCTAATGTTTAAAGCCACTGTTGTTGACTCATGAGAGAGCATGTGGTGAGTCTTGGCTGTGTAGGCCTTCCCTCAAATCAGGCTTGCTAGACAGAGATGTGGGAGTCTCCGCTTATCACCAGCACAGGAACTGTCAAGGATGATGAGAGCTATGGATGTTAGCACAAAGGTCATTATTTCAGACCAACTACCGCAATGCCTCTGCTTTGTTTGCTCTGTCAAGCCTGAGTTACCTTGTTGTCAGGAGCTGTCATTAGTTCTACGGTTCTGCAAACAAGCAGGGAGAGTAGTTTCATTTCATTTCAAAGGATAAAGAACAGCAAAGATGTGACTTCTTGAGTAGGTGGGGGGGAGTAGAGCTACAGTCTGGGAGGCAGGGAGCAGGAGAAGAAGGCTTTGGGACCTTCTGCTGCTGGCTTTGGCTGGCTGGAAAGATGTGCTGTAAAGAGCGGAAGGATGGATTGACTGTACTCATTGCTATGAATGTGCAGCTCCCTCTGATGAGCTAGTGGTATGGAGCTTAGAGGATCTGACACTAGCTAAATAAGAAAGAGCAGTTCGATTCTCAGAAGGATAATTCTCTACTTAGTAATGTTTGTAGGACTATAATACAGTTTAGTTTTACCACTTCGATTCTTATTAAGTAATATTGAGTTTTAATTACTGGGACCTTGGTTTTATATTAGGTAGGTATATGTTTATGCTGCTTTATTCTTGATGGAAAGGAAGTCTACAGCTTGCACCTATATGGGCCAATTGATTAAATTCAGGCAGCTCGTCCAATATGTGAAAGACAGCTAGCTTAGGAGTTTACAGAAAAATCTCAGCTTTTCCACTTAGTTTTTAAAATAATTTTTAGGTATGGGAAATGTACTTGTGTTTCTACTATTTATTCATATAAAGTATAAGATCCCTCCACTTGGAGCACAAAGTAATCAAGCCCAAGAAGCACGGGCTAAACTCTACCCATCCCACAGACCAGTGAGAAAAATAAATATTTTCCTAACACACACCAATCGCATAAGGTAAATATCATTGTAAGGAATCTGGAATTGCCTGAAGAAATTTTATTCAAGTTGTCATTCCACCTCTTAGCAGTATACTGCAATTGCCCAAATCAGCACCCTGGAACTATTCTAGCACCTGGCTCAGATTTCAAGAAATATTTCAGAATCACCTTGCATATAGCCTTGTCAAAAGCCCAAAGAACCCATACTGCATTGTGTCTACAAAGAACCTCTAGGAAGGTTTCTAGGAACTTTTCTTCATTGTTGAATGACTCAACCTTTGTTAACTGAATTGCAATGGCCTCTCAGGCTCAGTTGCCATTTCTCATTTCAAGATAAAAAAAAAATCACATTTTTCTTTGCCAACCTGAAGTTAGGTGTTAAGGAAAACACACATTGGAAATAGTGTAGATAGTGCTCTCTTGGAGGTGTAACCTTGAAGAGAAGATGGGGTGGAGGAAAGACACACAGCATGTGAGAGGGGCACTGCTTCGGAAATGCAAATGTCACGGAGGTTATTTTTTGTAGGAGTCATCAGAGAAAACTTCTCTTCGAATGTTGGAATTAGTATCTCTCTTTTAGGGTGTATAGGTGTGCACTCGTGTGTGTGTGTGTGTGTGTGTGTGTGTGTGTGTGTGTGTGTGTGTGTGCTCATTAGGGTTTCCTTAGAAATCGGGTCTGGTTAAAAGGCAAGCAGTTAATTTGTGAAGGTCTAGAACCATCAGCAGAAAGGTAGAGAAAGACAGCAAGTAAGGAGTGTGGTTAGTAAATTTGTGTATTCAGTTTTCCCACACTGAGCAATAAGATCCTTGTGGAAAGCCCCAGGAAGTAAAGTTGAGCAAGCACCTTGAGGGAATTCTTTCCAAAAAGTGGGAAAGCTGTGGGCTTTTTCATCATCACTGATACTGATAATTTTGAGATTGCTTCTGGGTTATGGCCAGAAAGGCTAATTCTCTGGCACTTCCTGCCTGACTTTACAAAGTGAGAATAGGATTAAATCGTTGCAGAAATTTTTAAATCTAATCTGCAGTTTCTACCTGGCCTTTGATTATTCAGTTCTCAGACAAAAACCGCCCAACTTTTATTATTTACAGTAAGCCTTTAATAGCCCAAGAGCTGGGCAGACATCTACCCTCTATGTTAAATAGAGTCTACTTTCCTGTAGATAATGCTGAGTTATTACTCACTATGCTTCATCTGGGCTGCTTTTAACTCCAATTGGCCATCCCTGAGGGCCTCACTTTCATGAACTGACCTAACCCATGGCAACTTCTTCTTCCTTTTCACCTTTTCTTGTGGTTATCTCTTGATGTCCCCTTCCCCAGGCCCAGGAACCCTAAAATCTATCCACATGTCTTCTGCCAAGCTATAGACCAATTGACTGTCAACATCTTCACTTACTAATCAGAAATAAAGTATGTGGGGGCAAGGTCACATAGTGTCACTTGGGTCTATATGTGGACTCTTGGATCTCTGGGACAACTAGGTCTTGGGGGCCCACACTTAGCAGTACAGTACACAGCAAAAGACCAAACCTCAACATTAAATAGCCAGAGGAGCAGGTGCTGACTGGTGAATATAGATCTACTGGACACATAATAACAAGGATGGGGCAAATTTTGTACGTGACTTTGGTGTGTGTGTGTGTGTGTGTGTGTGTATACACACACATACGCTCTCATGTTCATGCATATCCACGTGCATACTCACCTCATGTCTGTGTGCACAAACAGAGAAGAGGCTTTCTATGTTAAAACAATAGTGTAGTTTTTGGAACAAATTATATACAAAATAAATTAAGGGACAAGAATGCTAGGAATCTATACATACACAATAAAGTGTATCAAACGACTCCTGATTTCAAAAGTGGGCTTAGGAATTCCAAACCTCAAGGCTGAACTTTCAAAATGCTAATTATTCTTAATTGTGATTCCATGTAGAGAGAGACCAAGTGAGACCTGCCAGGATTCCTCATCTGCTGCGTGATATTTGGTCACACCCTCAACCCCAGGTTTATGCTATTTATGGAAAATACCTGTTTCTAGTTATGGTGTGAATCAGTCCCTAGAAAATCCTAATTTCTCTGGGTGGAATACAGACACACCTTCAGTCCCAAACAATAAAGGCAAAGTTGATTTGTAGAAGGAAGCAGCCATGTTTAAAAATGTGGCAGACAAAGAGACAAATCCGAGAAAGAGGAGACAGAGTATGATATGCCCAACACTCATGCATAGTGAGGGGGAAACAGAAGCTACGTAGGAGAGCAGTGCAGAGAGAAAGAGGGGGGATGAGGCAGTTTTACAGAGACAGGTTGAAGAAAAAAACAATGTAGACACAGGTGAAGACGGAACAAGCCAGAGCGAAGCAGAACAGTTCAGAAGCTGAGAAAAGTGAGATTCAGTCAGCTTGGAGAGGAGTTTGAGTCAGAACCAAGGAGCTAATTAGACAACCAGAGTTCAGAAAGAACTAAGAAGAGGTGAGCTCATTCAGCAGCAAGTCTCAGAGGCTGAAACCATTCTAGGCCTACATTAATTGTATAGAGGCTAGAAGCTTCCAGGACTAGGCCTAGGTTAGCAGATAGAGGCAGTACACCTCTGAGAGGACAATCACCCAAGTGAATAAAACATACCTATACCCATTTATATATCCTAGGCCATTATGGAATTCTGGCCACCAAACTGGTCTAAGGAGCAGTTTTCTGGGAAGCATCATGGTTTTTTTCTTTGACTCATCTGGAATGTAAGATTGCCCTGGGCAGTCTGAGCAGTCTGAGCATGCGCGTCCCACCATTTACTCCTCACGGGCTGCGGTTTCATACGCTCTTTCACTTAAGAACCAGTATTCTGCAGAAGCTCTATCCACTTCTCTGTTTAATTTCAGACGGTTGCTTAAAACTAAGCCGTCAATGTACGAGAGTCAGAATTTATAATCTACTCATAAAACATAAACTCCAGCTCTATAATCTTCAAGTGCTTCCATATTAAGTTTTGGGTTAAGAATGGTTTGCAATATATTGTAAATTAAGATGTTCTCTGAGACAGTTGGTGTTTAGCATGGTAGGAAGCAGGAACTGTACAGCACTCAGGGATGTCCTTGTGTTCAGTGGGATCAGATAATAATGATGACATGTCAACAGGAATTTAAAACATCAATGACATCTTCAGGAAAAAAATTCTTCTATTGTTCCCAAGATGATCAATTTCCTCAGAGTTGATCTCATATATTCAACATTCAACTTGAGCATAATTCTTTTCAATCAGCTCATTTATGATGGCGTTTCTCAATGGTTATGTTTAATCTACTGTAAAAATGTTGCTTGTTATATGTTTGTGTGTCCTTTCAAAAAATTTTTTTATGTGTATTTGTGTTTTGCCTGAACATATGTGTGAGCACAAAGTGTGTACCGTGCCTTTGGAGGCCAGAGAGGACATTGGATCATCTAGGACTAGAGTTACAAAATGTTGTGAAGTACTCTTTATGTGCTGGTAATCCATACCAAGTCCTTTGGAAAAGCAGTCAAGGCTCTTAACCATTGAGTCATCTCTGTAGCCTTATATATTTTAGTGAAAAATGTTGGTTTTAAATTCGTGAGCATATTCTTTTTTTATCCTCATGCATTTGATTTTACTTGAGAGATTATAATTGCAACATTTTTCTCTTTCCCATTCTCCCTCCAAATCCTTCCATACCACTCTCCTTAAAATGCATGGCTTCTTTTTGATCTGATTTTTATTACATGTATTTATGTATATATGGAAACATCTCTTAGCAATGGGCAGAGACCATTGCAGAAAATTCCAATCAATCAAAATGCACAGTAGAGGAGCCCAGACCCAATGGATACATTTACAAAACACTTTCACACCTAATGCTTATAGGACATTGTGGCAGAGGGGACAGAAAAATTGTAAGAGCTAGAGGGTCAGGGAGTTTGCTGTCAGATTTGGTGTCCTAGTAATATATCAGAAGCTACACTCATAATAAAGTTTCACCAACATGACTACCAAGTACTAGATGAACAAAGACTGTAACAATAGACACTCCAGATTAAAATCTCAAGAGATCTTAACTCTGTAAAATGGACTATAGTCCAATGAGGAAATTCTGGAGTAAAAGAGGTGGCGTTCCCCCTCTCTTAATTGGCTGATTAATCGATTGGTTGATTAATTGGCAAATAAATTGGTTTATCAATGCTAAATTATCATCCCTGAAAAAATACATGGAAGTAACATTATATGCACTAAATATAATATTTAGTATATTTATGCACATTTAGTAAATTTTGGCATATATTCTTACTATTTGCTGAGTGAGGGTTTGAGAATGTGTCATAATATTGTATGTAGTATATGCATATACACGTATAGGTATAAAGCTATTTTCCTTTGGGCATGCACATGCAGAGAGAGGATATTCAGATGTTCTATCCTATCCATCTCTGCCTTATTTCTTTCAACTGATCCTAGGGTTAGACTAGTTTTCAGCAAGTCCTGTCCTCAACTCTCACAGCCTTGGAGTTACAGGCATGAACAATGTCACTCTCAAGTTGTTACGTAGGCATTCATATCTGAACTCAGGGTCCACATATTTACAAGTGAAGGGCTCTTAGCACATGATCCATCTTTCCAGGTCTATCTTTAATGAATGAGCACAAAGAAGCTTAGTGCAAAGTATATCCTCACCCTCTGCTCCTGCAGGTTTGTCAGGAGTCACTTTCTTAAGTGATGGAAATATTTATACTACTTTTTAAATACAGAGTAGCAACCTCACTTAAACGCTCTGGTCTCCCAGCGGCCCTGTGGAGGGATCTGGAGAGTACTGTACAACTACTCTCTGTTTTAGCTTGAGAAACACACAGTCAATATTTTGAACAAAGGAAGACAAGATTCTTGAGATGTGTTTAATGTTGTTGGGAGACGACTTTATGTGTTCAGTAAGGAAAACAATAGAATATGCATTATTTTTGCTACAAAAATGCTATAACGGATACTACTTGGGCTATTAAATTTTTTTCTAAATGTTATGCGGCAGGAAAAATAAACATTAACATTGGAGGCCTACAGCTCATATTTGAGAATAATTTTGTGGTTTATAAAGCTTTGATGTTCAGAAGCTATTAGTGTTTCCTATGAACTATGGATGGTACAGCCTCAACCACAGTCCTTCAAATGCTAAGCTTTCTGGTATTTCTAGTCTCATTTCTGGACATCCCTGACATGACTTGTAGATTTATGTTTGCATCATTATGGTTCACAGCCATGTATCATTTCCCAGTTACCACCTGAACCTGCTCTACTTTTCTTTAATATTCTCATAAAATGTTTTCCACTTGATGGATAAACATTGCTTTCAACTTGACGTCATTGAGAATCACTCATGGATTCATGCCTCTGGGCAGGGCTGTGAGAGCTTTAAGCAATTCTTGTAGGCATTTTGAGTCCTCTGGTATAGTGTGAGGAATTTACTAAAGGTCCAAGCTTCGCTCATATCTACAAACCCAGAATTCACCAGTCAACACAACTTTAATACTCAGTAAATACTGAGGTAAAGTTTAATACAGGAGTTCAAAATTTTCTTCTATTTTGATCTGATACTTTAAAGGCTGTTCTTCTTGTCTTAGTTCCTACTCACTATTACCTGAGACCATATGCTTATCAAAGTACCACAGTATTTAGTATGAAGCTCCTCTTTTCCCACAGTCAAAGAAATTAGCAGATGACTTCAACTTGCTCTGTATCACATGGGACTTTATATTAATGCTTTGCTTAGACAGTCTATTGGGATTTTCATTTTTTAATTGCACAAGGCTTTGGTGAACGATATTATTATTATGAATTGATAACACAATCAAGCAGTAGAGAAAAAGAACCACACAGAAACAGGGATGATCTTCACTTGAACTCCATTCTCTTGATCACAACACATATCTGCTTTGTGCAAAGCTGCTACAGCATACATAAAGCACACTATTCCACAACTAACTTTAACAGAATAGTTCTGACGCTATAAATGACAGAAGCAGAGCAGTATAAGGAGATTTGATTTGATAAACACTCTAGGAGAGACATTAGGATGAACATGTGAACATGCTAAAGTGGGCAGAATGGAGGACTCATGTCATTTAAATCGTCTTTGGAAAAATTAACAAGTACCAAGAAAGACACAATTTGTCATCTTTGGCATGATCAGTATTTTTGACTCTCTGGGCCTGAAAGAGTATTGAAAGAGCCTAAAGAGGATGAATGATGTGTAACCACAATATATTCTCTGTTTATTTTTGCATCACATGAATGGAATGTTGGCACAATTAAGCAACTAATTTAATTTTGATTTTCTTTTGAACCTGCGATGTTACAATATAAGCCCCTCAAAGGAGACACATATTTTAGCAATGTAAATTAGGGGCTGGTTCTGTAATTATACCAATATTAGGTTTTTGATAAGCTTCTTTTAATTAAAAAAATCTTTGATGCTTCATGGCATATTTCAATTTTATGGAAACTTTAATAATAACATAAGGGTGCCCATTTGAATTTGGTCATCTAATCTAATTTTCAAGCTTGTCATCTTTGAATTGATTTACACATCACTACCACTTATGGAGGTGGGAGGATATTATTATATCCATTTTGCAGATGAGGAAATTGAAACTTGGAGCTTTGGAGACTTGTCTAAACAAATGAAGTTGACACCCACACCAAGACTCTTGAAGACATTTCTACTCAGCAGTAATTGCAGTGGTCCAGTTTCCAAGACAGTTGCTTTCTGATCTTAGCACTGTTGACACTGGGACTAGGTGACTCTTGATTAGTGAGGGGCTGTTGTGTACACTATAGAATCTGGGAAGCACCTACTGCTTTCTCCTACTACATGACAAGATTATTCCCCTTGACATATACACACACTGAAAATCCTATATTAGGAAAATCCAAATGGTCTCCAAGTGACAGTGCCTTAAAGTAATCAATCACACTTCACAGCAATGGCTTCTCCTACCTACATGCTCACAGTATTAAGATGAGCTGCATGGCAACAAGAGCCATATCTACATTTTTTTTCCCAGAAAATCTTTCTTCAGTGCATGGGAAGTAATCTACTGGTGACAGTCATAGGTTGGGCATTCTCTACAATTTGAAAACCTTCAAAATTTCATCCTTCAACTGTCTTTGTTTATATATTTATGAATTTATCTATATATCTATCAATCATCTATGTATATATGCATGTATGTTAGTGTGTATGTATGAATGTATCTATGTATTTATGTATGTATGTGTTTATCTATTTATATCTATCCATGTTAGTTTGTATGTATGAATGTATCTATTTATGTATTTATGTATGTATGTGTTTATCTATTTATATCTATCCATCTGCCTATCCATCCTCTATGATCTACATATGTATTACATGTTTATATATATTTTATATACTTATAAACAAATGCAAAGCATAAGGCATGTATAAATAGGATATATTTATATATCCATATATACATACATGTTCTTTTACCTGTGTTGTTAATTGTCAGTTATGGGCCTTATAACAGTTTGTAGTGTCACATAAGCTTGTTTGTTGGTTCAGAGGAACATTTTATTTCTAATAAAAAAGGCTGGGGAATATTAAAGCGAATATTATATATAAACTTTAAAAGCTTGTCAATGATGAAATCTCTCTCTCTCTTTCTCTCTCTCTCACTTTCGTTCTCTTCACCCCTCTCTTGCATCCCTCCCTCCCTTTCTCCCTTCCCTTCTCTCTTGTGTGATTATGTTTGTCAGATATCCTTGAAGAAAAATATACTATTTGTCAGTTGAAAAAACTTGAAACACACTACCATATTCTACTCTTTGAATTCTAATGGCTAGAAAACAATCAATATTTAATTAATTAATTTTCCTAAATGCATGATTTTTCTGTTAATCACTTTGTCTTTCTGGTCTGCTTATGCTCATATCACATTCGGAGGAGGTAGGAAAGCTGGCTTCACTGAAAATACTATGCGAAATTTACCATCTTAGAAGTTTATACATAACCACTGTAGAAGTCCTAGGGCTCTAGGACTCTGAACACTACCTGATGTGACTTGTCAGTTGAAGATATTTTCCACTACTCCAGACTCCAGACTTGTTTTCTGAAAGGGACCATGGTCTAGAAGTTGCCAACAGGACTTAACAGAGAGAGTCATGATAAAAACAGAATGCTTGTAGAATTATAGACCCTACACTGGGGCATGAAAGATGGATTTCCAGTTGAGAGACAATTGGTTCTTCCTGGAGCAATCCCTGTATATTCTTTCGCAGCGATTAGTATTTTACAATATATGTGCACTTATTTTATTATTTAAACTGTCTGCTCTTTGTTTTTTGTTTGTTTGTTTTGTATTTCATTATTATATTATTTTTCATTTTAGTATTATATAAACCTTTGGCATCACACCCCTTAATATGAGTTCTTTCTGTTTTCTTAATCTCATGATAATTCATAGAATATTTTTCTTGAGAGTTATAAGCCTGACCATGTGATGAGGATGCTAGACTTTCTGTAGCATGTACCCAAACATGTCCCCTGCTTCTCATCTCTCCTTTGGCTTTCTTCACTGGATAAGAAACCTTTCCTCATAAACCTATATAGATTTTCCACTGTAACAGTAATGAATCACACATACTCCCTTCTACAGCTTCACTTTAAGCTACATTAAAGAGTAACAAAGTCTAATTTATATTGTAATAGTAAATAATAGTGAGATCCAACTTGAAATTATCTCTTGAAATACAAGTCAGTTCTCCCTGCCTTTTGTTAAACAACCAACATTACTGATTTCAAATGTTGCTATTGACATGTTTATTTTTTATGTGCATTTTGCATAACTCCTGGATTGCTATGATCTATTGATCAGAATAAGTATTTGCAATACATTTAAAATTATATTAGTTTAAGAAAATGACATTAGTAGAAAATGGCATCTCCTTCTGGGTTGACAACATCTGTATTCAGGTATAGTTGGATAAGATTACTGTAGTAACTATGAATTCCTCTCTATTGACCCAGTCCGATCAGACAGATGATGCTTACCCCTAAGACAAAAGTATTACAAATGAACCAATGTGGATATCATGCTGTACTAATCATTGTGGTACATAGGCTTCAGAGGTTGGTGCTAATGTTGATTAACTTCTCCATTTACAGTTTGCATAGTACACTTTCATGATATAAGAGCTAGTCCTTAGAGAAAAGACTTGCAGGTCAATTCTTTTTTTTTTTTTCCAATTTTTTTATTAGATATTTTCTTAATTTACATTTCAAATGCTATTCCAAAAGTCCCCTCCCCCTCCCCCCTCCCTGCTCCCCTGTCCACCCACTCCCACAGTTCTTACTTAATCCTCAAAGTCCTGTGTCCAAAGTATGTGGTGTCTTCCGTAATAAGGAATACCTTCAAGTTCTTGGAGGAAACCAAGATCAATAGAATCATAGTCTTTTTTTTTTTTTTTTTTTCTGAACTGCCTCAATCAGCAACTCAGAGGGAGGACCTGACACAGAGTTTTATTAGATAGTTCATATTTCTTTGGGGGAGTATTATCACTCCATATGTTGTGACTCCATTAAATGCCCCCATACCACACAGTATTTTAAGTAAGTTTATACTTTTCAAACAAACATCTTTAGTGTTACTTATCTCTCCTTCCCCCATTTTCTACTTATTACCTGCATTCCTTCTTTCCACTTAAGTTCCACTGTTTTTCCTATTTCTCTCTTCATAGAGCCCATGTTCTGTTATCTTTCCCTTTTTCTCTGCCTCTTCCCTTTTGGTTTCTTTCTACATTCCTGGCTTCTGCAGTTACTCCACATTATACAAACCAAAGATTTAGAGTTAGGATCCACAATTAAGAGTAAACATGCATTTTTTTTTTCTTTCTGGGTTTGAGTTACCTTACACAGTCTAATATTCTTCAGCTGTATGCAGTTACCTACACATTTCATGACTCTGTTTTATACAGCTGAATAGTAATCTGCTGAGTATATGGACTACATTTTCATTATCGGTTTACTACTTCTAAGATATTTAGGTCATTCCATTTCCTAGTTGTGAATAGAGAGGCAAAGAACTTGGCTGAGGTAGTGTTGGTGGAGGAGGTTGCTGCATGCAACTGTATATACTAACTGCTGCTGTATATACTAACGTACCAGGGTCATATGGCAGATCCACTTTTGTCTTTCTGGTAACTCTTCATACTGATTTCTATAGTGGCTACATTTGTTTCCATCCAACTAAACAGTGAGTGAGGGTCTCGCTTTCTCCATAGCCCTATCACCATTTGTTGTCAGTTATTTTTTTTTCCACATTAGCCATGCTGAGTAGGGCAAGACAAAAATCTCAAAGTACTTTTAATTTATGTCTCCATAATTACTGAGAACGTTAAACATTTTTGAATATTTTAAACTTTTTACTGTCTTCATTTTTTGCTTGTTTTTTTTTAAGCAGGGTTTTCCTATGTGACAACATTGGCTATCCTATACCAGGCTAACCTCCAACTCACAAAAATCCACCTATACTGCCTCTAGGGTGTTGGGATTAAAGACCACAGCATATAATATATTTTGACCATATTCCTTTTCCTTTCAGATGATACACATTCCCTACAAGAAATCTCTGTTCAGATTCATAGTCCACTTTTAATTATATAATTTGTTTTCTTAATTACTTGGTTATTGTTCTTGTTTTTTATATATTCTGAATATTAATCTGCTACCAGACATATAGCTGGCAATATTTTTTCCCACTCCTTGTATTTCTTCTTCATTTGATTGTTTCTCTTGCTATTCATAAGACCTTTAGTTTTATGAAGTCTGTGTAGGCAATCAGTGCCCTTAACTCCTGACTTTCTTTAAGAATCCCACACTTATTCTTTATAGCTTTCTCCGTGTATGAAAATGTCACTTTCAAGATGGGGTGTTGGATACATGATCTTCATTTCTCTTCTTAAAGATTTTTGACCTACCATTAGGCATGAAGTAGCACTGCTGAGGATGCTAGAGGTAACAGTTAGATTACCTCTTTGCAGTAATGTAATGGGTGGAGAAAGACCCTAAGTTTTATAAACAGTATGTTGAGCTCTATCAAGGGGACATAATGGTTCTGTGATGGGACACATCTCTGTTGACCCCTGAGGGTCATGGGGAAGCTGTCATACAGTCTTGCTTTTTTAGTGATGTCCAGAATTGTACTTTCCACCAACCCTATCAGCAGATCTGACTGAATGAACCAATCAATCAGTGATGGCTGGAGGTTCTGGCCTTGGCCGTGGGAAGCACTTTGGTTTATGGAGCCTTTAAACTTCTGTTATGAGGAGCTGTTTAGACAAGTTAAGTTGTACAGTTTCACTTTGGGGAGGAAAGAGATTTTCCTTCAGTTTTTATTCATTACTTATTGCAAAAGTGATTTTGCAATGACTGATTTCGAAATTTCTTCCTGGGCTTCTAAACCACCATGGTGTTCAGCAAGCCCAAGCAAGTTTTCAAAAGCAGGGTTTTCCCTTCAAGTCTTACCTCTCAAGCTTCTAGAAGGAAGCTTTGCATATCCATGTATGTGTAGGGAACAGAATTGATACAAGAATGGAGGAAGGACTGGAGGAGTGGGTGATGGATGTGTCCTCAGAATTTCGCCCCTCCTTAAATACTTCCCATTGATCACAAAATCTCCTGCTAAGATACAGGCTCTGTGGCTTGCCTTCCAGCACACTGTTCATGAGTCCTATTTTGTGCTTCTCTAGCATGGTTTCCACTGTATAATTTCCAAAGCAAAGACACTGAAGCTTGTCCAGAAATGTCCTTTTCAATGATTGAGCAACGAAATAAATACACAATAAAAAAAAAAAAAGCAGAATGGGGGAAATCGTGAGGGCTTGAGTCATTGGGTAGTTTTGTCCTCTTCTGTATTTTTATTAGAGTTTTCTTTTATGATTATTGATCTCCATTAGCATTATAATTATAAATACTTGATAAGTTTCTCTCTTTGATCTGGCCTACTTGTCATTCAACAGTCTTTTAAAGGATGGATTCTTTCTTTCAATCTTGACATTTGTTATTGTTCTCTGCCTTGAATGGCTTGCTTGCTGCTCTCAAAAGCTGCCCAGCATCACTGAGAGAGTAGATTGCAGTATCAAGTACCATGGCTTCAGGCTCTGCCACAGCTGCCCACTTTCTAAAAGCTCCCTTTATTCTTTACAACTGCACTTACTCAATTGAGACTAACAAATGTCAGCTCTTTTCTACCTTTCATACAGCGGGTGCATGCACGAGCACATGTACTCGAATGCGCATGTGCACACACACACACACACACACACACACACACACACACACACAGACACACACCCCTTGCAAGTGTAATAAGTCCCGATTTCTGCACAGGGTGCATTACTACACCTTGTAATTTCCTTTCCCTGTTGGTTTTAGTCCTTGGCCCTTTTATTCCCTTCCTTTGTACTTCAGCTTCCTCAGCTCCAGTATTCCCAGCCTTGAAATCCAAGTTGCAAATGCAAAAAAAAACCAGGCCCACCCATTTAGGAGAAATTGAATGGCTCTGATTGTAACAAACATACTTCTGCATGGTTCTGCTCACTGAAGCACTCTGAGCTTGGCTCATGAGGAGTAGTGGATCTTAAATTCAAGACTAATCTATGAGTCTCAGACTGAAAGGCACTGTGGGGGAAAATGGGAATAGGCAATGGAGCATTGTGTTACAGAACATTATATACAATAGGCACACTATATTATGGCATATATGGTATGTATCCACATACAATATATATATATTTTTTATCAGACTCCATACACATACACATGTGTGCATGCATACACACACACACACACACACACATATACACACACCATACACACAGAAAAAAAAATAGAATCTCCCAACTCAGTGTGATTTGTTTTTTGCTTTTTTTTCTGCCTCATATATCATATAAATAAGATTAGTTCTTAGAAATAGCCATATTTTGATGTCTAGAATTAACCATGATGACACTAACAGCAGGCAGTTTCCATAAACATGAATATGGATCTATCTTCACTGAGTAAAACATGTGAGGTGAAAAACCACTTTACTTCACTGCAGCCCACTAGGTAATGATCAAGGCTTTCCATACAAAGCTAGAAGTTTTCTGAAGACATATTTATGGTTTCATAGAACAACTTAAAGGACTACTAAATTCATATGGGCCGGTGAGTGCCTCTGTCTCTTTAAAAATATGAATGGGAGCTCTCTCCAAACCTTGAAGATTCAAGAGGTAGGTCATACTTGAGTGGTTGGATTTGCACATACCATTTCTAAGGTTACTTCTAGAATCAATATTTCATGACTCTCTGCTAATGCATTTATTTATTTATTTATTTATTTATTTATTTATTTATTCATTCATTCATTCATTCTTCTCAAAGAATAGTCTAGAGACCTTAAACACTGACCTCAAGGTGCTACAAGAGACGTGGTTAGGAATGCCACCTCCTGCCTGAGGACCTGTACCACAGAAGGTCTGAAGGTGATTCATATACACATAAAAAACAGAGAGGTCCAAGGGTCCTAATCCTTTTATTTATTAAACAATAAACTAATTGTCAAAACATGAAATTAATTCCCAAAATTGCTACATGAATTTACAGTTCTTACAATTATGATTGTATTATATGAATCAACTGTTCCTTTTACAGTCTCTCTTTCCTGAATGTTTGGTTTTATCATTGATGTCTTGGGCTTGGCATGACACTATAGACATTTTCTAAGTCACCTGCATCAGGACCTTTTGCATTGACAATGGTTTTATGAATGCACCACCCCCTAGGTACTTTCAGGCACTGAACATCTGAAATAGGACTGGGACTGTTTAGTGCTAGAAGAGAGGACCCAGGTCTTTATCTTTATGTTATAGTGATGGCTCAGCTTTAACATGGGAAGAGGCACTTCAAGGCTTTGGTTTGGATAGAATGGACTATAGTATTACCTCCTCCCTCATTACAGGAAAAACAGATTACATATGTCTTAGTACAAAAATAGTGTCCAAGAAAAAAGAATCAAGGTTGTCATTTAAGAAATTAGGAAAAGAAGTAAAAGAATCTTTAGGCTCTTTTGTGAACTGAACAATCTTTATGAAAGTTCATAAACAAGCAAGGGCTCGAGGATGCCATGAGAACAAGGCTCACAGAATCAACTCAGCAGGGATCACAGAGACTAAAGTGACAATCACAGAGCCAGCATGGGTCTATGCTAGGTCCTCTGCATAGATGTTATGGTTGTTAGCTTGGCGTTTTTGTGGGACTCCAACTGTGGGACTGGGGTGTTTTTGACTCTTATCTGCTCTTTGGACCCTTTTCCTCCTACTGGATTGCCTCACCTCACCCTGATTGGAGGGTCAGTGCCTAGTCTTTTTGTATCTTTTACTGTGTGCCTCCTATGTGTCTGGGAGGCCTGCTCTTTTCTGAAGGGAAACAGAGGAGTAGATCTGGGGTAGAAGTGTGGAGAGCAGAAAAACTGTCATCAGGGTTGTACTGAGAACAAACAAGCAAAAAAAATGAATTAAAACAAAATTAAAAAAAAAACTACTTTGCCTTTGGAGTTTTTGAGAAACGGTGGATAGTTTGGCCACTACCACGTCCTTGCTTATTTAGTCAAACATTGTGTCTAGTGGAGACTTGTCAACGGTTTGCATATAATAAAAAGCCTGAGAACATGATCAATGATCTAGTAAGAGATGGCTGACATTTCATTGGTGTGCTCCTTTCTGCTTTTTGGTGAACTTGTAACTCAGATTTTTATTTTATTTTTTTTATTTTCAGTTCTGGTCATCATTCTCACACCTCAGAGTTTCTAAAATATATTCACAACAACTATATTCATATTCATATGTTCATATTTTAGTATATTTATTTAGCCATATATAAATAAATACAGAAATAATCTGCATAGGTATTAAATCATAAACCAGGTATATGGTTGTGCACTGTACTGTGGACTAGAAGAATTTAAAGCTTTGTGATTCATCTTTTGTATTACAACCACTACTAATGATGGCACTTTGATAATTTTTTTAAAGATCTAATTTTTATTTTATAAGCATGAATTTTTGCCTACATGTATGTATGCACATTGCCCAGAAAGGCAAGAAGTTGTCAGATCCTTTGCAACTGATGTTACAGATGATTTTGAGTCACCATGTGTGTGCTGAGAAGCAAACCCACGTCCTCTGATAGAGTTGTATGTTCTCCCAAGTCCTGAGCCATCTCTCTAACCCCCATTGTATTCATTTGCCAGCTTCTGACATGAAGAATTTCTCCCATTTTGCTGCAATATCTCAGACCAAAGGAAGTATCCTTCTGTTTTTGGTTGGCATATGGACAATCCAAAGAGAGGTGACCTCTCATCTAAAACTCGTCCTTTGATGGATTAGGACATAAATGGAAAAGTATGGTAGTTTGTAAATCTGAAGTAAAGAGGAAACATTTCCAAACAATGCTATTCAACTCCTGTCTAAATTATTATGTTGGAGTAAATTTTTCCTCCAGATTTAACTTATTTATGTCCTCCTAGGTCACTAAGCTGTAGAAATAGCTAATTGAATAACAGTATAGGCCTTGTAAGAAGGAAGATCTAGGGCTGGAGAGATGGCTCAGCGGTTATTAGCACTGACTGCTCTTCTGGAGGTCCTGAGTTCAAATACCAGCAACCACATGGTGGCTCACAACCATCTGTAAAGAGATCCAATGCTCTCTTCTGGTGTGTCTGAAGACAGCACTACAGTGTACTTACATACAATAAATAAATAAATCTTAAAAAAGAAGAAGGAAGACCTAACATATAGCTCTTTGTTCCCATAACCTCACGGAGAATGAACAAGGAGTTCCCAGGAGGTCATTAACCATACAACCTAGCCAAAGCAGTGAACTTCTTGATCTGTGAGAGAACCTGTCTTAAAGAAATAATGTAAAGGGTGATAGAAAAAGAAATCTCAAGTCTTCCTACCATTTCTATTTGTACGCATGGCGGGGATGGTACACACATGTGAATGTACCACACATGCTCACACATCCACACACAAATGTTTCCCTGTAAGAAACATTGAAGGGTGCTGGAGAGATGACTCAGGAGCTAAGAGACTGAGTCCTCTTTGAGAGGTCCTGAGTTCAATTCCAAGCAGCAATATGGTGGCTCTCAACCATATGTAATGAGATCTGATGTTCTCTTCTGGTGTGTCTGAAGACAGCTACAGTGTACTCACATATATAAAATAAACAAATCTTTTTTTAAAAAGAAGGAATATTAGTTACTTCTTGTACCACTGTGAGAGAATAACTTGAGGGAACAGTGATATATTTCCTTTAGACTATAGTTTCCAAGGATTTCAGCCCATGATGATGAGTGTACCAATGTAAGCATGTAGTTGAGGGTGTTGTTACCATAACAATCTAGAAAGCATAGCACGGTTCTGGACTACAGCAGAGGTTTGGGAATATGTTCTGGGCTGTAACGTCATCGTGTACCCACAATGAGCTATCTGCACCAGCAAGTCCCTGCTTCTGCCTCTTTAAGTTTCTACAGTCTGTCAAAACAGTGGTACCCCAGGGGAGCAGGAGACTGTTGGTATTCCAGGCACAAATGGGAGTATGACAAACAGTGACCTCAGAGTCCGTAGGTAATGATGCCATTGAACAAGAAGGACCACTCCACTGAGTAAGCACTCAAGATTATCACTAGTTCACAAAGGAGGTACCTAGTACTCTGAGGAAAACTGAAATGACTTGCTAATGGCCACTCATTATAGCAATAAATATTAAAAACAATCTCTCATTTAAACTTGAATTTTAAAGTTAAACTGGCCCCAGGTATGTTTCTTGTGTTTTTATTTTAGTACGTTTTCTTCTGTTTGTTTTGTTTTATTCTGATTTGTTTGTTTTTATTTTATAATAGTAATAATAATAGCTAGATAATTGTTTGTATTCTAATGAAATAGAGAGAGAGAGAGAGAGAGAGAGAGAGAGAGATAAGGGGTGTGGATTTGGGTGATTGGGGCATATCTTGGAGAAGTTGGAGAGGCGATATTAGAATCAAAATATATTACATGAAAATATATTTTCAATAAAAACGGAAGCTCATCATTATTGTTTGTATTTTTCCACCCCTTTATTAAAGAATGCAGCCATCCTCATTGGATTGTGAGAGGAAAGCTTGCACTTTAAAATGCACAAACATCATGGAATGATTTAGCAAAGTGGTTGTGCATGTGGCCAGGCTGGGTCACTGTCACCATGACTATATTGATCTCATTCCTTCTTGGCTGCCCGATAACTCTCCATATTTTGATAAAGAATCAGTACTAGTTGTTCAAGTTATACAAAACAAAGCTCAATTTCTCCTTGTTCTTTTCTCAGAAATAACATGGAATCTGTGCATAAAAACACAGCTGATACCTTGCTCTAATGGTGTAGAATGGCTCTGTGGGGACACTTGCTCTGTAAGCTAGAGGAACATTCAATCCCCACCACTTACATAAAAGCACAAAAGAGCTTCAGCGCCTTTAACCCCTGAAGGAGATGGAATACATAGGACAGCTTATTTCATATTGCAGAGATCAGCAATAGCATTTACAACATGACTGTCATACTGTCATTTAAAGGATGCTCACATAAGTTATGTAATAAATAATGCTTTGCAACAAGAAAAAAGATAATTATGGACATGACATTGTACGTCATAGACCCCCATCTGTAAAGGCATTGATTAATGGCTTTAATCCTTATTAATGGATATCAGTTGTTTTCCTTGCAAAGAGGCTGTGTCCATTCAGTGACAGACTATTGTAGGAAAACTAGGAAAGTCCCATTTCCAGAACACAAGATTCCCCCCAACCCCACTCCACAACCTCCAGCAGTTCACTTTGGCTGATTCTCTGCTGTCAATAAAAAAACCTTCTTATTCTAGCAGTGGTCTAGGATACTCCTACTTAGCCTTCTTTCTTTTACTCTCCTTTTTATAAGACTCAGAGCTGCATCATGCAAGGACTGATATTTTTTGAAACCTCGCTCTGTTTTCTGCAAGGCCAGTCCACATAATAGAAATATTTCATGCTTAATCATATTTGATATTCATTCCTTAGTAGGTCCAGTGAGTCTTATATGTCCACAGCTGCTAAATGTATAGGTATGTATATAATTTGAATAAATCTAAAATTAATATACCCTCTGTTGATTATTCTGACAACATAGCTATCTGGGATACTCACAGGGGCCTACATGCTCTATATTTATGCTGAGAATGTGAAAAAGTAAAAGGCAAGCTGAGGCATGGATGCAGATCTGCAGATCCTGCCTGATTGCCAGGGTTATGAAGTACAAGGAGTGAGTAAGATAAAAACAATGGTTGAAGTGGCCTGCTGGAGCATCCTGACCAGAAGGTATTGTACCACAGGACTTTCTATACTCAGGGCCTCCAGGAAACCAGACCTGGCAGAGACAGCCAGTTTTAGGGCCAGAACCTTGGGTTGAAACTTGGGAAAGAATGCTTTCTTCACCCCGAATGACAGAGCCCTCCCTCCTTTTCTGTTTGGTATCAACCTCTGATCTGAGCTGACCAGAAATGGAGCAGAGAAGCCATTCTTTTGAAAAAGTGTTTCCAAGATGAGAATTATTTCCAATATTTTCACAGTAAGATTGATGTCTGTGACTGGTTTCACTTAAGCTCAATGTACCCCTCAATTTGGTTAAGCAGCATATAAATAGCAGAACAGTCAGGCCTGAAGGACTCATTCCTCATTTGCTTCACACCAGTACAAACACAGCACTAGGCAGACTCTTCCTCTCTCTTTTTTTTTTTTTTTCAGGGATGTATTTGTATTTTGTCTTCTTTGCCTTATTTAATCAGTTCCCTTTAGGACAAAGAGGGTAAAGTTTTGCTTGGATTGAGGGAATTGGGAGGTGCTCTGTGGGTGAGTGTGCTTGCTCTGTAAGCATAAGGAATTAAGTTCAAATCCCTGCCACCCTTGTAAAGGCATGGCATGGCTTCAAGTGCCTGCAACCCTGAAAAGAGATAGAGATGAGGTGAACATTGGTGGAGCATCAGAGCTCTCTGGCTAGCGAGTGGAGTGAAAGGGCAAGCACCTGATTTCTGATTCAATGAGGGACACTATCTCAAGGCAAGAAAAAAAAAAAGAAATGTGTGATGGAGGAAGACAAATGATGTCCTTCTGTGGCCTCTATATGTACATTTCCCTGCCCATTCATGTGTATACAACACTTATGCCACACACACACACACACACACACACACACACACACACACACACACACACACAGTTTTCCCCAGGCTGAGTATTATTTCCCAAACTTCAAGAAGACTATACAAATCTCTTGAAATGGTTAACATACAGATTCTAGCTCAGTTGTTCTAAAAAGTGGAAAGGGACCAAATTAATTCTATTAGAACTGAAGCCCCAAGGCCATCATCCTCAAACTGGACATGCCTCAGCATCACTTGGAGAGGTTGTTGAAATGTAGATTTCTGGGCCCTGTACCAGATATCTTGATTCAGCAGTTCTGCTGAGAGATCCATGTTTCATCATTTCTAGTAAATTTCCATGTGATGTTGATTCAAAACATCCCTGGGATATATTTGGTGTAAGAGTTCAGGAAACTTCTTTATTGCATAGACATTTCTCATTATTTCTAAGTGTATGAGTTGCATTTCATCACTGCCACCAAACTATTGAACATAAACAACCCAAGAGAGGAAGCTTTATTTGGGGTATCTACCTCAGAAATTTCCACCCACCATGACAGGGGCAGTGTGGCACAGCTGATAAGTTTCCATCATGATGGAGGGGAAGCAGGAGATTTAGGAAGAGGCCTGGGCATGAGATAGCTCCAAGGACACAACCCAGGTACTCACTTTCTCCATATGTCCCTCCCACATTTTCTGACTTCACAATATGCTATCATATTATAAATAAATTAAGATTTATCAGTTTAGGTCAAAGTGAAAGTCTCCAGAATCTAACTATCTGTCCTTAGACATGCCACTTCTGACACCCTAATAAGTGTGGTTCTTTAATCTCCTAGATGCTTTTAATCATGATTTTTAACCATCACAATAAACCCAAATCTGCTTTTGTTCTTAATTAGCAATTAATTAGATACACATAAAGAAAGTGTGTTTGAAAAACTTGAATACTTTCATTTATGATAAAATCATTCTGTTCTCAAATTCAACTTTTGATACAAAAGGAAATACATATCACATATGCATACATAATCCAGAAGACTGTAGGGCTGAGAATAAATGAGAATAACGAAACATGTTGACTATATCTATTTTGCATAAGAGCCCTGACTCAGGGTGGACCTTCTGTGATGTCCCACTCTTAATTTTTCTCATCCTGTATAGAATATACAACACTTTAATTCTTTAACTTATACTGCTTGCAGTGATGCCAGGGAAACCATAGATCTCTGAAAATATTGAAATCACCCTGGGCACAGAAATCCTAATGAGAATTAAGATCTGTTTTTATGGAGAGTGCATGTGAAAGACTGGATATCTTTTTATAATACAATAACTCTGTGTGTGTGCTAAGTTCCAGAAACTAATGGATTAGTCCATTAAATATGTGGTCTCATACAATTCTTCTACCCACCCAAGAAACAGATGAGAAAGCTGAGGCTGACACCTTGGCCTTAGACCAGTCTGTCCAAAGCTAACACATTATCTATTGAATGTGTAGCTTGTGGACCAGCAACATCAGCACCACCCAAGATCTAGTTAGAAATGGTGAATTCAGGTTCTACCTCTGAGCTACCTGTTCTGCCTCTTATTCAATGAGCTCCCACCCAATCCTATAAAGTTAAGGCCTTTCTCTGGCCCTTTCTGACACATTGCTACTTTAACAAGACAAGATTTCTGCAGAGTCATTTTCTTTATTGGAAATACTTTAGCACAGATCCGGTGAGACATCAAAGGCAGCGTTTTCATCACTAGCAAAGAGGTGGTTTGATTGCTTTGGGAGGAGGACTCTTTGGCAGTACATCAGAGTTCCGAGGAAGCTGCATGTGCTGACACAGGCTATTCCTGGCTTTCCTAGGCTGTACTTGGGAACTGACTGCTGTTCTCATCCAGAAGTAAATTGGATCACAGTATGCAGCTTGTTTTCCTAGTGCCTGTTTGGACTAGGGATTGTTTGACATCTTCTGCGAAGGTCTTTAAGATGGTGGAAGTGGAAGAAGGAGGGGAGAATAATAGGACTTCACTTGGTTGCTTTGAAACACAGCAGAATACAAAGGTTCCCCATCCCCATCTCCCAAGCACTGATAAAGAAACTACCATAAAGCCAGAGAAATTCATACTCAATGAAAAATTTCTGTAAGAAGAATGTATAAAGCAGGATGACCTTGCCATAGCTGGCATTGAGAGATAGTAAATGCAAATAAGAGTCATCTAATCATTTTCTTATATGTTCCATGGTTCTGCTGCTGTCTTAGTCTATGAAGGCTCGAATAAGGCTTGCTTGAGACTCTGTTCAGCCCACTAAGACAGCCTCCTCCGTTGAGACAATTCTGTATGGTCCAGATGTCTCTCATCCTCCCAGAGGCTAGCATGGGCTTGGTCACTTGGTGTCTCAATAAGATTCCAACTAAATTATTAGAAACTAGAACAAAGTTTCCATGCCTACGGTGGCCTGACTCACTGTCACTTCGGCTGTGTTTTACTCACCAGAGTGAATCAGAGTGCTAGGGTATATTTACAGACCGGGGAACACACTCTACTACTTAATTGGAAGAAGTGCTAGGTCTCATTAGAGAAAGCATGTCCAGAGATGGGATGGATAACGGCGACAGCATGCAATCTGCTCCACCCCTACTAGCTGTGTCTCATAGTCTCTTAATAACATTAATTTTTAAAATATGCAAAGTCACAGCTTTGTTTGTAGCCTTTCGTGCATATTGTTTTAATTGATTGATATTCCTCTCTACATCTCTCCCCCAACTACTTCATTTGTACCCTTCTGCCTCCTCTGGTCCTATTCTCACAATCATCTCTCATTTATTCTATTACTCTTTTCTCCTTCATGCTCTCATGCCTAGTTTTTACTACATACTCTTATTCGTTTGCACATAAGTAGACATATATAAAATTTAGAAGCAGCAGCACTTCACATGTGAACAATAGCATGCTATATTTGTCTTTTGAAGTATGGCATCCTCCTCATAAAATAATTTCCAGTTCTTTCCACCTTTTTTTTTAATGTAAATTTCACAAATCCAATTTTATTTTTAGCTGAATAAATTGTATACAGGAATACATTCTCATTAACCATTAATCTACTGATGGACATGTCAGCTTATGACTCTTTCTCCTGGTTTTTCTAAATAGAACAGCAATGAATATAGATGTTTTGGTATCCCTGTGGCAGAATTCGTATACATATTATATATACTTAGGATCTCAATAAAAGATGCTATTTTTTGTTGCTAATAATGGAATAGCTGTATATATATATATGTAAAATTTGAGTGTGGGACTGTGATAGGCAGCCTATTTTGGCTGAATGGGGAATGTCCTGTGACCCAGTAGACAGCCCACAGAGCCCCCAATTCCATAATTCTGTGACTTTTAGTTACACAGACAATGTCTCAAGCTTCTGGCATTCTGGCTAGACTCCAGCCCCACAGTTAGGACCTGACTATAGCCAGGTATGCTCCGCCCCACAGTTACCTGGCAACCTTAAGATAGCCCAGCCCACTATAAGAGGGGCTGCTTGGCCCCTCCTTGCTCTCTTTAAACCCTCACCTTTCTTACTCTTTAGCCCTCCTTCTATCTCCTCCCTCCTCCATGTGGCCATGGCCGGCTTCTCTCTACCTTCTCTCCTTTCTCCCTGCCTTTCTACAATAAAGCACTAAAACCATAGACTGTCTATAATCATCAAGGCCTGCTGTGCTTGAAAGATGGGATGGACTTTCTCCTAATGAGCCGTGTCTAACTTCCCGCCAAAAGGCCACTCTGTGCTCCAGCCACAGACCTGACCAAGGACTCTCACCCCCATGGGAACCATCCAGTGCCCCCTCTCCCTCTGCCATCTTTCCTTCAGCCTGGGGCTAATGAGCCCCCGGGGGCACCATTCTGATCTCAGTTCCTCCTCGGTATCCAGGCTAGGATGCCAGAGGCTGGGAACCTGGAGCCTAGGACTGCCCCTTGTCCACCACCTGCTGAGTGGGGTCAGTGGCTTCACACAGCCAGACACCAACCCAGGCCATGTGGAAAGTGTGCAGCAGTCCTCCCTTGTCTGCCTATCTAGAACACTGGAACTCTGGTAGCACTCAGGTTCTCTCCCATTCCCCACTTTCCCCCACACCCACAGCCCCACATTTGGGGTAGCTCTGCATGAATTTAAAAAGCTCTACTTGGCTACTTAAAAAATGTAAGTCATGAAATAAGATTGGCACATCTACATGAAGATGGAAGTTTAAAGGTCCACAATTCCATCTACATTAAAATTCATTGAAGTATCAATATACTCCAAGAATACACTAAATGAAAATGACAAACTTTCAAGGCTTGACAAGGACCTGGCGTTGTAAATGACATAACCTTCTGGTTGGATGTCAGATAGTACAACCAGTCTGTATAACTTTTGACACTGTAGCTGACACTATGCTCTACTCCAAGCCAAAAAAGTTACATAGGCTTACCAGAATTATTAGCAGTAGCTACAAATAGGCAATGCTTCACATCTTTATCTAGCATAGACTATATAAACATGTATGCTCATTTTTATAAAAAAATATTATACAACAGTGAAAATCAATGATTTGTAACATTTTATAATATGACTTTCACAAAGCTTCTGTGGGGTTAAAGAAATCACAACTATGGCTTTTGGCTGACAAAGTATTCTATTCCATTCATTATTGTTGATAAACTGGCAAAGCCACTCTACAATACTAATAACAAAAGTACTGATTGCCTGCAAAGGGAAGGCTTCAGGGGAGGTACAAAATAAGTTTGGGTGTGTTAGCCATCTTCGTTGTCTTTGTTTGAGAGCTTTATTCTCTAAGAAGAAAGTTCAGCACTCTGCAAGCAGATCTATCCTAAGTTTGCATATGAAATTGTTTTTCAATATAAACATTTTAGGAAATGGATAAAGACAGAGTAGATCTGAGGAATGAATGAATCTGTCCTAATTCAGTTCTGAACTATAATATTCCATGTTCATATCAATTTGACATTTTTCATATGTTTTGGTTTACTTTTTGAAAATTTCATACAATATTTTTTGATCATATTCTTTCTCCTCCCCCAATTTCTTTCAGATTCTCCCCCAAACCGACTCATGTTCTTTCTCTTCGTTAGAGAAAACTAACAAACAACAAAAAAGGGCACACACACACACACACACACACACACACACACGCACACACACACACACATGTGCACACACACGTGCACACACACACGTGCACGCACAGGCACAAAGGCATTGGGTAGAGTTTGCCTTGGCCAACAACTCCTGAGTATGGAGCCTTCCCTGGAGTGTGCTGATATAGAAGGTCTCACTACAAGATCAAAAGTATAAAATATTCTTGACTTCTTCAAGCTTTAATATCTTCTTCTGCACTTATTGATATTTAGTATAATTGCAGGCTTCTTAAGGGTTACATTTGAAGATATATGCAAAGCTCTCTGTGCCCAATAAATGTGAGTCTCCTCTTTGCTCTGGAAAATGACTAAAATTGAACTTATTCCCCAGATGTGTGGCATATGTTTTTATTGTGATATTAGTAGAGTTACATTCTCCATGTTGCTTTCAAAAAAAAAAAAAAAAAAACCAAGAAGTAACAATAATACAGAATGCTTACTGTTTCACTACTTTTAAGTTCGAGGTGATATATCTCAAATGGTTATAACTCCATACATCACTCTCTCGTCATTTTCTAAGTTTTGTTTTCCTTTTGGCTTGACTAGTGATTTTGCTGTTACTGCATTTTAAGTAATCATTAGCAGTCCTGTGGAGAAATGGCTTCCTCAGGGGACTCAGAACAGTGGGGTTATTACTTTAATGAATTTACAAAAATGTATGAAAACTGACTCTATCCAATTTAAGGACATAGAGCCATTCACCCTTCAGCTTTCAGCTTCAAATGATCCCGAGGCATACATGAATGACTTGTACAGGAACAGCCTGTCCTGGCTTTTCACTGTTTGCGCCAGAAGTGGAGGCTGAGGCACCGTGGGTGGCATGAGGCTTTAGGAAATCCTGACTGCAGCCTCTCCTGGTCTCATTCTCAAGCTCTTTGCAGCCACCTCATTAGAAAGAGGAGAAGTTGAGAGGCAATTTCAGAGATGCTGGGAGAGTTGGCTGCTCCCCAAAGCTGTTCTTGACAGCAATACTGTGTGCATGCATGCACCCGCATGTATGTGTACATGCACACACACACACACACACACACACACACACACACACACACACACACACAGCTTATATCTAAAATTTCCATGTTGCTATGATTGTTAACCAACCAATGATAAGACTCCCAGGAAACCACTGATCTGACATGAGGAAAAACACTCAAGGAGCTCAGTAATATGGGAAAGCTGACTTCCTCTCTTCTAGAGCCTCTCTTAGAATTTAACCCTGATCTTCCATATATTGATCTAAAGATAAATCTCCATTTAGATGACAAAGGGCACTGGGGTATACCACAGTGGCACACTAGCTACTTAGCATGAAGAAAACCATTAATTTAGAATAATGAAAACAGTCATGAGTACAGTGATAAAACACTGTAGATATGCTGAGAAAGGCACTGCAGCTGTGATGCTGGCGAAGCTGCTGTCCTGAGAGTTATACTCCATTGACATCTGACCTTAGGGGAACTGGACCCTCTGATGGGCAGTACAATTGGAACTAGTCTTCATATTCTAACCATGGACTTGTTTTCTTATCTTTTATTAAAGCCCATTAACAGTATCAATATGACTATGCTTAGTAATATTTTGATGAGCATAAATGGGGCTGAGGCAAGTACCTTAGAAATAAACACAAGAATATAAAAAAGCCCTGTGCAAAGGATCTGGGGTAGAGCAATGGTAAAAATGAGACGAAAGAGGTTCAAGGCTTGAGTTTCTTTATTATTTGTGGATCCAAGAAAGTGAGAAAGGACCTTGTAGGGATAGATTGAAGGCTTGGTAAAAAGATGTGGGTGCCAAATGGTGGGAGGATATATACCTTGACCTACTGAAGAGCAGATATATGAGCTTCACCCAAGCTATGCCTACACACCATGCTCAGTGCAGTGGTTGCCAGTGTGAAAATTACAGATGTTATTTCTGCAAGAGAGACAATGAATGATAGAGTAAAGGACAACATGGAAGAATGAATTTAGAAACATGTTCCTGTTTAGTGGGGAGGTTGGATGGGAAGGGCAAAAAACCCAACAAAACCAACCAACCAACCAACCAACCAACCAACCAACCAACCAACAAACAAACAAAAACAAATAAAAAGTCAAATAGTAGGGAAGCAAGAAGCTCAGAGAGTTAAATTTCATGAATGCTTCTGGCAAGCTAGACGAATATGGAAAAAGTATCAGTGTGCTAATTCATAGGGATACTGGGAAGTGGGTGGGAAAGGTGGGTCTCATTTCTTAAATACACTGTTTCATGAGACTATGTCCCTCAAGGTTACATTTCATAGGTGACGTGAAGCATTAAAGACAACAGAACAAGGAATGTAGAAAATTGAAGGCTTTTCAATTTTCATTTTCTTTATGGTTTGCTGGTACTGTGTGTGTTTGCCTTGGCTCTCTTGCTTCTTCTAGTATTTTACAAGTAGAGAATCATCTCTGCTATGGGAAAAGGCAAGGAAAGACAGAAGGTGCCTTTGAAAGAAGCAAACATGCAGTGGGATAGTCTTGACTGGAGTACTGAAGAAAGCCCCTCAAAGTCACATAAAGAATGTGTGGCTACACAGACCTCTGCAACAACAGGCTGCTGCAGGCATCTGACTCCCATTCTGAAAGGGTTCCCCTGGGGTCTGGGGTGGGGCCATAGCACTTGCACATTTAAGGAGTTCTTTGGAAGCAGGTGTATACTAAACAGCTCTGTTCAATTCTGCTTCATCTCTGCCTTTGTCTGGAGCAGCAAGTTTCCAGCCATCCTGGGAGCTCTGTGGTCTCCTAGCTGTCAAGAAATATTGGGCGGTTCTAATCCGTTTTCAGACAGCATCTCATCATGTAGCTTTGGCTGGCCAGACTGGAACTCCTAAAGTAGAATAACCTCATCCTGAACTCCGAGATCTACCTGCCATTCTCTCCCAAATTCTGGGGTCAATGTTGTTATAAAATTCCAGCCTCATTTCTATTATTATTCCATTCTCCATTATTTTCTTTTCCTTTTGAACTAAGAAATGTTCAGTAGCTCCCCTGCTCTTTCCCTACACAGCATAGACATGTGTGCATAATTTAGACCAGTATGTTCAAACTGGTTCCCTGAACTCAATTGGACACTTCTTCTACCTCTACCTGGGAGTTGGCCAATAGTCTTATGTTTTCTACATTGTCAGAAACTTTCTATTGTTTTCTTTGTATCATCCTCCCAAACATTACCACCCACCCTACTCCCCAGTCTTCCAGGACTGGTATAACCCTTGTAGCCATTTCTCTCACAGTGTACAGAAGGACTGCTTTCTCTGCATCCTAATCCAGGAACTGCATCTGGACTGAATCTGCCATGGAATGAGCCAAGGAGCCACTTGAAATATCTGTGAACAATTGTAGAAATTTTACAGTGTACTGAAGCATAGGCTGACACAAAGAAAGCACATGTTGGGCTAAGCGTGGTGATGTTCTGGCTGGGGAGGAGCAAGTCTTTATCTTCAGCAACACATTTTGAACTGGAGAAGGCTACAAAAATACTGCAATGTCTAAGTTTCTAAGTCTCTCCCACTTGAGGAAAAGGGATGAGACAATGCTAAAATGTGTGGGACAGAAGTGGGAGCTGTGTGACATTTCCCCCCTCACCATCTGCTTTCATTTGCATTTGAGAACTTCCATCAATAAACAAACAATAAAAGAAAAGCAGTAGTCAATAGAAAACACAATTTCAGGTCCTAAAATCTTAAATGTACATTAAAATAATTTGGGCATTTTCCACTGTTTATGAGGTTATGGACTTGCTTGGTTTGGAACTTGTCAGCTTTTCTAAATCTGATAGTTGCCCACTTCTCCGATAGTGGTACCTCCCTCTATTCAGAGTGTGGACAGGCTTGTCTAGCAGCTAGGGAGTGCAGTTTTGAACTGGAAGGAGCTCTCCTCACCCTTTGTGAATGGTGTCCTTTGATAATGGTTGTGGAAGGACTATAATTCTCTGATCCTTGGAAGCAGAAGGTATGAGGAGACCTGAGCTTGGCCTTGCTAGTTCTGAACTTGAAGCAGCAGTTGAGATCTGGTCTCAGGACCTGGGAACAGATGCCTGCTTTGCTGTCCAGGCTCTGGGGAATATTATGGGGCAGACAAAAGAGTTGTCTGTAACTGTTCTTGGCTACTTTCTGGATTCTTCTTTCTTCCACCCATCTCCACCTTTTTTCTTCCACCCTTTCAATCCTCTAACACTAGTTAGGAGAGAAAAAAAGGATAGAGAGGAAAAGAAAGAGATCACTGAATAAAGTCAGGGGTCAGAAAGGGGACAACTAGGGCCAGGCGTAATGGTGCACACCTTTAATCCCAGCACTGGGGAGGCAGAGGCACGTGGATTTCTGAGTTCCAGGCCAGCCTGGTCTACAAAGTAAGTTCCAGGGCAGCCAGGGCTACTCAGAGAAACCCTGTCTCAAAAGAACAAAACAAAACAAAACAAAACAAAACAAAACAAAACAAAACAAAACGGGGGGGGGGCAACTTTATCATGAAACTTCTTCCTGCTGATTGGTGGGGACATCAAGTTCCTTGGGGAAAATTTAATCATTACCATCAGGATATCTAATTTATTCTTCTTGTTGTTACTTTCTTGTGCATGACTTATTAGCAAACTTCTACCTATAACAACTATCACTACCACCAACAACCAACAACTAATAACAACCCAACTGATTTCGGGGAGTACTAGAATTTCCATAACCTCTGAAAAGACCCCAGAATTCCAGCAGTCACACACTTCAAAAATTAAAAAAAAAAGTCTGCAGCTGGCAAAAATCACATCCATGCTAGATCACGAGGAAAATAATAGTCTGATGCTGTGGACAATCTGAAGAAAATCACCCAGGGTCCAGAATTTGTTTAGATATTTAAACCTTCATCTTAAATTTGTACCCACCACCTGATTAAACTAATAGAAAAACCTAACTCGACCATAGCATTTTGAAATTATTTGCCATGTTGCAGACAATGCAAAGGAAAAAGAATAAAATGTAATTATAGAGGCATATCTAGGGGCATTTAGCTTAAGATGACTTTATCCATTAAAAAATTGAATGTGTTTTTTATATGAAATCTATGTAAAGGTACCTTTGGCTTCTTTTAACAAACTCTGGCATACTTCAACTAAAAATGTCAATGATTTCCCAAAATCAAGTTCTCTGGATATAGGTGATAAACTCATTAACTGAGTGTTGAGAAGAAATATGAAATATGAAATTTTGATAAGCGGCAACTTTCAAGCCAATGCTTATTAAATTTAAGGGCCCAGTGTTCTGTCTGATTTCAGAATGATTAATAAGGAATCACATTATTATTGAGTTCCTATGAAACACAGATGGAGAAAGACAATGGAGAAAGATGAGGCTACCCTACAGGTGAGTTGCAGACATGTATGCCTGAGATGGTCCAGACTAAATGTCACTGGGAGAAGTCAAGATCACAGATCCATCTTCCAGTTTGATTGATATTAGATTCACATGGGTAGTTTGAAAAATACCTAGTACTTGAGTTCCAGCCCTAGTGAATCTGATTCCACTGCCCTGGGGTGTGGCCTGAGGACCAGGAGCTTCCAAACCTTCCCAGGTACATCAAATATGTACTAAGAGCAAGAACAAGTGTTTTGAAGTGCAGGATCACTTCCAGCTGGAGACTCTGGCATCCTGGATAGGGTCCCATCCCTGCCCTTAAGGGATGCTCTCATTCTTCCACTGTTTCCTTTCCCCTGCCTCTTAGCATTTGTTCCACTTAGAAATTTTTGTCTTTCTTCCTTGAAAGTGAACTAACCACAACAAACAAAAGGAAGTAAGTGATTATTACATCCAGGCAGCAGACAACCACCACCAACGATACATATCTAGTTTACGTAAGAAACTCTGTAAACATGTTCTGGATTGAAAGTCAAAGGCATGCTCTCTCCCTCAACCTCTGTGCCAAAGCTCAGCCATATGTCAGCTTTGGTCTGAAGGGCAAATCCAGGACAGCCTGGCTGTTACTGTCTTACAAAAGGCTTTAGAAGGAGTACTCAGCCACAGCCTGTTTGTTGGAATGCTCAGTCTTGGTTTAGCAATAGTCTCTACCTATATCTATCTATTTTACTGTCATTTCCCTCACCAAGCATGAAGCCTTCTAAGTCATTCTGATCCATAGTGTGCCAAGGAAATGAGACTGTGCCCATTATGAGACCACGGAGTGGAGCCTTCAAGAGGACTTTCAGAACTCAGCTCCATCTCTTAGGATTAGTGTCAGAGAGTCTGTGTGATCCTGGGAGATGAACAGCTCAGTCAAGTCTTTCCCTTTGGAATGATCAACCAAACCCAAGAAGCAAAATTGTTGCACACTGAACTGTTGACCACAGGAACATGGAAGAAGGTGATCAAGCTCAAGAGATGGTTACAGAACTAGTTAGGTGGTAGAGGTTGTGCCTAAATGTGCAAGGTCCTCGGTTTCCTGCCTAAGAATGAAGAAATAGATAAAACAGTAAATGAGACTCCAAATGAGCTGAGTTTGAATAGTCAATTTATGGACCTACAGATACATGGATTAAATGCTTGGCATTGAACCCATTTGGGAGTGGTTCGAATACAACAAAAGATAATTAATTTACCTAGCATTAGGAAATTGGCCCTAAGTCTTGTGATGGAATTTATTTCATTTCCTTTCTTTTATTGAAATCAGAATATCTTCTGATTACACACACACACACACACACACACACACACACACAGTGCAAAGACATGTTACAAGAAAGCTACACGATGCTTTAGTGATACTTCTTCCAAATTTTAAGAAAGCAACGTGGGAGGGTAAGGGAAAATTTCTGGATAACATGTGAAATGTAAATGAAGAAAATATCTAATAAAGAAAAAAAAAAGAAAGCAAACATGAATATAACAGCTTGGTTTTCAATAGGAGACAAATCCTTAGGCTGTACATATAAATACGTACTGACAGCTTATTTAGATAAAGAAAATGTAGTGTTGAATACATTTTTATGGCTTTCATAGGACAGTTTCGAGCCATTAACTTGGAATTTTTGCAGTAAAGTTTCCTTCTGTCCAAAGAACTTTGAATCTGAGTGGTTTGTGTGAAAGATTTGGGTCCAATGAGACATCTGTTCTTTTTTGATGATCTTGAGCTTTATGGTAAACTCCTGCAAACTAAACAGCACACTGCTATGTTTTAATTTCATTTTAGAATCTTGGCCATATGTATTATCTTACTCCTTCTCTATCATCTGTCCTGTCTCACCAGACTGCACTCCAGGAGAGATTAGGAATCCTTACTCATCTTTGAATTCCCCCCCCCTCCCCTGTGCTAGCACATGGAAAATATCAATGGATATTCCCTTCATAAGTGTTCTAGTCCTGCTTCTCTTAGAAATATCATGGATTTATTTCCACTCTGAGCACTTCATGACTGACTGAGATATATTTAAGCAAATGCAGGTAGAAAAGGCATAAAATTTGTAGAAGCCAAACATTTTCAGTGAAACAGTTTACACAAAAATCCCTGCTTATTCTTTGTCTTCGTATGTGTCTGTATTTCTACTATTACACAAGAGAACATGTCTCACTGTCACCAACCCTGGCTACAAGGAGATAAGCAGGTCCCTGTGGTTGTTTTGGAAACAGAAGTAGATGAAGTTTTTCCATTCTGTGGGACCCAAAACAAACCACAGCCCAACATGTCAGCAGAATTTGACAGCGGGGTTTAGAAGGCCTGAAATCTACAAGCTCTGAAGACAGCCAATTAACAAAGATTAAAGCCCAAGCCTGACTCACACACCTATTGGAAATGCCAGGCACTGTCAAACAGTATCCAGTCTTGTTTTGCAACCAGGCTAATGCTCTGTGCATTGTGGGGGCTGGAGATTGGAATTTCATTTTTAAAAGAAGCATGTAAAACACTCTGCTTCCCATCATGAAGGGTAATGACTAGGTTCCAGCTATGCTCTCCAGTCCCAAATGATTGAACCTGCACTAGGTCACAAAATTGGAAATGTCTTAACATGCATTAATTGCTTAATAACTGTGTTGTCTGCCTGAAGAGGGTGGGGTGGTATTTAAGTTGCTTAATGACTTTACATTTTCCCATGGCAAAATCCTTGTGATTTGGTGATACTATAATTAGAGAGTTACATAAACAAAGCCTTTGGGAAGGAACAGACTTGCTTCCTTCTTGGGAGAGAATCTTTGGTCAGCTCCAGCTGCTGAGATCCAGCGGGAGGAAACTGCTGCCCCCAACAGTAACTCTTTCTCTAGGGTTTACAAATCACCTGTTTTGATCTCTGTGTAGTACTGGATATAGGCTTTGAGACTGGGGAGATTTAAAAAAAGAAACCACATTTGATTGGGAAATGCTTCAAATTGTGTTTAATATGAGTAATAATTATGAACACCTGAATCTGAGAAGGGGCTGAGTCCCTCAAAGCCAAAATCGTAGTGATGAGAACCCCCAAGGGCAGGATGGGATATGTCCAGTAAAATCAGTGTGTCCAGTGTTCTTCATTGTATAAGGAAGAACCTTTGAACTCGTGTGGTTTGCTCTCCTATGTCCCAGAAGGAATTTTCTCCAGGACTGGCCAAGTTAAATGTCTTACTCACAGGTCTCCTAGGAATGAAAGAACTCCTAGTACCGGTGGGAGCATGGCTTTATAACTGCAAAGATGAACAACAACAGTCTAGAAGATGTGGAAACAGAGCTTAGCTTCAGGACACTTTGGACAACAGGGAGTTCTTTTCAGGCTTCCTACTGCAAACCCCTTTAAATGACTTCAGCTACAGGAAAGAGGGAACCAAGGACAAAATATCCCCTTATTTAACAATATGCATTCACAGAGACCTTTTTTTTTTTTTAATTTCCTAGGTTTCAACTTTTTGCACGGTGTCTTCTTTGCTTCATTCGGTAATAAGTTATTATTTTCAGGGATTCAAGATTCCCACAGAGAACTCGTGGTCTGTCATCAAGTGGAACTAACTACTAATCATCAGTACCCCCTTGTCCTCCTTCTTTCCTTCGTGTATCTGTGGATTTTCAGATTTCAGGCGTTTAAAATCAAATTCAGTGAAACTTTGATTTACAGATCACCTTACAGTGAAAAATCACCTTGCTCTTCAATTAGAATAACTAGTAATTCTGGTAAATCTAGAATGATGAGAGAGGACCTGGGGGCCTCTACCTTAGAGGCTGAGGCAGGTTCATGACTTCTCTCAGTCAAATCCTTTCCACTCCAAGTCTCCAAAACTCTTCCCACAGAAAGAGAACTCTATTTCCCCTGACCTATGCTGTCTATTGTTCATGTCAATAGAATGTTCAGAACTGATGCTGGACCTGCTCTAAACCAGTCTTCAAGAGATCTAGTATGCTGTTTTATTCTCTCTTAAAATTTGCCACAGCCACCACATGGGAACAGCTCAGACTAGACATTTCAAGAGGAAGAGATACACGGAGGAGATTTCAGTAATCACCATCAATGCCAACATGCAGTAATCTACACACTGGTGACCCTCCATGTGTGAAAAACCAATCAGAGGAATCTGGGATGCTTCCCAGATCACAGCTGACTACATGGGCAGCAGTGAGTTCACCCAAGCCTAGCAGAACTTCTGGATGATATGCAGACTTATGAGTCCTGAAGGGTGTCTCTGAAGCCTGAGTTTGTTTTTACATACTCATATTCAATGCACAGCATCACCTAAGAGTTAGTCAGACAGTGAACATCTTGGTCCCACCTTGGGATTGCTGAATGAGAGTCTGTGGAAAGAAAGAAGAGACACAAGTAGTTATCACGTCTGAAAATTTTTCTGTATTATCTTCAAGCTGCTATAGAATGTGGGTCAATAAAAACTGAGGTCAAGTATTGAAATTTATTACAATCACCCCCAATACACAGGGATATACACACATGCATGTGTGTGCATGCACTAACACACACACACACACACACACACACACACACACACANTATATATATATATATATATATATATATATATATATATATATATATATATATATATATATATATAACTTTGTAAATGATGAAGCTGATTTAAGTAACTTAACCTAATTCATGAAGATTTGGTTGCAAGAACAGTATTTTAGACTCAGGTTTATTTGTAAATACATATGCTTTTCAAGATCCTTAAAGATCTGATTGTTTTTTTTTTCATGATTGCATACTAGAGGTTGGCATGTTGCTGGCAGCAAACACAAGATTTGTTTAGAAAAGTATGACATAGCAAGCATCATCAGCATCTGCTGGTTCTTCTTGTCATTACGATGATGCTCCAATATGTGATAAATATCTCTACATAAAACAGTTTTTGAAAATGAAAAGTCTATTCTTAAGGAAATCAAATATAATTATAATGGTAGTAACTGTTTTTTTATTTTGTTCCAAAGATACCATCATCTTCCCTTAGAATTTGTCTTAGAGTTTCATTGCTGTGAAGATACATCAGGACCAAAGCAACTCCTATAAAAGAAAATATTTAATGGGGTCTGGCTTACAGTTTTAGAAGTTCAGTCCATTATCATCATAGTGAGAAGCATGGCAGCATTCAGACTGACATGGTGCTGGAGGAGAAGCTGAGAGTTCTACATCTTTTTCCACAGGCAGCAAGGAGAACTGTCCCACTGGGCGTGGCTTGAGCATATGAGACCTCAAAGCCTGCCTCCCCAATGAAACACTTACTCCAACAAGGCCACACCTCCTAATAGTGCTACTCCCATATGGACCAAGCATTCAAGTACATGCATCTGGGGAGGAGGTGGGTCATACCTATTCTAATCACCATAGGACCGTAATCATATTTCCCATTTGCTCCAGAGGGCAGTACAGCACTCATCTGAGTCATTTCTTTATGAGCACAGCTAGAACCTAGGGCACTTAGTGACTTTGATCACACTATTCAAGAAATGTAAGAAACCCATGAAAAAAAAATATCTCTAAGACGTATCTCCCAGAAAACCTTTTTGTTCTAGCTTTGGTTTGGTAGCAAATAGTTCCACATTTAGTTACATAAAACCATAGACATTTTATTATGTCCTGGGGCCTAGTGTGTCAAGATGTTAGGCAGTATGCAAACATGACTAGGACTTTCTGCCCCAGTTTTGGTCTCTGGTCCTCAAGTAAGAAGATATAAATATACGGGGAAGGTGCAGCCCTGTGTGACTTGTATCTAGAATCATATGGAACTTTCTTTTTAAATACATCTATAGCTGAAATGAGATTACTTCAGTACTGAGCTAAGCTGAGCCTTTCTCTCTTTCTGAAAGTGTAATTATTAATGTGTTCCTCTATAATGTTGTTTTATTGAAAATAATTTTATACAATTTAGTTTACCACATTTTTCCTTTAATTCCTCCCAGATAATCCTACCCACCCAATTTCATGTTATTTCCCTCTCTATTTATCTAAAAATGAAATTAACAAGCAAAACAAGAAACATGCACATAACTCTTCCATGCAGAAAAAAAATAGAAATGAAAATACAAAACAAAAGACCAATGAAGAAAAAAAAACAAAGAAAAATTAGGCAAAAGGTCTCCAAAAAGTATTACCAAGTTCATTTGTGTTGGCGCTCTATCTGAATCTGGTTGATATACCCAATGAGTCTCCATTGAAGAAAAATAACATTACCTTTGCCAACAGTTATCAATTTTATACAGCTTCCTGGTTAGGAGAACTTATGGACACTTCCCACTCTCAGTTCTGGGACTCTGGTTTGAAACTGTATAGGTCCTGTGTGTGGTTCCATAGTTTATGAGGTCACATTTGCTTTCTATCAGATTCAGGATATCTCACCTTCTATTGAGATATTTGGTCTAAATGGAGTTGAGTTTTGCACATGATAGACATGGATCAATTTGCATTTTTCTACATAGAGCCATCTAGTTTGACTGGCACCATTGGGTGAAGATGGAATCATATGGAACTTTTGTGCATTTTTGTTTGTGTTTATTTTTTGTTTCTTAGGCAAAAGAAAAACAAAACAAAACAAAAAATCCAACCTAAACAAAAACAAAGAGATGTCTGTAGATGTATGGATATTTAATACTCATGTCTTCAATTCAATTCCATTGATCAGTATGGGTGTTTTAAAGCCAAATCCAAGCCTCTTTTATTCCTCCATCTCTGTATCACAAATATAAAAGTGGATTAGTGATAACTCAGGAGTACTGTGTACTGTTATTATTCAGGATGGGTTTAGCTGTCCTGTTTGTTACTGTTGTTGTTATTGTCCATTTTTTTGTTTGGTGTGTGTGTGTGTGTGTGTGTGTACATTATTTTTACAGACCAAGTTTAGTTACAATCAACTAAATTCTAAAAAAAAATTCTGAAATAAAGATTCAGAAGCTTCTAGTGCACCTTGACCTACACAGTTTGATGGAACCCTATACATTTCTTCTCTGAAGTCTCTCTGGTTGTAAAGCATTCCCTTGCCTAATATGACCATGCTATATACAGTACCTAGATGTCAGTTGGCCATTTGACTAATCAGATAAACTGTTCATCAACAGTGCTGATGTTTGAATAATCTTTTTACGTAGGAGTGGGCTTGAAGTATGAGAATAATGATGTGGCAATTACTTTGGAGACAGTCTATCATGGAGCCCAGTCCTTGAACTTACTCGGTAGGCCCAGTTGATTTTAAGATTTCAGCCTCTCAAGTTCTGGATTACACATCTGTATCAAAAATGCTAATTTAGATGTGGTAAAAACTTGTGCTGTAAAGTGTTCTTTAAATACAATAAAGAAGTTTGCTGAAGAGAGTATGTTCACATGATAATATTATAATTATTTCTTTTATTATTAGTTATTGTTGATTCTTAGTGTATCTCATTTTAATTAAACTTTAATGTGAACACATATGTATAAGGGATAAATATACTATAATATTATCATGGTGCCTGTAATCCTAACACTTAGAATGTTGAGGCAGGAGAATTGAGGACTCAAGGCTATCTTGAGCATTGATATTGTATACAGAGTATTATAAAAATATTTATGAGAATGCAGAACTCTATGCTTCATGTTGGCACTGGTCATCTTAGGAGATATCTCTAATGGATAAGGGTTAGGATAAGTATATCCTATGGAGAATTCCAAGAGAATCAAAAGGACACTGCAGAGACTTTTAAAAAGTCACAGGAGCATCACTGGCACCAATTGATTGGCTGATACAATTAGAAGCCTACATGAATTGAGAAGCTTAGAGTGATGCCACAGCCATGAACAGGGTACCACATTGCAATTAGTTATCCTATCTTCTTTGTCCAAGACTTCTCCGAGCTGTTTTGAGTACAGCTCAAGTATGTTGTAGAATGCTTGCCAGTGAATGTGCTGTGCTGTGATGACTTGGTGATTATTACCCTGGGGCTGAGTTTGGAGAGGAATACCCACAAGGAGAAGTGCCCTATTGAGCTATGATGTGGTATGAGCATCAGTCTTTCACTGGTAATGATGACTTGGCTAGCCAGCTTAGAGTATTGGTCAGCCCCTCTATCTTCTTTTCAAATTGAAAGGTATTTTCTGAGATGCCTCTGGGGAGTGTAGCACATGCATGGTTTGAACCAGCAATTCTCAGGTTACCTGAGAATTTGTTAGAAACACAGAATCTTGAACCCTTAAAACAGGATAATGAATCCCAAACAAAGCCCAGACAGCTGAATTTGACTCTGCAAAGTTTCCTGATACTATATGATTCAAAGTTTCTACTAAGGTCCAGAATAATATTCTAAGCCAGATTGGGCCAAATCTGGGACTTTTTTTGTTCCTTTTGTTTGTTTGTTTGCTTGCTTGCTTTTTGTTGTTGTTGTTTTTAACTTCATTAAAAATATTTTTATTGCTTTTGTGGGAATTTCACATTGTGAACCTTGAGCACACACTCACTTCCCAGTCCTCTCAGGCTTGGCACCTCTACTCTTGGAATGTCCTCACACACAAACACAAACTCAAGAGGAGGAGGCGGGGGGGGAGAGGGGGAAGGAGGATGAGGAGGGGAAGGGAGAGGAGGAGGGGGAGGAAAGAAGAAGAAGAAGAAAAAGAAGAAGAAGAAGAAGAAGAAGAAGAAGAAGAAGAAGAAGAAGAAGAAGAAGAAGAAGAAGAAGAAGAAGAAGAAGACAAGTCTAATTCATGTTGGTCATATAGTCACTGGAGTTCAAACTCTGGTTTATCACCTCCTTATAGAACACTGAATCCTTCCTCACCTTCACCCCTACCAGAAGCCATCAACTGTGGAGAGATATAATCAATATCCCTATCAAATATTAAAGGGCTCTTAGATGGCTTTTTATCTAGTCTGTTACTTTTGGGAGTTAGTTTTGGGTTGTCACAGAAGACTTCTATGTCCTTCTTTTTAAACTGTGAGTCTGAAGAGATTACCATTATGACAAAAGTCACTTTTTTGTTCTTTATAGTCAGTGGGAGCCTGTATCATGAACTTACACATGGTTTGTGGCCACAGTGTGTTCCATGGACAATTACAGGATCTGCAGCATCACATGTGCCATGGACTTCAGCTACAGACTATGGTCATCAACACGGCTCTCTGCCACTACAGGAGCCATAGACATGAACACAACCTTCAGCAGCAGCACTGACCAAGGACATCAACAAGGCTGCAGGTGTCATTCAAATCAATCTGGCCTCAAAGCTCATAGACATCAACATGGATTCAGGCTGAAGCACTTACCGTGAACATTCACATGGCTTTAAGAAGTGCCACAAACATCAAACCAGATCACAGCTGGAGGATCATGAACCCAGACACGGGCCTCGGTGATGCATGGTTCTGGACATCACAATGGTCTAGGTCATATTCTAACACACTTTTCCTGAAAAACTAAACAAAAACAGTTACTAATCAACATTTTAGCATCATGACCTCTGTCATAGATGTCCAACTTGGCTTTGACCTCAGAAGGAATTCATAGTGTTTCTTCTAAGATAAGGAGCAAGTCAAGACTATCACTTTCACTTCTCTTCTGTGGGCTAGAAGACTTAGCAGGAGCTACTACTCCTGAAAAAAAAAAGAGAACATGAAAATTAGGAAGGGGAAAAATCAAATATTCCATGTTTGCAGATGTCATGTTCTCTTTCTTTCTCACAAATAGTAGCTCCTGCTAAGCCTATGCCAAAGAAAAGAAGTGAAAATGATAGTGTTGAATTGCTTCATCTCTTAGAAGAAACACTTTTAGCTTTTTCCATTTTAAGGTAAAATTGCTTGTGAGCAGCTAGTTTGAATGGATATTATTAAAAAGATAAATAATTAAAAATATTGACAACTATATGGAAAGAAGTATCCTTATGTTATAGGAGAGGTATGCATGAATCCAGCTGGTAGGGAGATATTATGAAGAGTTATTAAAACACTAAAAACATTGTGTAATTCAACAATCCCATAACTGGATATATACTCAGGGGCTATAAAATCTGAACATCAAATACTCTGATCATTTCCTGGTCATTGTAACATTATATTAGCAAGATAAGGACAAAACCAAAATGACATATCAATCAATAAATGAATGATGGAAATTTGATATCTATCATGAAAATCCACATGCTTATAATAAAACTAAATATAAAATTTCCCTCATAGAGTTATGATTGAATGCTTTTCCTTATTTGGTTGTATCATTTGGAGAGGTTATAGATACTAGGAAACAAGACCTAGCTAGGGTAGGTAGGTCAGTAAGGAAAAGGTTGGAAGATGCATGCCATCCCTGAAAGTTCTGCTTCATTTTCTGATTTTAAGACTGTAATATAATTATATAATTCCCCCAAGCCCCTGCCTTTTCTTTTTTAACTACTCTACTATGTATTATCTCCTTTTTCTTTTGTCTGGGAAAAAAAAAACCATACAAATAAGTTGTTATTCTTGCATCTTTAAAGAAAACTCAGCTTTTTATTTTCTTTCTTCCTCTTTCTTCCTTTCTTTCTTTCCTTTCCTTCTTTGCTTCCTTCATTTTTCCCATTTCCACACCCATTTTCCTACCTTTCTTCTTTAACTCATTCCTTATATCAATCCTTCCATCCCCACTTCAGCTTTTCTCTTTTGACTCAGCTATGTTATGATCAATGCTAAGTAAGGAACTTTATGTTCAAGAAAAGCATGACTCCTGTTTCAAAATGTGTCAAGCCTGAAGATTTATGTATGTTAATGAAACCATCACAAATAAGCTACAAAATGCAACTGTTTTAAGTATAGTTGTGATTCTTGATACTGACTACAACTTGAGTTATTTCCTTAATAATGTTGGAAGGAGAAGTCTTCCTAAAAAAGTTCTGATGAGCTTGGAATATGCAGGAAGAGTAGATGCTAGGAGAATGATGTTTCACACAATGGATTGTTATAGAAGAGAAGCAATATGCTGGAGTATGTGTTAAAATCAGTGCGCCAAAACTCAGAACAGGATAGATCAGAGGCACTGTTAAGTCAGAAGATATATGGTCATATTTATCTTTATCATAAGAGATTTAACGTTCCCTAAGAATGCCCTTAAGATAGGTGAGGAGTGAGAATAGATTTGCTTCAAGTAGATTGATTTAAAAATTGAGCAGAGGACAAATGATCAAATATGATACTTAGGCTATGAAAATTAACATAAAATGTGAATACTGCAAATGTGAGAGAGAAAATGAAATGGGCTTGGTGAATTTGGATGTGAAAGATGATAAAGAGGAAATGAAGGCTTCAAAGGTCATCATACACTGCAGGATTGTAAAACTGTGACAAGATGACTTTGCATTAATAGAGATGAGGTACTAGAAGAGACCCAGGAAGATGGGCCTGCTGTATTTTAAGTAATTTTTACCATGATTAGTTTTCATTATTCAAGTGATTTGTCCTAAAGTTTGAACTCACCTATGTCCTTTATACTAAACTACATTCAGTACAATATTCTTCCTAGACAAACATCACAGCAAATAACGTATAAAGAGCAAAATATTATGCAACAGAACTCACACTAGTAATTACCCAAATAACACCAATTCCATCAAACTTTCTGCAGATTGTGGTTGACTTCCATGTGATACAATCCTGGACCATATAATTCTGACAGCTTTTGGAAGAAATAAATTACCCTCAAATGATTACAAGTCTAGCGTTCTAGCAACAATTAATAAATAGAGGAAGCTTTTCTTCTTCTAAAACTACTTCAGAGGACAATTTTTAGCATATTGATTCTCCAGTTCCAGTACCCTTTTTCCCTGAGTTCAACACCTGAAATGCCATCACGCAAGCCAATAAGATCAGACAACTTAGTGAACAGAGACAGCATTGATAATTATACAATCCCGTGTATAGTTCTTGTCAGCAGTCAAGATTGAGGAAAACCACTAATTTCTGGTGGGAAATTTTATCTGAGACCTACTTGTTTACAGATCCACCAAGGGGGGTATTTATAAATAGGGGCTTTGCATTTCTCATCTTTTCCCCCAATAGAAACTTAATGACCAAGAAGAAGAAGCACATCTCCCTTCATGCTTAACTAGATACATTTTCAAGGCTCTGAGAGGTGGAAGAATCCAATTAAGGTTTAGGAATACTCCATACTTTCTAGATCTCCATGTCTGAAGACAAAGTATAAAAAAAAATTAAAAAACAAAAACAAAACTGAGACTGGGATCTTGAAAACTGTGTTTGGCATGGATTCAGACAAAGAATGCAAATGTGGAGAACAATGTCTGAAGTATCCTTGCTCATAGTTTGTTATTTGGACTAGAAGTGCTCAGGATCACATGGAACTTGCAAGCCACCCAGACTCACAGGCATTCCAGATCCTATCAATCAGATCTCCACATGGTTGCCCATTGAAGACTTATCCATGACCCTAAAACAATGTTTTCCAGAGAAATGATCTAGACAGACAATCTCATAGTGGATCAGGAAACAAATTAACCATAGTTTGCTCTAAATCTTATAAATCAGTCTATTGGCTGTGGCCTGGAATGTTTTAAAAGAAACCTGTTGACTCAGATACAATTAATAATGTATGAGATTCTTGGATTTATAATTAGACCTAGAACATTAACTCTAGACCTCTGAGAAGCTGGTCAAACAGCACAAGGCAAATATCAGCTGGAGAGCCACAAGCCTCTCCTTACACATATTCCATGTAGGTCTTCATAGTCCAGAAATTCCTACGCATTGATCAATATGCTGAACATGCTGGGCTCATAGTGCAATAGTGAAAGAGATTTATGTCCCCCTATTCTTTTATACCTGTGTGATGTGAGATGATCAGTGGCTATATCCTCTACTCTCAAGTAAAACTACTCAAAGTTTCCTTTAAATTAATGGAAAGCACCAGTAATTTTCAGTCACTTAGTTATAACTGAATATGTAGTAATAACTACTTCTTAAAATAATTGAGTCCCTGAACTAAATTTAACATGAAAAATACTTCCTTCATAAAGTGTTTGGATGCAGACTGAGCATCTACTTTTAACTTACTACATTTATTTATCTGTTTGTTTATTATTTAGTTATTTGATATATAAATTTGCTTGTGTGTGTATGATTGCATTGGGGGACAGGAGACAACCAGCAGGAGTACATTAGTTCTTTAGTTTTTATAAGCGTGTTCTCAAATAGAACTCAAGTGGTCCTGCCTGGTGGCAGACTCCTTTACTCACTGAGCTATCTCACCCATTAGCCCTGACCATCCATATTCATGTGCACTTAACCCCTAGTACCCCCACATGCATATACATCATTAATATTTTTTTAAATGTGAGGTAATTCCTAAAATTTTAGAAAGTCTAAGGAGGAATTAACACACATCCTATACACATAAAACAAAATCCTGCTAATACAATGAAATGGACATAACAAAAGCCATCCACGGAGTTGGTTGTTCGCTTTCCTGTACCATGTAAAACACTTTCAACAATTAAGTTGATGATAAAAGCATGTATGGAGAACACACCATTAATGAATCAGATTAATAGTATCTGTTTTAGTCAGTTTGATTATTGCTGCTCCAAGTTGTGGGATATTTGCCCATGTATCTTAGTAGGACATTGTAAGTCTGGTCTGCTTCAGGCACTCTGTGTGTGTGTTTGTGTGTGTGTGTGTTGAAATTTGCAGCAATGTCCTACAACAACAAAACATGTGTGGTTTCTGACTTCCTATTTCTTCTGCTGTTGATTTGCTTCTCATTTCGGATATGATCAATCTCCACAGACAATTCATTAAGTTAGAAACTAAGGGATTTTCAGGTTTTGAATTCAAAGTTTTATATCATAAGGCTGAAGCCATTAATCCATCTCTGCTACGTCTGGTTGTCTTCTCAATATGTGGCTGCTTTTTTGTCTCTATTCTCCATGATTTGTGAACATGTTGTTTTACACATTTTTTGAAACTGTCAAATTGTTTTTCAATATGTAACAGAATGTTTAACATTCAGAAGACCACCCCCTCCCCTGCTCCCTGCATCACTTTGGAAATGCTTTCTCTGATATGAAGATAACCATACCCACTATTTTAAAGGAACATTTTATTTTAATTATATATGTATGTATTTGTCTCTGTGAAGTTGTGTACACATTAGTGAAGGTGACTATAGTGATCAAAATAGGGCACTAAATTCCTTGGAACTAACTTACAGATGTTTATGAGGTGCCTGTTGTGTGTGCTGGGAAGCGAAAGGGTCCTAGCAAGAGCAGCACATGATTTTAATGCTGAGCCATCTCTCCTGCCCCCATTTCCACTATTTTGGCTGATGATTGCAAGGGATAATTTCCAGCATTTCCTTTCATCTTTTATTTATGTGTCCTTGTATCTTAGAAATTTCTTTTGCAAATCATATGTTATTGATGCTTAACCTTTTTCTTTTAAGCATGCGATCTGTCCATATGTTTTGATCCAGAGAATGCAATTATATATGCCCAAACCACAGGCACATACGAGTTCTGAGAGAAAAGGAATATACCTTGTCTTAAGAGTTTGAAGCAATATTACTAGACAGTAATAATTCCTTCTGTATTCTAAAAATTAAAACATGTGCAAACACATCAAATTTAATTTTATCACCATTCTCCACATTCATAACAAAAAGTATAATGATTTATATACTGATATTCTTTCAAGCAATTGTTATTATGAATCTTGGTTATATATAGTGTTATTAATCTTTTAATTGATTCTTCATAAATTTCACATCATGCACCCTAATCCCACACATCTCCCTGTCCCTTCATATATGATCTCTGCCCTAACAACCTTTTCACCAAAAGAAAACTAAATAAAGGAAGGAACAAATGAGCAAAACAAAACAAAATTAAAAACAAAAACAATCTAACAATGGGAGCTGCAATGTGTCATGTTGTGTCACACAGTATGCCCTTTTGTCCAAACATGTTTACCTGCTAATAATCATTGCAATGAGTTATTTGGCTGTAGAGAACGACTCCACTATCAATAGTGAAGTTTTACCAGGACTCCTCTTGGATATCCTGTTGTTGCCCTATGCCATGAAGCTCCTGCAGTTTTGATCCCACAGGACCAGCCCCTTCATGTACCCCAGCAGCTCATAAATAGAGTTAGGCATTAAGGTGGGCCAACTCAAAGGCCTGAATCTGGGCCTGGGTAGCAGCTGAATTGGTTAACCTGCCAGCTCTCCTGCACCACACCACCAGAGGAAGCTCTCTAGCACTACCCCAGCTAGCTTACTCAATGCTGCTACAAGCAAGGGGCAGGCTCAGCTCTCCTACTCTCATTACCTTGGGGACAGCTCACCCATGTTCATGACACCAGAATCAGCTCTATTGTGTTGACCAGCCAAGGTGAAGGGCCAACTCTCCGGAGAGCTGCAGCCAATAACGGACAGGGCCTGTTTTGCACAGCCCTTGGAAATCAATATGGTTCCAGCTGAAAAGCTGGGCACACCCATGCATTTGGACAATTAGATAAATATATGGAAATGATGAAAGCCAAGCTTCTTGTTGGTGAAGTCACAGAAAAAGAGAAAGGCTCCATGTGTTTTATGGTTTGAGTGTAAATGTTTCCAACAGGCTCCTTTATCACAATATGATATGATCCTACCCGTGTCATTATTTTGGGAGGTTGTAGAAATTTTGTGTCAAGAATCATGACTGATGGAGATTTACTACTAAGAGTGCGTCTTGATGATTATAACTTGACCCTATTTCTCATCCCTATCTGCTTCTTGTCTGTCAGCAAGTTGTGACCTGCCACTTTAGACTGCTGCTGAGGTAGACCAATTAACTTCCTTCCCTGACTTGGTGGATTATTACACTCTGAAATTATGACCTAGAAAAATGAATCCTTCCTCACTTAAATTGCTTCTATATTAATTTATCTGTGACAGTATAAAACTGAAAGACATAATGAGATAATGGATTAGAGTTGGAGACTTCAGTACTAATATTTTAAATAAAGAGGAATATAGATCATGGGCTGGAGAAATGCCTCTGTGGTTAAGAGCAATAGTTGCTTTTGGAAACGATATTTTCCCTACATCCACATTGTGGTACGCAATTATCTGTGACTCCAGCTCCAGGATATTAATTTTATCTCTGGACTCCAAGGGCATCGGGTGCTCTCATGACACACATGCACACAAACAAAACCTTCTTTTACATAAAATAGAATAAATCAATCCCAACGTTTAAAAATATAGATCATTACATTGAAAATATTTATAGAAATTACCTATAGATGATAGAACATTATGCAATTGAACAGGTTATCTTTAGGAATATAAAAGCCTATATATATAATATGTGTATATAATAATAACTATATATATATATATATATATATATATATATATATATATATATATATATATATTACATGTATATAATAACAATTAATATGTTAAAAAGGCCATGAATTTGAAAACAAGCAGGGAGAATGTATGGGAGAACTTACAAGGAAGAAATGGAAGGAAGAAATTATGTAATTAAATTATAATATCAAAAAAAATTAATAAATACATGGATTTTAAAAATCAAGTACAGGAGATAATATATCATTTTAAAGTATTAAAACCCAGTAAATTATTTTTACTAGCCCACAATAGCTAGAATATGTTCATGAGTCCATTAAAAGAGCAACTGATAGCCAAAGCTAGAGTAATTCAAGCAACATGATAGATAATGCAATGAAAAATGTAACCAAAAATAAAAAAAATAAACATTTGTGGCTCCATGGTGATATCAATAGATGATTTATATCATCTATAAATCATAAAAATAGATGAGAATTGAGAAATCTCTCATGCCAAATAAATTCAAATTATTTATGTGGGTACTCCACCCTCAAGGGTTTGGGATATAGTGCCTCATTCTTTAACTATGAAAGTAAGTTGACAGTGTAGACACTTGACAAACACTCCCTCAGGTAGGTCATAAAGATTCATATCAATGATGTCATATTGATACCATGTACTCTTGATATTATGACAACAAGGACAGTGTACTTCTAAGGTCTTTGATCTTCTTCCCCAAATCTACTTGGCTGGTGATATGAGAAAACCATAAAACACATCCCGATAAGAGACTTCCTACAAAAATAAATTAGAATTCCATAGCAAATGCATTATGAAGTTAACTTTCACAATGCCTGTATGTCCCTATAAGCTAGAATGTGAAATCCATACAACTGTTGTCTTTTGTTTCTAGCATCTTTTCTTAGCTGTAGCACCCTACCTGGGGTGCCCATGTGAACCCATAGTAAATATTATTTCATTATACATATTACTACTAAATAGACATCCAGATTGAAATTTTGACCTCAACAAAAACTCTTCTAACCAGAATAATAGAAGCATTTTTGAGATACTTGTAGTGAGATAGAGATCTTTGTTTTCAAATGAACATAGACTATATGAATACCTCAAAATAAATAGAGAATTAAAAGAAAAAAATCCTCTATAGATTAAATAAAATGGGCAACAGATCTGAAAGGGGAGTTATTAAAAGAAGAAATAAAATGTCCAAAAATGTCTTTAAAAAGTTAACTGGCCCTAGCAGCTAGAAATATGTAAATTGAAACATTCTTTGATTTCATCTTATCTCTATCAGAATGCCAAAAATTCACCAAAACAATCAATGTCAAGTGCTGGGGATGTAGATGCAGGGAAAAGTGCAGATTCATGAACTGTTTATAGTACTGTAAATTAGTCTATATACTCTGCAAATCAGTGTACAGAACCCTGCAAAGATAAAACTAAATATGATTCAGCTACATCACTCCTTGGCACATGGTCAACAGACTTGAAATGATACTCCTCAGATACTTGTGTTTAATCCTGTTCAAAATAGCTAGTAAATCAAACAACCTAAGTGTTCCTTATCTGGAAAATAATCAAAATGTCGTATGCATTCATTATGAAATGTAAGGAAAGATGAAATAATGATATTTGAAGGCCAATGGGAAAAACTAGAAAATTATATTGAGTGAGAAGACCCAGATCTAGAATGATAAACATCACATGTTCTGCTTTATGATTTCTATCTCTAAATAGTCAGATGTGAATATGTAGCCTGGACTAGCTGCAGATGCAAGGAAAGTAAAAGCGAGCATGGAGGAGCAATAGAGGGAAATAGCAGTGTACAAGCATTTGAAGAAGGAGATAGGAAAGGGACAATCTAGAGAGAGGGAAGGAGATTAATACATAAAGAGGGAGCAGTAAAAACATAACAATGGATATCTGAAAACATAATAATTAGTCTACTATATACCTAAAATTACATATAATCTGTGTAAGTTTCTGTGTACATGTACATATATCATCTAAATGAAAATTTCCCATCTGCACTGTTTTCCACAAAAGCCAGAGTTTATCTGACAAAAGCTCCAACATAAGGCATGAGAAGTCCTCCTTTTGAATTGTTTGTCAGAGTTGTACAAAAGCCTCCCCAAAGAAATACTATGGTTTGTTTCCCTTGCTTTCTTCTCAGAGGTCGAAAGCAAGTTCCTTTTTCAGAAGACACTGTGTACTTTGAATCCTCAGGACAGAGGATCCAGTCTGCTTTGGATCTGGATGCCTCCTCACTGAGGAGGACTAGCTTTCATGTTACTAGAAAATACCATGCCAGCTTCCAAGATGGGGAAACTTCCAATAGTCTTGCTCAGCTATGATTTCTATGAGCTAACACAGCACTCTGCATGGCACAATACCCCTAAGGTTAGAGCAGACCTTGGTGGAAAGCAACAGCTCTCAGCTTGTCCTTAAGGTATGCTTAACGAGAGGGAAAACAAGGGTGGTGTTGGAGACCTGGCCAGCTAATAGGGTCTAGTAAGGTCATGAATTTTGGAGAAGAATTTATTTCTATGACTTTACTAAGACCGCATAATTTCTAACTGCATTTTAAATGCTTATCCTTATACCCACAGATAAGTATAAGGCTCACCCCTTATCAAGGAAACATTTTCTCTGAACAGAAACCTGCAACTGATCAAAATGCAGGGAACAAGTGAATGGGTGGTACCCAGTCCCAATCAATATACTTACAAAATCTAGTAATTAATAAAAATCTACATTTATCCTTGATATTATTAATGGACTAAATATATTCTACTTTAAAATAGCTTTACATAATTGAAAAAATAGGGATAAAAGCATTTACTGAGAATATCCATATACACAGTTTGTGCTATTACCATATTTCTTTAGTTTGGAAGGCACAGTATGAGACCATGTAAGCCAGAAGCATCTACTATAAGATAACAATATGTGTTCTACATCGAATGATTATTGAGATTTCCCAAAGCTTCCTTTATTTTCACCAATATATGCTTTTTAGAACTTTAAAACTTTATTTTATATTGTTATTTATTAATATTTTAATAAAATTATATAGTATATAACATTGTATTTTAATTTCTATAATGCATTATATATTAAAATTTATAATATATTATGTAAAATATAAATATGATATATTAATTTCTCAAATATACTATATGACAAATTTATATATTATGTGTAATATTTTATATATACTAATCTATATAAATAAAATTATAAATGTTTATATATTAGATTTACAGAAAATTTATAAATTTTTAAATTTGCAAATATACAAATATAGTTCTCATGAACACCATACCCAGAATATTTGATTTTGAATATTATAATTTTGATATTATACTTGATTATTATACTTTTAATACAACTAATGAAACAAATATGATACAGTACTTTTAAGTGAATTCCCTACTTGGGTTAGCTCTCCACCATCTTAACTGTAGTTTTACTGCTGTCCTAGGATCTCAAGTAGGATATTTCCTTCCTGTGTTCACTGAGGCTTATATTGGTCTCTGGTTATGAGAATTTTTCAGACCTTCCTAATCTTTGCTCACTTTGCAAATTTTGAGAACTACTTTTGGGGTAGAGTTTGCGTGAGCATTTGTCATTACTAGACTGAGATCATGGGATTGGGAAAAAGAACAGAGATAAAATGTCATTTTCTCATTACATCATATCAAAACTATGTGCTTTCAACATCACATGTCACCACTGATGTTAACTCTGCTGACCCACCTAAGGTAGTGCTCCACCAGAAATAGTCTGTTTATTTCTCCTTCCCCCTTGTACTCTGGGGAAGGTACTCCCTAGCCCTTACTTAAACACTGTCACTAAAGGACTGGAAGTTATGTTTCTCCCTATAGGCAGAGAAGTTATATAAATAAATCAAAATTTTCTGGAAAGATTTGTTTGGTTTTCTCATTTTACTTATTTGGGCAATTGTTTCTGTTATCATAAACTCTGAGATATTTGTGTTAGACTTGAGTTCAGTCCCAGCTCGCACACATTGGTACACAGCTATGTGTATCCTTAGTTCTGGAGGAACCTGTGTATATCTACTCTTGGCTCTGAGCAAACTAGACACACATGTGATACATAAACATACATGCCGGCAAAACTCTCATACATAAAAGTAAAATGTCTTAGAAATATTTATTGGAAGTCCAGTGTGGTATCCGTTGTGGTACAAAGTCAAGAGCCAGCTAAGCAGGGTTCAGAGCGACTGCATGGGTTTGAGCTGGTTCCTCTTCATATATCTTATGGATATCAGATTCATGGGTTTTTTTTTTTGGGGGGGGGGGTGACTCTTAACAATAGGAGCGAGTGTATCTCTGACTCTTTTGCCTGCATTTAGGACCAACCCTTTCCCTTCTACTAGACTGTTTCACCCAGCCTTGATGTGATAGCATTTGCCTTGTCTCACTTTATCTTGTGCTGTGTTCAGATGATGTCCCTAGGGGCTTGCTCTCTTCTCATGAAAGACAGGGAGAGAGGTTGGTCTGAGAGGGGGAGGGTAGTGGGGGGTGGCTAGGAGGAGTGGAGGAAGAAGCTGCAGTTGGGCTGTATTGTATGAAAGAAGAATAACTGACTTTTAAAGGAAACATTTATTGGACTGTTCTGTAGTTTTGAGAATTTCGTACCAAACAGCAATGAACTTTTATCCACACTCCATTCCTTCTAATGTTCTCTCCCCAAATCCTTCCCTCAAATTCACATCTAATTATATAATTATTATCACTGAAGATATACACATACACACATACATGATCTAATTAAATGGTTTCTGATATATGTAGTAAAGGTACCACTGAAATTGTGGAAAAATACACAATAGAATTCTATTCAGCTGTTAAGAAAAATGAAATCACAGAATTTACAGGTAAATGGACATAACTGTATTTCTTCATACGAGAACAGTCCAGTCTGATCATTGCCCATTTAACTAGCAATTTTGGATTTTTTGGCTATTTAACATTTACAGTCTTCTGTACACTCTGTAAAGTAACCTTTGTTTGAAGCAGTTCTGAAACAATGCTCCCATTTGGGAGCTCATTTGTTCTATCGATGATGGTTTTTGCTGTGTAGAAGCATTTTAATTTCATTTGACCCATTTATCAACTTTCAAGGTTATTTGCTATGCTATTGGGGCTTTATTTGGAAACTTGTTACCTGTACTCATATTCTGGAATGCTTATTTTTTTGACAGTTTAAGTGTTTCTGATTTTATATTAAATCATTTAATACATTTTGAACAGTCTTGTCTAAGGTGGGATGTATGGATCAAATTTTGTTTTTCTTCAGGAGTGTTCAGATTTTCCACATGTTTGTTGAAATGGCATTTTAAACAGTATGTGTGAGTGTGTGTGTGTGTGTGTGTGTGTGTGTGTGTGTGTGTTGGTTGTTGTTGTTGTTCTTGCTATGTTTTGATAGAGTTGCATATGGCGTTCAGTCTGGCCTGGAACTAGTTATGAAACCCAGGCTGCATTAGCCTTCCAGGTGCTAAGATCACAGCCATGAACCAGAACACTCAGCCACTGTTATCTCTCAGATTGAACACACATACAGAAAAAAACCACACAAGTGGTAAGTGTGCAGCTTGTTGACTGTTTACAAGTCATTGCTGTTATTAGCATCCTGTGTCATTCTGTACCAGAGAATCTATAGAGAGCTTCCTTTAACTGAAACCATGAGAGTTCTAGGCTACAGAGGAAAGAAAATAATCCCAAACTGAGGTTGTTAAAATCCATGGGGGAAAAAAAACAACACTCCTTTTTTTCTATGACTTGTTGGGAAAAAAAGGAAGCTGTGTTTGTTCTGTTGGTGAAACTAAACTGCAAATGTTAGAGCACAGTGCTTGATAAACATATAGCAAGATGGAGAAACATGAAATTATAGGCTTTCAGAACATCTCCCGGGGATCTCAAAACCTATTCCCAGCAGATAAGGTGTACATTGCTCTATACTTACACAATAGAATATTATAGTGTCTAAAGGCATCTATGTAGAAATGTTCTAAGAAGATAAGATGTGCTAATAGATTAAAACAAAGTATGGAAACTGTTTATTTGTATAATTTCCCTGTGATATTATATACAGGTATCTGAAGTATCAGAAAATGAAACACAGAAAATGAGGATTTCTATATTATAATTTCTAAAACTGTCATCATGTGGGTAAGGAGACAAATAATTTTAAAAAAGTTTTAATCAACAGAAGCTACACAGCTTCTGGGACTGGCAGAAGCAACACAGCTACTGGGACAGACCCCGTTTCGGGCTCCAAAAATCCAGGCACCCTCCCCACCTGAGGAGCAACACAACTTCTGGGACAGACCCAGAGTTGTAGGCTCCAGACATCCAGGCACCTTCTCTACCAGAGGAGAGGTGTCCACCCCGGAAGGCTTTGCCTGCTGGAGCTCATGAGGGAGCCATCTTGGGTCCCAGGTCCTTCAGAGACCAGTCTGCACAGGTGAGAGTGCAGACTGTAGAAGCAACACAGCTTCTGGGACTGGCAGAAGCAACAAAGCTACAGGCACAGACTCCATTTTGGGATCCAGACATCCGGGCACCTTTCCCTCCTGAGGATAGGTGTCTTCCCTGGGAGGCCTCTGCCTGGAGAAGCAGGTGAGGGAACAATCTTGGGTCCCAGATCCCTCAGAGACCAGTCTGCACAGATCAGCTCGCAAACTGTGAAGGGTGAGTGAGCAGACTGCAGAGGCTAAACAGCTTCTGCGACAGAACCAGTATCTGGCTCCAGACATCCAAGCACCTTCCACACCAGAGGAAAGGTGTCCACCGGGGAGGGCTTTGCCTGCTGGCGCTCATGAGGGAGCCACTTGGGTCCTGGGTCCCTCAGAGACCAGTCTGTCCAGGTGAGTGTGCAGGCTGCAGAGGCAACACATCTTCTTGGACAGGCCCTGTATCAGGCCTTCATCTTTAGCCAAGAGACAGGTCTGAACACCAGAACTCTGTGCACCTTCCCTGCAAGAGGAGAGTTTGCCTGCAGAGACTACTCTGACAACTGAGACTCAGGATAGAGCTGGACTCCCAGGACTGTTGACAGAAGCTAACAGAATCACAGGAGGAACAAGATCCAACCAGAGACAGCTATAACAACTAACTCAAGACCTTACCAGATGGGAAAGGCAAACATAAGAATGTTAATAATAGAAACAAAGACCACTCACCATTATCAGAACCCAGCACTCCCACCTCAGCCAGTCCTGGATACCCCAACACACCCGAAAAGCAAGACTCAGATTTATAATCATATCTCATGAGGCTGGTAGAGGACATTAAGAAGGACATTAATAACTCACTTAATGAAATACTGGAGAACACTGCTAAAGAGGTAAAAGTCCTTAAAGAGGAAACACAAAAATCCCTTAAAGAACTACAGAAAAACACAACCAAACAGGTGATGGAATTTTAAAAAACCATCCAGGACCTAAAAAGGGAAGTAGAAACAATAAGGAAAATCCAAAGTGAGAAAACTTTGAGATAGAAACCCTAGGAAAGAAATTAGGAACCATAGATGTGAGCATCAGCAACAGAATACAAGTGATGGAAGAGAGAATCTCAGGTGCAAAAGATTCCATAAGAAACATGGACACAACAATCAAAGAAAATGCAAAATGCAAAAAGATCCTAACTCAAAACATCCAAGAAATCCAGGACACAATGAGAAGAACAAACCTACAGATAATAGGAGTAGACGAGAATGAAGATTTTGAACTTAAAGGGCCAGTAAATATCTTCAACAAAATTATAGAAGAAAACTACCCAAACCTAAAGAAAGATATGCCCATGAACATACAAGAAGCTGACAGAACTACAAATAGACTGGACCAGAAAAGAAATTCCTCACAACACATAATAATCAGAACAACAAATGCACTAAATAAAGATAGAATAATAAAAGCTGTAAGGGAAAAAGGTCAAGTAACATATAAAGGCAGGCCTATTAGAATTACACCAGACTTCACACTGGAGACTATGAAAGCCAGAAGATCCTGGATAGATGTTATACTGACTCTAAGATAACACAAATGCCAGCCCAAGCTACTATACCCAGCAAAACTCTCAATTACCATAGATGGAGAAATCAAAGTATTCTATGATAAAACCAAATTCACACAATATATTTCCACGAATCCAGCCCTTCAAAGGATAATAAAGAGAAAAGACCAACACAAGGACAGAAACTACACCCTAGAAAAAGCAAGAAAGTAATCCTTCAACAAACCTAAAAGAAGACAGCCACAAGAACAGAATCCCAACTCTAAAAACAAAAATGACAGGAAGCAACAATTACTGTTCCTTAATATCGCTTAATATCAATGGACTCAATTCTCCGATAAAAACACGTAGACTATCAGACTGGCTACACAAACAGGACCCGACATTTTGTTGTCTACAAGAAACACACCTCAGGAAAAACGACAGACACCACCTCAGAGTGGAAGGCTGGAAAACAATATTCCAAGCAAACGGCCCGAAGAAAAAAGCTGGGGTAGCCATTCTAATATCGAATAAAATAGACTTTCAACCCAAAATTATCAAAAGAGACAAAGAGGGGCACTTCATACTCATCAAAGGCAAAATCTTCCAAGAGGAACTTTCAATTCTGAATATCTATGCTCCAAATGCAAGAGCAGCTACTTTCATTAAAGAAACTTTAGTAAAGCTTAAAACACACATTGCACCTCACACAATAATAGTGGGAGACTTCAACACCCCACTCTCATCAATGGACAGATCCTGGAAACAGAAACTAAATAGAGACTCAGTCGAACTAACGGAAGCTATGAATCAAATGGACTTAACAGATATCTACAGAATATTTCATCCTAAAACAAAAGAATATACCTTTTTCTCAGCACCTCATGGCACCTTCTCCAAAATTGAGCACATAATTGGCCACAAAACAGCCCTCAACAGATTCAAAAATATTGAAATTGTCCCATGCATCCTATCAGATCACGATGGACTAAGGCTGCTCTTCAATAACAACATAAGTAGCAGAACACCATCATTCCCTTGGAAACTGAACAACACTCTACTCAATGATACTTTGGTCAAGGAAGGAATAAAGAAAGAAATTAAAGACTTTCTAGAGTTTAATGAAAATGAAGCCACAACATACCCAAATTTATGGGACACAATGAAAGCATTCCTGAGAGGTAAATTCATAGCTCTGAGTTCCTACAAAAAAAAAAAAAA
>LR749613.1:196133-485359 GCA_902729485.2 Mus minutoides | reverse complement strand
AATATGTGGGAGCAATTTACTAAGAAAGATGCAGCCATAAACTAGTGCTAGGAAAGGTGGTAGTTCTAGCCAGATACCATGTGCACCTCTGCAACTGGAATGACAACACAGGGTTAGATCCATCTTCAGACAAAGGACCCAAGAGTGTCTCACACATGAAGAGCCTAATAAATGCCACCCACATTCATGGTGAAAATTAGGGAAGTAGTAAACCTCATATTACTGCTCTTCTATGAAATTGTCTGACCTTCCTCATTACACATTTCACATTTCTTGAGTGTCTCCTCTCCTCTCCTCTCCTCTCCTCTCCTCTCCTCTCCTCTCCTCTCCTCTCCTGTGTGTGAATGTGTGTGTGTGAATGTGTGTGTGTGTGTGTGTGTGTGTGTGTGTGTGTGTGTGTGTTAGACCTTCATGTATAAGCTGGTATACAAACACACAGAGGTCAGAGGAGTACATAAGATGCTTCCACTGTCTATATGACTTTTAAATTACATTTATTTATTATGTGCAGAGGGAGCACTTGCATGTGGAGGTCAGAAAAGCATTTGCAGGACTTCGGTCTCTACTTCTACTAGAAAATCCTAGGGATTAAACCAAATTTGTCTGGCAAAGCAGCAAGAGCCTTTACCCAGTGGACCATCTTCACTTGCCCTCTCTGCCTTGGTTTCTAAAATAGGTTGTCTTTCCAAACTTTAATATCTTCTTTCAGCTAAGCTGGACAGCCAGTGAATTCCTACAGTCAGCCTCTGTCCATCCCTGGAATTACAGGCATCCAAGGCCATGCACGGCTTCTAGCAGGGTTCTGGGGATTCAGATTTGGTTCTGTGTAGAGACTGCAGTGCATCCAAAGAACATTTTTTTAAAAATGCCCATGAACTTATCATGCAACCAGATCAATAATCATCCAGTTGCTCCACAAGGATCTATAACATAAACATCTCATACTAAGTAAGTCTGGAGCACCCACCCTTGTCATCAGATGACCTGCAGGTGCTACAAGACTGATGAGTGATAAACTTTCTCCCTGGAGATTTAGTCTTCTTGCTTAATCAAATTGCCATAAGTTTGGACACAGTTCTCAAGCTTTGAGAAGTTCTGTATCTTGCACTGAACCTTCTCTGTGCATCTGAAGCACTCTGTGACTGGCTTCATTAATATCTATCTAACTACCTGTCAGTGTTCTCTGAATCTACATCAGCTTTCTGCTTTGGCCCCCAGGGCCTTCTTGAACCTTGCAATACTTTGATGCTTTTACTCTCATCTGTAATGTGTGTGTTTGTATATTTTTGTATGTGTTACAGTTGTGTAATATTAAATTGATTATGAATTGTTAAAATAGGAAGAAAAGAACTGTGTGTGATAATGATCATGCCTATGGAAAAAAACCAACAGTAGTTGGTGATTTTTTTCACCCATAATTTGATGTGGTTTGTATTTTATTGTTATTCCATAAAATTTGACATTATGAAAAGACAAAAAAAAAAAAAAGGTGTCCGTCTATACTTCTAACATAGTACATTCTTGACAGATAATCCCTCAATCTGTGGTCTCTCTTGTTAGCATCAAGTAAATGGTGTAAGAGTTGAGTTAGAGAACACTCTGCTAGTGTTGACTGCAGGAAAGAATTCATTACCTGTTTGTGGTATGTGTAGAGAACTCCATATACAGTTCATCTCAGAATAGTATGCACTGCTTGTGCTGTAAGAGGAAAGGAGTGAATGTCTTTGGTTTCTGTTTTGTTTTGTTTTCTGTAGCTTCCGAACAACAATTCAGCATTATTCTTTTTTTTCTTCCAATTTTTTATTAGTTATTTTCTTAATTTACATTTCAAATGCTATCCCAAAAGTTCCCTATACCCTCTCCCTGCTCTGCTCCCCTACCCACCCACTCCCACTTCTTGGCCCTGGCATTCCCCTGTATTGGGGCATATAAAGTTTGTAATACCAAGGGACACGAGCTCTGGGGGTACTGGTTAATTCATATTGTTGTTTCTCTTTTAGGGTTGCAGACCCCTTCAGCTCCTGGGGTACTTTCTCTAGCTTCTCCATTGGGGGCCCTGTGTTCCATCATATAGATGACTGTGAGCATCCACTTCTGTATTTGCCGGGCACTGGCGTAGCCTCATATGAGACAGCTATATCAGGGTCTGTTCAGCAAACTCTTGCTGTCCTATGCAATAGTGTCTGAGTTTGGTGACTGATTATGGGATGGAGCACCAGGTGGGGTAGTCTCTGGATAGTCCATCCTTTCGTCTTAGCTCCAAACTTTGTCTCTGTAACTCCTTTCATGGGTATTTTGTTCCCTATTCTAAGGAGGAGTGAAAATCTTAACAAAGTTCTAAGTATGTAATCAGAGCAGTGTAGGGGGTCTGCCGAATAATGGTTAGGAAATGCCAAAATGAGATATTATATGTAAAGATACCTATAAAGGCTAAGTGGAAACAATGCTGCCCCAAATAAACTTCACGCTCATTATCATGTTTAATTTTGCAGTCCTGGGATGTACATGTCTCCACTCACAGATGCAGAGCTTGAAAGTTTCCCAAAGCCCTACACTCACACAACATATAAATCCTTGGATGTAAATATTCCACAGCATGAAGATTCATGTTGTGTTTCTAGATTGCCTCACCATCGGGGTGTCTCATGGACTTTTGAATACTCATTGACTATCTTCATCACATGTAGATTGACTGTGAGTTAAGATACCTTTTTGAGAAACTTGGAAGCTTCCTATTATCTTTGTGAAGGGAGGAAGGATCCGACCTGGAAGAGGGACTGAAGCAGACAAAATAATGGTGTCTATGAAGAAGAGGGCATATGCTAATTACTTTTTAAATAATGAAAAATAAATAATTATAGGTCTGTTCCTTCACTCAGTTACTCTAAAAACTTTTGAATGTTGAGATGGTATAAAGCACTATAACAGCTGTGTGCTTCTTCTTATGGAGAAAGATAAAGGATATTTATATGGTATCTACTGCTCACTTCAAAGTTAATAAGATATTTAAAGAACCAGATGTCAAGAAAGCAAACAATGTCAGCTTTAACCACATTCCCTTCATACTTAAGTCTTCAAGATAGACCTTTTGAAACAGTCTTTTTGCCACAGACTGATCATTCTGTTTACTTAGCCAGACTTTGAGTTGGGATACCCATTTAAGAACTTCCACACAAACCACTGACTGTAAGAGTGTAAGACAGAATACCAAAATGTAAGAGCCATTCGCAAATAAAAAGGAAAAGAGAGTCTGGAAGGTTAAAGTCAGTAAGTGTCTCAACTTTTCAAAGTTTTTAGAGTAATTGAGTGAAGGGAACAGACCTATAATCACTTACTTTTTAATTATTAAAAAGAAACTAATTAAAAGGAAAAGTATAAGCCCTCTCCTTCATTCTAAACACCTCTATTGATGATAAAAATAAGATAACATACTACCTTATCTTCAAAATGTTTTGGATTGGTTGAGAACAAATATCCACATGATAATGTACAAATAGAGTATATTCATCACATATTCACAAAAATTCCAGTTCTTCACCCTTCTGTGAACAATATTCTTTCATGTAGCTTTTTAATTGTTCCTTTGAGAGATAGTCTTATTTCTTACTTCTTGAATGTGTCTGCTTATTAATTTAATTTATTGCAAGTGATAATTCTCTAGGGCTCAAGAAGCTTTGCTTGATTGATCTCTTCTACAACATTGCCCAGGTGTTGTCTAAACAACATTGAGCTAGCTTGCTGGGTCTTAAGAGAACATAAAAAGTATCTATTTGCTTCACTAGGTATTCTAAATTGCCTAACAACATTTTTTAAAAAGCTCCAACCGTGTGAGAAAGTTCAATAAAGAGAAAAAGCCACACCCTAATTTGTAGCCTATCCTCATAGTGTTCTTCACGACATCTTGCTCACAGGAACTACCCACAATCCTAGGAGGACTACACTGTCTGCTGAAGGAACTTCACCCAGTATCCGAAATATCTGTCCTTTAAGGGTTTCATGCCTCGGTTTCCCAACTCTACACTGAAGACCAAACTCCAACAGGAACTCTTTGGAGACACATTGAAAACACATCCAAACCACAAGAGACAACCTAAAGAGATCCGAACTAAATTCTTCGGGAACTGGAGAAAGATTTGACTTCTGGATTAAGAAAACAGGAATGACCGTTGCTATTTTCAGCCTGTCTTTCATAGAGGACGTAATTTCCTGACTTAGCTTTGAAGGTTAAGTAGGACTTCCTCTAGTAAAGATAAAAGGAGTGCATAACATTTTTGGTTTTTTAATAAGAATAATTTTTCACTTGAAATTTGCAATGACTTTCTTTATGTATTTAATATCCCAAATGAAGATTTATGCCCTTCCACTGACTGAGAATAAATTATATAGATACATAAATGTCTTCTCCTCACATGGCAAGGATCAAGACCAGCGTCACAGTTTCAGAAAGATAATTATATTTCCAGTAGATAGAGTAGTGCTGTGCAGAAAACACCTATATCACCCTGGCACTTGTTGAATAAAAATGTGCATATTTTATTCATAAAGGTCAACTAATTAGTAGGACTGAATTTTTACAAAACAAAATTTAAAAGCCAATTATTCTAAATGGTAGAAGGCTAATGGTTATATATTTAACACACTGAGTTATCCATCCAAGGATGGGAGGGTTGAGGGAGAGACAGAAAAGTGGGGAAGCGGATGAAATAATGGAATTAAGGGATGCAGAAGGAAAGTGCTAGGAGGAGGGAAGAAAGCATTGTAATACTGCTTCGTTTGCAGAGTCTCCCATGCGATCACCTTTACTAGTACACGATCAATCATTAACACCTAATTCTAATATCATAACAAAATAACAAACGAGAGGAGAAGAATGTTTTTCAAACAATGCACACAGAAATGAGAAGCAATTACTACCATAAGAAAAATGATAAGGCTCCTATGGCAAAATTAAAGGAGAAAGTTCTAGAGCATAATCATAATTAAAAAGGCACATCAAAAGGAAAACTGAAAGTATTTTTCCAGATATAATCACATTTTCCTAACAAAATTAGAATCAACATGCACACACACACACACACACACACACACACACACTCACATACATACACACTCATACATTCTATACACACACACACATACACATCCTACACCTGTCCTCATGGTAAACATCAAGTATTTTACCAAAGTGGTGTTTTAGAGACGTATTTTTGTTTAAAATAAACAGGAGGACTTTTGTATTCTTGGACTCATACTTAAGTCATGCTGAAGTACAGGTATACTGGGGTCACTTCACTGGTTTAAAATCTTTAATGGCTTCCTGTTATTTACAGAAATAAACATGAAGTTGCCCTGACATGAAGCTGAGGATGGAAAAGGCCCGGTGTATAGTTCAGTGAGGTCTACTAAGAGCACACAGGAAGTAAGACAAGCAGGACAGAGCAATGACAGGACCTGAGAAGCATGCACGCACAACTGAAAACTGCGTGCAGTCTGATGCTTCAGAGTACCAGAGCATGATCAACACACATGGAGATCTAATCCTTAAGTCCGAGGAGCCCTTATATCCCAGGGTCAGTAGATATCAATTGCAGGATGCCCCAGGAGGGATATCTTATATCTCCTCAGACAGTTCTGCGTCTGAAGGCTCTTGTAAATGAAAGGAAATGAACCAGAGGAAACAATGAGCAACTTGCCCAGGACCTGGACACACTCACCAGACAGAAGACACCATAAGTGGTTCATATATATATATATATATATATATATATATATATATATATATATATATATATTAATAACCCAACCTGAATCCCTCTCCTTACTTCAATCACCAGTTTTGGTCACTATAACTTGGTCCACCAACAACCACACAGCACCCACTTCCAGTGTGATGACTTGACAGAGCCCCACCCCCCCCACCCCCCGTAGGTTGCACCCTTCACATTTCTTCTGCTTCTTTGAAGGCACTACACTATTATTTACAACAAACCACAACCCTTCTTTGATCTTTAGAAATATCAGTGTATTCATTGTATTTTACAGTGGTAATACCACCTGTGGTAGGATATAGATTTTTGTCGGTTTGGTTTGGTTTGGTTTTTGGTTTTGGTTTTGGTTTTGGTTTTGGTTTTGGTTTTGGTTTTGGTTTAGTTTGTTTTGAGACAGGATTTGTCTGTGTAGCCCTGGCTGTCTTGGAGGTCACTATATAGACCAGGCTAGCTTCGAACTCAGAGATCTTCATGCTTTTGCCTCCTGAGGGGATTAAGGGCATGTGCCACCACTGCCTGGATGGAAATTGCTATTTTAACTCATGGTCAACTCATTGTTTTCTGAGTCTGCATGCTCAGACTAGACAATATAGTGGCAAGATTATGTGATAAAAGCTATCATTTCATGGGCCCATGAAGTACAATGTAACACAGGAAGAAACCATGGATATTGTATCTCAAGGCTTCCCTTACATCCTAGACTTTGAAGATCTTTCCCAAAGAGTACTCCATGTACCAAGCATTCTAATCATAAATCTAAATATTGTATTTTCAAGTCATAGCAATCAGCTACTCATTTTTATTGTTGTAAGGACATTTTATCTAATTTACTGTTGTGGCATTCTGCACCATCTCTGTGTAAGTTGACTGATCAGTTGGATTATTAGATCTGTAAGGGCAAGGATTGCATATAGCTTTGCTTGGGACTTAGAGTCTAACATACAGTAGATACTGTGTGACTGACGGTTGGATGAATCTATGCTTCCATGAGAATAATGTTCCGTAGGGAAGAACAAGCCATTCACCATAGTTCTGCTTTCTGCTTACAGTGACAGTCTCGGTGAGCAAGATCTCTGAACTAGCTAGTACAAACAGGCTATCTGCTCATAAAAAAGGAAGTTGTCATTGAAAGGTACATTTCCCCTGTCATTGACACGGGATATGTCATTCAAAGACCAGAGCTCCCTAATCATTGGACATTGGATTCAGTTTCCTCTAAGAGAAAAAAAAATAGACTTATGGATTAGAGAAGTCACCTTTGCCTTACCGAAGATTTTTTTAATTGTATGAGGTCCCATTTTTCAATTGTTGGTCTTACAGCCTGAGCCATTGGTGTTCTGATGAGGAAATTTTCCCCTGTGCTAATGTGTTCGAGGCTCTTTCCCACTTTCTCTTCTATTAGTTTTGGTGTATCTGGTTTTATGTGGAGACTCTTGATCCACTTGGACTTGAGCTTTGTACAAGGAGAAAAAAAATGGATAAATTTCTATTCTTCCACATGCCTACTGCCAGTTGAATCAGCACCATTGTTGAAAATGCTGTCTTTTTACCACTGGATGGTTTTGGCTTCTTTGTCAAAGATCAAGTAACGATAAATGTGTGGGTTTATTTCTGGGTCTTCATTTCTAGTCTATTGATCTACCTGTCTGTCTCTGTACCAGTGCCATGCAGTTTTTATCACTATTGCTCTGTAGCACAGCTTGAGTTCAGGGATGGTGATTTCCCAAGAAATTCTTTTACTGTTGAGAATATTTTTTGCTACCCTAGGTTTTTTGTTACTCCAGATGAATTTGAGAATTGTTCTTTCTGTCTCTGTGAAGAACTGAGTTGGAATTTTGATGCCAATTGCTTTGAGTCTGTAGATTGCTTTCAGTAAGATGGCCATTTTTACTATGTTAATCCTGCCAATTCGTGGGCATGGGAGATCTTTCCATCTTCTGAGGTCTTCTTCAATTTTTTTTTCTTCAGAAACTTAAAGTTCTTGTCATACAGATGTTTCACTTGTTTGGTTAGAGTCACACCAAGATATTTTATACTATTTGTGACTATTGTGTAGAATGTTGTTACCCTAATTTCTTTCTTAGTCCATTTATTATTTGAGTAGAGGAAAACTACTGATTTGTTTGAGTTAATTTTATACTCAGAGAGTTTGCGGAATTTGTTGATCAGTCGTAGGAATTCTCCAGTGGAATTTTTGTGGTCACTTATATATACTAACAGATCATCTGCAAATATTGATACCTTGACTTTTTCCTTTCCAATTTGTATCCCTTTGACCTTCTTTTGTTGTCTAATTGTTTTGGCTAGAACTTCAAGTAAAATATTGAGTAGATAGGGGGCGAGTAGGCATCCTTGTCTTGTCCATGATTTTAGTGGAATTGCTTCAAGTTTCTCTCTATTTAATTTGATGTTGGCTATTGGTTTGCTGTATATTAGTTTTATTATATATAGGTATGTGCCTTGAAAGGGAGGGGGATCGGATGTGGGGTTTGTGGAGGAGAAACTGGGACACAGAGAGCATTTGAAATGTAAATAAATAAAATGACGAAGAAGAAGAAGAAGAAGAAGAAGAAGAAGAAGAAGAAGAAGAAGAAGAAGAAGAAGAAGTCACCTGTGTTCAACTATGCATTTTCAGCTCTCCTTTGATTCAGTTCTGTATAGAAAGAAATTTTCCTGACCTTGAAGATATTTCATAGACTTGGGCCATTTTCTTTCTTATGTTTCTTTCTTGTGATCTATGTTTTATGAGAAAGACCTAAATGCTCTGGTACTTTTTGTTAAAGCAAACTCTATAAACCAACAAGTGCACTGATCATAGTTGCTAATAAATAATGATAAATCAAATTGTATAAAGAGCCATACTGACATCTTGATCAAAAAATAGAGCATTAGCCATCCCAAATCCTATGCTCTTCTAGTGAATATTACCTTCCCAAGCGATGCCAGTACCCTGGAATTTATCGCTATAGAGAAATTCAACCACTTTAAGAATGCAGAAAAATTCTATAGGCCAAAGTTTGAGAATCTTATCAGAAGTAAATGTTTCGGATCAAGCTGGTGTCTTCAGTTGCAGGAACAATGATAAGGCATGAGAGGGTGAGCAAAGCTCTCAAGGACCAAGAGAAACTTAGAACACCAACAGAGAATTTTCAAGATCAGCAACCTTTGGTTCTCAAAAAGCTTTAGAAAATTCTTAACATACCTATTTATAATTTTCAATTCTAAAAAGCAGAAGTATTTTGTAAGCAATGAAAAAACAGCCATCTCATTTTAGATGCAACCCTATCAGATTTTTAAATTCCTTTTTAGTAGCTAAAAAAGAGGTCTGAAGTTGAATGCTTAGGATGTTAGAGTGTACTTTGGGACTGAAAAATATTACACAAATACAACCATTGAAGGCACCTGCATTTAGAGTTTTGTTTTGTTTTGTTTTTGACCAAAACCATGTGACTAATTTAAAACTTTCATTGACTCTTGGCCTGTCCTCTTACATTTTAGCCATAGTATAGATTGATCATACTAAATCTACTTCAGGTTATCGGGGTTTACTTTAGAGTCTAGATTTGAGATTTTATATATATATTCTCACTTCTATTCTAATATGTTGAAGGACTAGATAACCTTTCAGGGACACTGGAAACAATCTGCTTAGTAAGTTCAGTGAACTTAAAAGTAATTAGCTACATTTTTGAAAACCTCATTTCCAATTGGAGGTCTCTGCAATTTCAATCAATTTATAATGCATGATACTGTATTAAAGGTTCTTGAATGGAATACAACCACTCAATAAATAAATGAGTTCATTATATTTTCAAAAGAACAAAAGACTAAGGAGACTCACATCATACATATTTTTCTTCTGAAATATATTCCTTTTTAATTGACAGTCCATATTATTTATATGTAAGATGTATTATGTTATAGTTTGATATACGCATACTGCATATAATTTGAATGTACCCTCTTGTCTTAGTTTGGGTTTTATTACTGGGAAAAGACACCATGATCAAGGCAACTCTTATCAAGTACATTTAATTGGGACTGGCTTACAGGTTTAGTGATTCAGTCCATTATCATCAAGGCAGAAACATGGCAGCATCCAGACAGGCAGATTCAACTTCCCAGCCCATAGAACTGTAAAAGTTATAAGTAGTTCCCCTATGAATAACCCAGATATGATATCCCCCATCGCACATCAAAAATCAAATAATATGCATAAAATATAAAGGTATTATTATAGCAAGTTAATTAGAATAACTATTAGCTCACTCATATGAAAAATGTTGTGGTACTACATTTGAAATTTGAAACATTTTAAAATATGAACATTATTATTAAATACAGTGATTCTCCTATGGACAAAATCTCAAGCTTTTGTTCCTTCCATCTTGCTGAAATTCTTGGGTGGGGCAGATATTTTGTATCTATCTCCACTCACTTAATTATTTACACGAGACTCATCTGTGGTGATGTTCTATATCACTTCCCACCAGTGCTGTGTCATGTACTACTGAGTGAATATACCTTAAATCATTGATTATCCTCCTTGTATAAGTAGGCCCTTGGGTTGCTTTCCATCTGGAACAAGAGAAGTGGTGTCACAAAAATCCACACAGGTCATCACGTGAACTTGGTTCACACCTTTGTTCAATGAGGATAGACTTGCCAGGTCAGAGTCTCCGTATACTTAGAGTTTGGGAATACTGCCACAAAACAGTTCTCTATAGTAATAATATCAACTGAAACCTAACGTTTCTAGAATCCAGAATTTTACTGTAAAAAGGGAGCTGTGAGTTCCTTATGCAAATCCAGCATGGATGACCAAGTGTGAGGTACATGGCTGTTTTATCTGGGTGCATTCATTCTCCTCACTAAAGGGAAACTGATCAATAGAAAGGATATGAACCTACCTTGGGACACATTATTTGATACAGACATTTCACTTGTGTCAAAGAAACACCACCAAATTTCCATTCCCCCTTACTGTTCTGCCTTCCCTCAAAAATCTTTACTCTAGTTATTGAAGCATTTTCCTTTGTACAATAGCAGAGCATGCTAACAAAGTATGTGATCTTGAGCGTTATTACATTAGTAAGGAGTAGCTAGTGTCCCATATCTGAGAACTTTCATGTGAGAACACTGACATAAATTTTATTAAACTATCATGGAAAGAAAGACATTTTTTTTAAATCACAAAGGAGTATGTATTTAAAAGTTTTGTTTTCTCTGTAACATCATAAACCCTGAGAGGACCATCTCTCTGATGTAGCATCTGTTCATGATGCTTCTGGAATGCCTGACACGGAACAGCATTCAACACAAGGTTGGACTTAATTGTTTAGGATATTCATCAGTGTCCCTCTGAAGCACTCAGGAGACAATTCTTAGAGACGGGTGAATCTCTGAATAAAATGGAGCATGTATATGTATGTACATGTGTGTGTGTGTGTGTGTGTGTGTGTGTGTGTGTGTGTGTGTTTATGTATTTGTGGGCAATATTACCCTAAAGGTGATTTTATATTCCAAATGCAAAGTATTACCAGGAAGAACACGTATGGTCTCACTTAAATTTCTTTGAATCTACATGGAGGCATAGATAAAACAAATGAGGTTGCAATTCAGTCTTGACTAAATATAAAAATTCAACTTAGTAAAAAATTAATTCAATTTCCATGTATAAACTCAGTAATGGTAAATGGATGCCTAAAGTTTGCTAGATACAGTACCTATCACCTGATAATCTAACAGCATTCTATTATTACAAAAATATTTGAGATAATTAACTCATAAAGAGCAAAGGCTTGTTTGCCTATAATCCTGATTTCAGAACTCAGCCTACATGGTGTACTGTGACATGGACCTCAGGGGAAGTCACCAGACCAAGTCTGCCTGTCTACCAGTCACCATACCCCTCAGTGCACTTCAGGGACCACATGATATTCCTGGCCTCAAATAAGGACTCTCCAGCCTGATGTCCACCACACCATATTCTATCTGAACATAGTGTGGCATCCTATGCCCTACTCCCATAGACAACTACCCACAGCCACTGTGAACCCCAACTGGTGCTACCCAAAGATCACTTGGATGATACAATGAGCTCTCCAGAGACCTCTGAAGATGGGCAATGAGTATATTGTAAGCCTGGAGTCCTTGCCCCCAAATTATACCTATCATTATGAGTGAAGTAATCTACACCTAGGAGGATACATGTTGCCTGTTTTCCTTCATGTGTGGATGTTGGTTTTGAATCTTTAGCTATGTGTGTTTCATTTGAAGCACCCACAAATGTTTGAAACTCAAAAGGGACTGTGGGGAAAAAGGGGCATCTTTCAAGAGATCGGAGATAGAGTGCAGTGATAAAAGTCAAGGGAGGAGAAACAATAGGGCAGGAAGAATTAAGTGGGATGAGGGTGGGCAGGCAGAATGGAGAACGGAATGTGAGAAGGAATGGTTAATACTTAAAGACATTTTGAAAAAGTTTACTTGTAGACACTTCCTAAAATATGTACTAATATAAAAAGCTTAGAAGGAGTTACTCTATAACAAAGGGACAATACCCTAATTTGACACTTCTTGTTCAGATATAAAACTCGAGTACATTTTTAGCTTCCTTTTTTAGGTCAGCTGGGTCCAATAGAATCCAAAAAAATTATAGGCTTTCAACATAGTTCTTGCTTACACCCATAATACAATGATAACATCTAATACATAATACAATACATAATACAATGATAAACAGTCCATATGCTTGGGCCATAAATATGGATAATACTGATACTAACGTGAAAACTTCATCTGTACCAGATATTATAGATTGTGATGGAAAGCACTGTGCATGATACCAGAGGAGAAAAATATTAGCCAATCTCACTTGTGAACCCTATGAGGTAAAATAATGACAGCTCTGGCATGATATGCCTTTTGATGCAATAAAGACACATTTTACAGGAGTAACCAACCACTTTCTGATTCAATTATGGCCTCCTACACAAGATGAAACCTATAACTTTCTCCTTTAACAGAGCCAAGAAGTGGTGGCTAAATAGTGCCTAGACCCCCAGAGAGAATCTACTATAATTCTGTTAAATGAACATATTAGTAAAACCACCCCTAGTAACTTATTTCTACATCTATCGCTCAATACCTCTCTCATCTCTCTTAAGAAAAGTGTCTTCGCATGATAGATGGTAATTAACACAGAGATTCCCAAGTGACAACAGGGTAACACTGAGAGAACAAGGGACTTCAAAGTGCTCAGCTCTACATGGGATGTAATTCAGCATTACATCCCCCTTCCCAAAGTTCAGAGAGCTTCATGGAAGTAAGGGCAGAAGGACTATAAGAGTCAGAGGGGCATATACCTTTAAGATCAGAGTTTTCTGGATACAACTGGAAAGTTAATACATGAAATCACAGAGATTGTGACAGCATGCACAAGCCCCTAGCAAACTTGCATCAGAAAATGTTCCTGGATGAAGAGAGAAGATGAGCAGGAAGTCCCACCCCTTCCTAGGCAGCTATTGGCATTTGATATCTACTGGGAGAGATGGGAATAATGTTTCTGTAATGATGAGGTAGAATGACAATGGTAAGGATCAAGCCCCCACTCTCAAGGTTGGTTGGGCAGCACAAATTAGTGTTGGTGGATTTAACAACAAACCCAGACAGAGTGAAGGTGGGGTAGGGTGGGGAGGGAGAGGAGGGTGGGATCTTGGAGGAGTTGGAGAGAATGGAATGTATGATCAAAATAAATTGTATGATATTCTCAAGTAATTAATAAGAAGAGAGCTGGAGATGGTGGTATACACATAGAATTCCAGCACTAGAGAGGCTGGAGCAGAAAGACTGCTGTGAGTTTGAGACCAGCCTCAGCTACACAAGAAGTGTAAAACCAGCTTGAGCTCCATAAGACCCATCTCAAAAATGAACACCTAATGGCCACTGCATTCATTAACTCACACTAGATGTAGTTAGCATCTGCAGAAGATCAAGCCAGGTTCAAGAGGGCCTTCTAGAACTCTACCTCTTGATAGAGTGACTTCTGGTTGAGGGTGAGTCATTTTTCTTTAGGGCTGTGGTTGTTGATAAGTTGCCCTTGCTCCAGTTGAATGATTCCCCCTCCCCGCAACTCCTATGTGCTTTGAGAAGCACTAATTTAACTCATTAGCAAATATTCATACATACACATACATATGTATGCATTTGTGTGTATGCATATGTATATGTGTGTAATAGAATGAAGTTAGTGGGGATAAAGTGTTGAAAGGAATCTAGAGGGAGTTAGAGGAAGGAGTTGGGGGTAAGTTATATGATCAAAATACATTTTATATATGAGTATAAAATCCTCAGAGAGTAAATAACATTAAAAATAAAAGAGAGGAAAAAAGAAAAATCAAAAAGTAAAGAAAAGAAAAGGGGGTTGATAAAAAGATGGTGCTTCAATTATGAGTACCTGTTTCTCTTGTGGAGGCCCACATATAGTTTCCAGCATCCAAATAGAGGCACACAATTATCTATAACTCCAGTTCCAGTGGATCTGACACAGTGTTCTGGCCTCTGCAAGCATCAGGCACACATGCTGTATACATACATACATACATACATACATACATACATACATACATACATACAGGCAAAACATTCATGAACATTAAATATAAATAAATAGATGGGAGAGATTCTATCTTAGATGACTATTTCATATTTTCTAGTACACAATTAACCCCTTCACCTTATAACAAGAATGCAAAAATAAAGGTGAAGACACCAGGGCCCTACACTCTTCTTTGATGGTACACCTTTAGTGACTTGAGCCTTCTCATTAGTAGGCTCCATAGCCAGGTTTCATCACCTTCCATTAATACTGCTCTGAGGACCAACGTTCTTCAGGGAAACATTCAACATGCAAGCTAGAACAGATGTGCTACATTTAATGCTTAAATAAATGCCACAAGCAGGCATCATGAATCTTCATCCAGCTGTAAATGAGAGTAAATAAGTGCCTGGCCAAGGCCATGTAGTTAACAAATGGCAAAATGGAATATAAACATGCTTCTCTTTGGTGCCAAATCTGTCATTTCTGCATTATTTCTATTTAATACAATCATCTATATAGTGTCATGATGAAAAATTAATAAAATAAGCAAAGCTTAATAAATTTGCCAGATCCTAAGGCTGAGATGTATAGGAGATGCACCAGGAAAGATTCTTCCAAGCATACCAACCAGTCAGCAATCTCCCTAAGGCACCATGCGAACATGCGGTATCTTAATAGAGGAGCCTCAGATGACGGATGCCTGCTTTTCTAGTTGGCAGCATGTATGTGCATATATATATGTGTCAACCAGATATTTAAGAGAACAAAAATTTTTATTATCTTTGTCTTTATTTGAAAACCACTTTTCACAGAGCTCTAGGGAAATGAGGTTCCATCTTCTAAATGCACATTTCCATTTTTGCCCACAGAAAATTACGTTGGGGGAAAAGTGGAGGTTTGTCCCTGAGAATGCTCCAAGGCCCCTTTCTTATTTCAAGTTTTAAAATGCTATGATTTTTACATCCCATCAAACAAAAGACTCCAAGTTTAATATATCTTACAGAAATTACCTCCTGCAGATTATGCCCTCCAGCTATCATCGTGTTAAGTTGTAATTTGCAGTTTTGAAATTCTCCCTCCAAAGAACATGTTTTCTTTAGTCAAAACAGAAGGAATTTAATTCCTATTGTCTGTACAGATTGATCCACTTCCGTCTTCTCCTTTTGAAAGACTCATCACTAATTTGTTGAGTGGCAACAAAGCAATCAATGTATGTTCCTATTTGGGTCTCAAAAATGAATAAAATATGATTCTTAAATGTACTTAGGATGAAATAGATAATTATTATATTGAATATAGTTATAATGAGACCAGTGTGTTCATGAGCTCAAGTGGACATCAGTATAACTCAACAGAAAGCATTGTGCACTGCCAACCCTCATAGAGTTCAGAGGAGCCAGGATAGAGAAAACAAGAATTTGAGAGGAAGGCTTCATGATAGTTAAACAAATACATGAAGTTGCCAATGTGTACTGCTGTGTTTCTGTGAATGTAGCTCAGTATCATAGCTTTAGTGATATGTTAGGGATAACTTTGTTTTATTTACTTCTTCTGTTGTCTCTAGAGAGTAAGAAACTATTCCTCTTCAACTGATACTTTTCTCAGATCCCTTTTCCATTCTGGATAAATGTACAAAGACCCAAACTTTCCCTGTGATATTACCAAATTCTCATGAAGATACCTTCAAGTGATATTTAAATGTCAGCTTTAATAGCATCAAAGTTATTCTTGGTTGAAATACAGCTGATAGAAATCATATAAATAAATAAATGTAAATGACATACCACTTTGCAATAAACTAGCACAAGATGTGAACTGCTGACATTTATTCTTCTCAGTTCTTCAGGATGGAAATCCAAGATAAAGGTGTTAGCCTATAACTCCTATCCAACTAGATTTCTACCCACCTGACCTGACTCTAACCCTAATTCCCACTCTAGAAACCTTACCTGTAAGTATTATCAACCTGGGAATGAGTACTTAAGGACGTGATTGGAGCTTGGGACATACTGACTTGCATTCTAGTAGGCCTTAGTACTGTTCATTCTTAGCACTAAAAGCTCTAGAACTACAGGAAGAAAATTCCATGAATCTGCCAAGGTACTTGGACCCAAATATGTGAGAACAAAACTTTCTTTGAGCGTTATAAATCCCTAAGTTTTAGGGCCTCTCATGAGATCAGGTCCCACATATTCCAACATTGTTGGAGTATAGAGGTCCTTGTTCTCACAGAGAAGCACTAAGAGACCCAGGAGTATTATAGGGGTGTCTCCTCAGTGGAGCAGATAAAATCAAATGCCTGCATTCCATCCAGAAAGCTAAGAGAGGACTTTAATCACCTGGTGACCTTTATGCTATCTGTGGAGGTGGACCTCACCCACCTTTAGCAATAGAGCAGACCTCACCCAAATTCCTCAGAATAACCATCCCAACCTCTTCTCTCCCTAAATCATTACCCACCTTTAGGGGAGAAGTCACAAGTACTCTATAGCCAGCTGATCTCTAGTTGGTCAGAGACCACAATAGATTCTAGGCCTTTAACCTATAGAACCCACCCTCAAGATCACATGTACTTTGTGAAAGAGTCTCTATGTAGTCACACCTTAAGCTTTATTGCACACCTCAAATTGGACTGATTAGATAGATTATTGTCTGGAAACCTTTTCCCAAATTGTCCTGTGCTTTAAATATACCAGTCATGCCTGCCATGAGACTCCCTGAAGCCTGAACCAGGTTGACCAGGTCAGTCTGCAGCAGGTTTTCATTCTTATCTCTTCACACATTTTGCTTACCTGTATGACACCTGCATGGTCCCCTTCACAGCATATTCTTGATTGAAATGGTGAAATTCTAATAGCTACTTGAGTGTCATTCTGCATTCGTCTAGCAGTCAAGAATTGGCTCCTCCTCCTCTTTCTCACGGTCTTCTTCCATTCATGTCAGAAAATTCACAGACTATTCCAGAGTTGACCATCTTTTCACAGGAACAATTCCCCTGTGAGCAATGCTATTCTTTTTACAATGGAACTTCATGTGTGCAATTATCGGCATTTCAGCTTTTGAAATTAACTTTCTTTGCCCAACTTGGAGAACTGAAAAGGAAGCATTGTTCCTTCAGCAACTGCACTGTAAATTACCTCTCTAACAGTCTCAAGAGTCAAATGCCTTTTGTGCTCTCTCATGCCCCTTTTGGGTAGGCAATTCTCCATTTCCTCCTATTTCTCATTGTGACTTTGTAGGGCTGGTCATGTTTGAATAGTCAGAACTGCTTTTATCATTTCTTTGACCTGTCTCTTTGAATTTTCTTAGACTCACTATTCATTCTGATTTAGAACCCAGAAATTCAAAAGACACAAATAAAAACCATTCTTCTATAGGTGCCATAAGAAATGATGATCAGGCACAAAAATAGCATTTGAGTTGAAATAGATAATATAAATTCTGGTTTTGCCAAATAGTTGCTGTGTGTCTTTTGGAGAGTTACTAGCATCTCTGTGCCTCACTTTCTTCATCTATCATATAGAGAGAATAAAGCAACTTTGAATAATGGCTTTAAGCACAAGCCATTGAGATATACAGCATTACTGGTCATATATATATATGAGGCTCAATAGGGACAATTAAAATGTCTTCAGTCATAATCAGCTTATAAACATTAAAGCACTCATATATACTCATTCACTGTAATAAATTTCTTAATGGAGGAGATGGAGCAGAGTAGTATAATATACATCCATAGGACTCTCTAGGAGTGGGTCTCAGTTGAACTCACTACCTCTTAGTCTTCCTCAATGATCTCTCTGCTTGCTCTGCTTGAGAGGCCACTGGCAACAGCATCCCCTGCAGAGTGGTGGTGACTCTACTAGCAAGGTGTCAAAAATAGAAAGTGACAGAACACTGGTTAAAGTGGTAGGGGAAATTTCAATTGGTGGTATGGGCTGCAATAGAAAGAAGAGTCCAGGGAGAATTGAAATGCAGTGCACCTGCACAGATGTGCCATGGTGCCTTAAAGAGAACATTGGGGTCAAAGAAGCAATTGAGGGTTTAGGAGAGTCATAGCAGTAGAAATTTCCAATTGAATTAGTAAGATAGCAATTAACCAGCCATGCCTGCTAGCTGCTGGTTACTACAGGCAGGACTCCCTGAACACTGAACTTGGGAGACCAGGCCCCATCTTCAAGGATTGAGGGGAAGAAACAACATTTGTGTGTGTGTGTGTGTGTGTGTGTGTGTGTGTGTGTGTGTGTGTGTGTGTGATCAATGTGTGGTTTATCAAAGCAGACATTTTCTGGGGTTGGACTTATCTTAGGGGTGTGCTCTTAAGCTGGTAGAAATTATGTCAGCATTAAAGAACTGAGAATTCTTGACACAGATGCGCTTTGGAGAGACTATGTAGGGGCTACATTCTTAGTCTCTGAGACTTCAAACTATGTAACTACTAGACATTGCTTGGAGCTCGCATAGCATTCAGAGGGAGGGGCATATTTCTCTTTAAAACCTTAGAACCCGAGACATGTAGACACTGGGATCAAATGAATACCTTGGCTCTTACACTTGCCTCCAGAGGCCCTTATATATTCCACAAATAAGGGAAGGTATCAACCAATAGTGGAACTTCTATTTTATTGATAAATATTATCAGTGGCATTAAGGAAGGGGAGCTGGGGACACAGCTCTGCTCTGCCACCTGTAGCAGCCTGAGGAGTTAGAGGGGCATTTCACTACAGAGTCCTTTAATTTAATTCTTCATCACAGGAAAGAATGTCATGCTGTCAAGTCAATGAGAAAGTGTCTAGTCAGTACTAGATAGATAAAACTTTACCATAGATAGAAGCATAAGGGTTACTAGAGTGGCACTTCGGAAATAATACAGCATGCACATGTCTGGATTTCTCAGGAGGAACCTGAGTGTTGGTGTCTTCACAAGAGCTGTAAACAAAATATTGGAAGCTTCTAAAGTTACATCTTACAGAGCTGCAAAAGGACCACTTTTCCCCTTTACTTCTCCCAGTGAATGAGACAGTAGAGTATTTCCTAAGGAAAATGGAATAAGATTATAGTTTCTAAGTTAAAATGATAGGTCATAGAAGATAAGGAAGTTAAGTGTGTTTTATTTGGAGAAAGAAAGAAAGAAAGAAAGAAAGAAAGAAAGAAAGAAAGAAAGAAAGAAAGAAAGAAAAAGAGAGAGAGAGAGAGAAAGAGAGAAAGAGAGAAAGAGAGAAAGAGAAGAAGGAAGGAAGGGAGGGAGGGAGGAAGGAAGGAAGGAAGGAAGGAAGGAAGGAAGGAAGGAAGAAAGAAAGGAAGGAAGGAAAACAAACAAACAAACAACTTTTTTAGTCCTATATGTGAGATGCCCAGAATACTGATCGTTCACATCTAGAAAAGAAATAAAGTCATACATGTTTGAGCCTAAGCATGGTTCATTGTTTTTCTAACATTCTCTAACATTTGTATTTGAAATGTCTCAAGATAAAAGGAATGTCTCCATGTGACAACCTTCACAGCAAATGTTGATTGTATGAGACTTCTCACATCTCAGGTAGTAAGAGACTTTAGTCAGACCCAGAATTAGAGCCTTCTTGGCCTTCCCATGCCCACCCACCCTTAAATTTCCTGTATTTCTATCCTGCCTCAGTTGAATTCCCATGTTGGAATCCCATGTTATATCCACTGAGACTTTCATGAATTTACCCACTTGCTTTTTAGCAGTTCTATAGCTACCCCATAATCAATATTTGAGTAATTGTCACAGATTTTTGGATGTTATATATATATATATATATATATATATATATATATATATATATATATACCTTGTAATCTCAGCACCCAGGAGACTGAGACAGGGGCATCACAAACTTGAAAATAACCTTGGGTACTTGAAGAATCATTGACTCCAAAACAGATCAATCAAGCAAAATCAGACTATGAGAATACAGGCAAAATGAGCCGGCTTCCCAGGCTTTAAGGTCCATCAGGTCTGTGTCATTATCACTTAGGACACTTCCAGCCTCACTTCCTTTCTGCTTCACAGGCCAGGTGTCCAGGACATGGCCGGCAGCTTAGCAGGCAACACAGAAAGCTGACTTCTTTGGGGTTCCACTAAAAGCTACATATCCAGGGGGTACTCAATCCCTTGATCAAATTAGCAGCTCCTGGAGAGCTCCTGGGCAGCCTGTTTTTTTCTATTTGATATCACTTGGAGCTCAGATCACATCTGGAAAAAAAATGTACTGTCCCCAGGATATAAATGCAAGCAGTGACAATCTACTGGTAGTGACAGACAGTGTCACTTCAAAATCGCTTTCTAAGATTTCTAAAATTGGGGAAAATAGGAACCTTGACAAAAAGTTTTAAAAGGAAGACCTTGAGACCAAGATGGCAAGAAATGTGGGCGAGCACTGACATATTCTTCAGGGCCTCAGTGATCATTCACACATACTGGGTTATATGCAGAAGCAGGGTATGCTCAAGAAAAGGCTGGAAGCTCACTGTGACCAACCTTGCCATCCTGCACTAGGAGAAAGCTGAACCCTCACGGGAACTCTGATACTTCCTGAAATTTTAAAGGTGAGCCATCACCAGCAGATTGAGCAAGGGAGATTAGCACCAGGATGATTAGGAAAATCTAGCCATTGTGATTGGTCCTTAAAATACTTCTCTAATTACTACATCTGTACTATCTGCAGGACTGAGATTTATCTGGTAAGATCAGGTTATTTCCCACAGAATTATTATGAAAAGAGAGTGAGACCAATCATTTTTCTGGCTTCTTGCTTCTTTTATTTCATATTTTTCCACACCATGAAACCATCTGCTGTGGGTATAAGCAAGAAATCTTTACTAGCTGCCCCACTTCCAGGGCAACTAAATTTTACACTTTCAGTCTTCAACAACCTTCTTTTCTTTGTAAAGTGCCCAGCTTTGGTATTTCATTACGGCTACTGAAAATAGATTAAGTCAATGTGCAAAGCAAGAAGTTACTGCGATAGAAGAGAAAAATAAACATCCAAGAGAGTGTGTCCTCTAAACGGCCCAGACATTGGGAAACCAGGAGAATTTCCATTTTTAATGCAGCTAATTAAAACTCGCACTGTGCCCACACTCAAATTCCAGCTCTCTGGGCAACACAGCATGTGATACAGTTATCATTCCACCTATCAGAGACACAGAGTAATGTAAACAATGCCACTGCCAGCAACAGACAGCTTCTTATTCCTGCTTTGAGCTTGATGCTCTTCAGCCTCAGCCTCTGCTCTGTTATCCATTTACCTTTTCCAGAAGTTGTGCTCACAAAAACAAATGCTAGCTTTCTTTGCAGTCTGGCACCACTAATTAGTGCACGGGAGCTATTACTCATCTGTGGATGCCATCTTTCTTTAAGGATGTACCTTTCCACGGTCTGTTGCTGGTTTTCAGAAATCATGAATACATCTGATGACAAACATGGGTGCCCAGGTCAATAAAAAGTTAAACACAAGTTTCTAAAACATTCAAATAACTCTACTCAAAGGAAAGAGCTAATAGAATGTTTGCACTTAAAAAAAAGTGACTTTTTGTCTGTGTCTTTGGCAGGCATATACACATAGAGATCAGAGAACAACTTAGATTAGAGAACAACAACTCATTTGTATCCTTCTGCCATGTGGGTTCTGGAATCAAACCTAGGTTGTCAGAGTTTGAAGCAATATGGTATACTGAGCCATCAAGTCCCTTTGTCCACTGAGCCATCTTGCTGACCCAAAATTTTGCATGTACCTTCTTTTGAAGTAAGCTGGGGCTGCCAATTTGAAACTTCTTTTCCTCTGATACAAGTGTTTAATGTTGTATACCTTTCCTTGAATACTGCAATAGCATGCCAGAAACTTTGTTATATTGGGTTTTGTTCTTATTCAGTACTATTGATTGATGTTGACTGTTGTGTTGCAGTAAAAAGAAGAGCTCACCAAGATGCCAAGCCTTCGTTTTCTGAAGGAGCAGAGTGGTATAACAGGAACCCAGCTAGCTCACTCCACTTAATTTTATCAAACATTATGCAAGGTTGATTGGGGTTGGGGAAGGTTTCAGCTACTAAAGCTATATTGACCTTTAGTGCTCATGAGAGCAGATTACTCACACAAATCTCAGTCTCTTTTGACCATGGCTAGCCATAATCAAAAGTAAGACTTTCATATTTGCCAGGGATATCTCAGGTCCAAGATTAGTGGTAGCTACAAACTCTCACATAGCACCAAGTGCAGATCTTCCAGAAAAACTTTTCTTCAATGCTCAGCCAGTCTCATAACAGTTTCTCAGCCTCTACTGATTGACCCAAACATAACAAAGGCTTTTCTGAAACATTTTACTCAAAGCCAGATATAAAGGCTTTACTCTACATTTTATTTAAAGCCAGACATAAAGACTTTACTATACATATCACTACACAAATAAAATACTTTCTAATTTGCCTTTTATTATTTATCATTTAATTTGTGTGTTATTGGAAAATATGTTATTTTGTTTCTAAATAATTTAGAAAAATTCTACAAGTGTTTCTGCTGTTGATTTTACTTTATTCTTTTGGTCAATGGCTATACTTAGTATTACTTTTATCCTTTCAAATACATCAAAATTCAAAATACAACCCAGAATATGTTCTACCTTGATAAACATCTTAGATCTATGCATAAAGCATTTTTGAAGTATCCTATGCACTACAGTTTGTGCGAACAACTAGTTCTTCAATTAACAAGGTAAAATCATAGACATTTCTTATTACCAATTGGAGATGGATTAATCAATTTGCCTTCTATATCTTCCACCAACTGTACATTTCAATTCAATTACCAAGAAAATGTTAGGAGCTATGTACTCTTTCCTGCACTAGACATCCATCATCACGGCTTTTTAATAGTAATATTATTTACCCTAAAGCTCTCCACTGTCCCTTTGTTCACTCGCCATTAATACCATAAGCCAACGTGCATCATTGTAGTTGAACAGTTTTATCTTAGAGACAGTATAGAATTATTATTTTATTAGTCTGAAAAGTATCTACCTTTTTCAGAAATTTATCTCATTTATATTTAGTGTGAATATTTATTATGCCTACATTTATACCTGCTAACTCCTTCATTGTTTTCCTATTTGCCCTGTCTGATCATCGGTCCCCTTTAGCTTTTTGTGCCTATAGCGGAAAAGTTGTGAAGAAATGTTCTATTTAATATCAAATCGTTTGTGACTTCTTCAGTAATTTCTGGTATTGATTTGTGACCTAGTCCTGTATTGATAGAGAATGTTATTCATATTTTTTTACATTTTAAATTTACTACTGAGCTTGAATTTATTAATATTACTTTCACCAAATTTAAGCAGTTTTCGTTGATTATTTATTCAAATAACTTTTTCTTCCTCAAGTCTTCTCCTTTCTAGTGTTTCTTTCTTTTCTAAAATTCCAAAGCTTAGAATTAGACCATAGAACGAAAATTAATTATCAATTATAAGGGTTAATATTTTTCAGTTTCTAAAATTGAACTTGACTACATTTGATTTGAATCAATCAAAAGCCAGCCAAAAACTGTGAAGGGCTGTCTTGACTGAATCCTTTGATGTCAGAAGACACATATTAATTCTGGGTCACACTTTCTGATGACAACACATAGGAGAAGATAGCTTTTGCTTTTCGCCTGCTTCTGCCCAGTCTCACTGGCAAGTTCATCAGCCATGTTGCTGAGGAATCCCACTGCTCAGATTATAATCTGCTTCTTCAGTATTCCAATACAAACTGAAGACCAACAGCTCTCTAGGGAGTCCCTAGAACTTCAGCACCAGATGAGATTGCTCAGACATCCAGTCTTGTGGACTGAAAAGTTACAGTAGTCCTGCCTTTCCATGTGGAGACAATCATTGTCAGACTACCTGGACCACAGCCTGTCAGTTATCCTAATGATCATGGTATATGGAAAAGGTTAGCTAAAATACAGGAATATTCAAAATGTAATGAAGCCGGGCGGTCGTGGCACACACCTTTAGTCCCAGCACTCGGGAGGCAGAGGCAGGCGGATTTCTGAGTTCGAGGCTAGCCTGGTCTACAAAGTGAGTTCCAGAACAGCCAGGGCTATACAGAGAAACCCTGTCTCGCAAAACAAAACAAAAAAAAAAAGTAATGAATACAAATTTAGAAACTGAAAAACAATCATATCTCATATAAAATACAAAATTTTTTTCTATCAGTTCTGTGCCTTTAGAAAACCCTGTCTTGTATAATTACTTATATGTGATTTGCAGACTGTATCCATGTGTGTGTGTGTGTGTGTGTGTGTGTGTGTGTGTGTGTGTGTGTATGTATTATGTATCTGTGCATATATGTGTATATACCCATATGTATACGCATACACATGCACATTTCACATGCATGTGGAAGCCAGAGAACAGCCTCAGATACTATCCTCAGATAAAAAGTCCCTCTCCTTTCATACAAGATCTCTCACTGGTTGGGAACTCACCAATCAGGCTAGATTGGCAAGTTAGAGAGCTCCAGGAATGCTCTTGTATCTGCCTCCACAGCACTTGGATTGCACACACACACACACACACACACACACACACACACACACACACACTACCCTGTCCAGAGTTTCTATATGGGTTCTCAGTGTGTAACTCAGATCTTTATGCTCACAAGGCAGGCATTTTACTGATGGCTGTCTCCCCAACACACTAACTGTACACTTAATGTTAGACTCTTTCCTTTACACTGCTAATGATTCATTGTAGTATATTTTATGTCAGATATGATATTTTTCAGTTTCTAAATTTGCAGTCATTACACTTTGAATATTCCTATATTTTGGCTGAATTTTCCATATGCCATGATCAATTTTTTAAGATATGAATTTCAACTTTATCTCATCAGAAGTAGTTATAATAACTACTTTCACATGTTCGAGTGGCAATTTCAAGAGGTAATTAATTGTGTACCTTTTGAGCATTTTTTAAAATTCCCTCAATTCTTATCATGTCACATAATTTTAGATTATATTCATGTCGTTTTAACTGGATTTTGTAAGTTTTTAACTGTTTTAATACTCTACTAGGAAATATCGATTGTTTGACAGTGACAACCAGTATGATAATATTCCAGCTGTCCAGATGTTTACTTGCACTCCTATGATCAATGCCTGTTCTGTACCCCACGCCTTTACCTTGCTGTGTGGATCAGGCTCCACTCCAAGGACAGTTAGATTTGACTCTGAGTTAAAGCATTAGTCAGAAAGTCTTCAAAGGCACTTCTGTGCCCTGCTGTGCTTGTCTATAAATGCCCAGCTCAGAGTTAGTCCAACAGTTACATCATTCCATAACCCATATTTAGAGACCCAGCTTTCTCTATCACATGTCTTCTCCAGTAAACTCAAATTCTATAGAGCTTTTTTTCCCCCCTGTTCTTATAACCAGAAAAGAATCTATGGCTCACTCTGCCTACAGCTCTGTGAACTATTGAATAATTACTGCTAAGTAGAAGATAAGTGACAAAAAGAGACAGAAAAATAATGTGGATATTGTTCAGGGATGACCTCTATTTTTTGGTTCCTGTGTTTCTTTTCATAATTTGAGTCTTTTGTGTCTTTCTAACACTCATGAACTGAAGAGAAGGTTGTCAGCCTGTATGTTGTGGGGATGTGGTAGAAACTTTGAAGATGGTGTCTAGGGAATGAAAATTTGGTCACTGGAGATGTGTCCTTGAAGAAGATATCAGGACCAAAGAGTCTCCCTTTGGGTCTCTGCTTCCTGGCTGCTGTTAAACAAACAGTCTTCTCCTCTTCATATCCCTTACATTTTTATGAGCCACAGAACAACAATATGAAATGACCATGAACTGAGAACCAGAAATCAAGAGCCCAAAACAACCTTTTTGTCCTTGTAAATTGACCTTACTCAATATTTTGTAGTAGGAGTGGGAATCTGACTAAGCAATTTTGCCAAGGTTTAATTTCCTGCTTCGTTGTCGTATGCCTGTAAGTGACTGACTCTGATCAGGGCTGAGAAAAAAGGGGGGTAGGGACTGGAGAGACAGAAAATAAAAAGCATAACAAAGCACAAGAAACTCCACATAAAACCAGAGACACTGAAACTTATAAAGGAGAAAGTGGGGAAAAGCCTCGAAGATATGGGCATGGGGGAAAAATTACTGAACAGAACAGCAATGTCTTCTGCTGTAAGATCGAGAATTGACAAATGGGACCTCAGAAAATTGGACATAGTACTACCAGAAGATCCAGGAATACCTCTTCTGGGTATATACCCAGAAGATGTTCCAACTGGTAATAAGGAAACATGCTCCATTTTTCATAGCAGCCTTATGTATAATAGCCAGAAGCTAGAAAGAACCCAGATATCCCTCAACAGAGGAATGGATACAGAAAATGTGGTATGTGTACACAATGGAGTACTACTCAGCTATTAAAAACAATGAATTCATGAAATTCTTAGGCAAATGGATGAATCTGGGGTATATAAACCTGAGTGAGGTAGCCCAATCACAAAAGATCACACATGATATGGACTCACTGATAAGTGGATATTAGCCCAGAAACTTAGAATACCCAAGATACAAGTTGCAAAACACATGAAACTCAAGAAGAAGGAAGATTAAAGTGTGGATACATCGTTCCTTCTTAGAATGGGGAACAAAATACCCATGGAAGGAGTTACAGAGACAAAGTTCAGAGCTGAGATGGAAGGAAGGACCATCCAGAGACTGCCCCACCAGGGTGTCCATCCCATAAACAACCACTAAACCCAGACACTACTGTGCATGCCAGCAAAATTTTGCTGACAGGGCCCTGATATAGCTGTCTCCTGAGGGGCTCTGCCAGTGCCTGGCAAATACAGAATTGGATGTTCAGTCATCTATATGATGGAACACAGGGACCCCAATTGAAGAGCTAGAGAAAGTTCTGAAGGAGCTAAAGGGGTCTGCAACACTATAAGAGGAACAACAATATGAACTAACTAGTACCCCCAGAGCTGGTGTCTCTAGCTGCATATGTAGCAGAAAATGGGCAAGTTGGCCATCATTGGGAGGAGAGGCCCATGGTCTTGCAAAGATTATATGCCCCAGTACAGGGGAATGCCAGGGCCAGGAAGCAGGAGTGGGTGGGTTGGGGAGCAGGGCAGGTAGAGGGTATAGGGGACTTTCAGAATACCATTTGCAATGTAAATGAATAAAATATCTAATAAAAATTGTTTTTGGAAAAAAATGAAAATTGGACATTTCCCCAAAGTCACACACATCAGAGACCCATTTTTACCAGACCATTAGTCAATATAAGACTTATCATCATCAGTTTTGCCTTCAGCATCTGTTCTGCAATTCTGAGATTTTGCTCATCTTGAGTTGAAGATGGGAGACAGAGATGGAAATTTCCCCAGGTTTGGAAGCCATGTCTAGTTTAAACCACACTGGCTCCTCTGTTTTGGATTTTGATCCCTAAACTGCTTGCTCGTGTTCTTTTCCAAAGATCTCTCAGCACTGTTTTCCATGCTAAATTTGTTGTAATTTTAGAAATGCCTCAGTAACTTCAATTTACCTTAGCCAGCCATCAAATGTTAGATTCACACTTTTTATTAACTTCATTAAATAATGACCATGGAGAATTGTATGATATATATTTCATTTGACCCAGTATATTTGTATTATCATTGCAAATGTAATCAATACAGAAATAATTGAGTTATTTTACATTATTTTTCTCACATTATCTTTTTTCAAGTGACTAGCTACATTTTCAAGTACTTCCATGCATGGCTAATGCTAACTGTCTTGGAGCACATAGATCTGTACTGTAGCACAGTGTAGTACAATTCTTCTCTTTATGTACATGTTAGTACTGACCCATGATTGTGGGTCAATAGGTCAAGGGAATAGATAAGAGGTTCCCATGCCACTGACTATATATTTTGACTGATAGATTCTCTAGAGCTAAATCTATTACTTCCTAGAGTGGTCCTGAATTTCAGCTAACAATGTAGGTGTATGACATACCCTAAATGATTATAGCTGTTACTCTAATTTAGCAGTTCTCAACCCATGGGTCTCAACCCTGTTGGGGGTTGCAAATTAGATATTCTGAATAGCCAATATTTATATCACTCTTCATAACAGTAGCAAAATTACAATTATAAAGTAGCAATGAAATAATTTATGGTTAGGGACACCACAAAATGCAGAACTATATCAAAGGATAACATCATGAGAAAGGTTGAGAACCATTGTTTTATTACAATACATTCTGAACAGTAGCTACACTAAGGCTTTCACTATTATAGGGTATATGCTACTTTGGCACAGGCTTGAGCAGTTACTTTTGTATTTTGTATTATTTAGCCACACTATAAGAGAAAATGGTTTTTCTGGGTACCTCTTCTTAATCTTGAATAGTTGTGTCCATGACCTTGGTAGCCACTGAGACATGGTGCAGAAGGAAGATATAACCTAATATTTGACAATTGAAACCTATGATGAGCTCTAATTCTACTGTTAGAATTTTTCATGGCACAAAGATGAGTTCACTCACTCCTTTTTCTATGTGATAATCATCTGAATCATTTCAGGTTTTTTTTTTGGGGGGGGGCAGGTAAATGTGTGGTGGTAGGTCAAAACTGAGATGCAAAAGTAAACTACATTGGAATAACAACTTAACTTTCCTATTAATCTATTTCTTTCCCACAAATGGAAAATATGCCCTCAGTATGAGAAATTTTGGTAAATTCTACAGTGCAAGAAAACTTGTATCAAAATGGGATGTGACTACCTCCCAGAATGTGATGTGTCATGGCTAGTCAGTAGAGTGGTGTCACCATATATGAGGACTGAGTTTTCAAGGCCACATCTACAGTGAGAACTCAGTAATATTTGTATAAATGCTATAGATGTTCACAAGAAACAAATCATCCTTTCTCTAATATTTGTGGTGTATGTTCATATAACGACTGTATTGTACACAGACATTTTTATGGAAGCCTATGTTTGACTGGGTGCATCTTCTCTCACAAGTCCCCTTTTGTACTGTGTGCATAAGTGCTCTCAATTCCTATAGACACTTTCATGTCATATACACATGTATGATGTATGTATCTATTAAGAAGAATAGTAACACAGATGAGAACATATCTATTTGTCTTTCTGAGACTGGCTTAATTTTATTAAAGTAATTTTCTCCAGTTGAATTCATTTTTCTGTAAATGACAAAGCTCTATTTTTCCTTAGAGGTGAAAAAAATTCTGTTGTGCCTATACACATTTTATTTCTGTTCCTTCCTTATTAGACACATAGATTGGGCCCATAAATTAGCTACTGTGAATAATGCTGTACTAAACCTTGATGTTCCTGTATCTTTTGTGATAGGTTGAAATGGAGACCTTCAGACAAATTCGGAGGAATAATGTTGCAGATGAGTATGGTGGGTCTAATTAAAGATTTGTTAATTCTCAGAGTGTCAGGTCTAGTTTGCATTGGCCCCAAGCAATGTTAGGATTTTTCTATTTGTATGCATCTTCCCAGATTTGTTACTTGTTATCATAATAGTTGCCATTCTCACTGGGATGAAATGGAAGTTCACGGTACATTTGATCTGTATTGGTCTCATAGCTCAAGAGGTTAAGCATTTTTTCCATGTAATTATAGGCCATTTATGTTTCATCCTCTAAGAACTGTTTATTTCATTATCACATTTATTAATTGGATTGCAGGACTTCTTGCTGCTTGTTGTTTTTTTTTTCCAGTACATTGTGTGGTCTACATATCAAATCTCTATCTGATCTACAGCTTTCAAAGATTTTTTTTCCTCCCTTCTGCACTCTATCGCCTTACATGATTTTTAACTCTTTCCTTTGCTATAAGAAGGTTTTGAGTTTCAGAAGATCTCATTTGTCAATCACTGGCATTATTTCCTGAGCAAATGGAGCCTATTCTTATGTCTTGCCACACTTTCCTAATTTTTCCTCTAGCTGTTTCAGATTTTATGGGCCTTTGAGACATACAAAATGGGTCTTTGAGAAGGATGAGAGGGGCCTATTCCAACCTTGTACATGTGGACAGCCAGTTTTTCCAGCACTGTTTGTTGAAGTTGATATCTTCCCTCAAATGTTTAGTTTGCTGTCTTTGTCAAAAATCATGTGGTTATAGTTTTGTGAGATCAGCATCTCTGTAGTAAAGCCAACTTGAGTGACTGAAAAAGCCAAAGTGAGTGACTGATCTTTTTTCCTATGCTCTTAAATTAGGCTTGCATTTCCCCATCATTTATTGAGATATTGTTATTGTTCTATGTCTTCCCCTCCTCACAGGTATTTTTTGTCTGCATTTGCCTCCAGAGTATTAGAATTCATTTTTTCCTTCCTTCTTTCCTCCCTTCCTTCCTTTCTTCTTTTGTTCTTTCCTTCCTTTGTTGGTTATAGTGACAGTGGTGGTGGTAATGGTGGTAGTGTGTCTTTATCACTGGTTTGAGTATCAAAATAATGCCAGCTTCACTGAAAGATATTAGTAGCATTCCTTTCTTTTCTATTTTATGGAATGATGTGAGAAACATTGTAGTTGGTTCTTTCAAGCTCTGGTAGACTCAGCACTGAATCTGTGTGGTCCTGGAATGTTTATAGTTTGAGAACATTTTATTACTGCTTCAATCTCAATGTTTGGACTAGATTTGTTTAAAATGTTTCTTTCTCCATGTTTAACTTTACTCTACCACATACATCTAGAAATTCAGCCATTACTTGTAGATTTTCCAATTTACTAAAATGTACACTTGTAAGATTTATCCTAATACTGTTTTTTTTATAATTCAATGGTACCTTTTGCAATGTTTCCATCTCTGTCATTAATTGGAGTGATTTGGGTTTTCTCTTTCAATCTGTCTTTCTAGATTTTTTGTTTTATTTTGGTTTGGTTTTTTGGGGGGCTTTTGGGGTTTTTTTTGTCAGCTTGGCTGAGAGCTTTTCAATTTTGCCTATTCTTTCAAAGAACTGGTTTTCTTTTCATTATTTATTAGTGTTGTTTATGTTTCATTTCATTAAATTTTGTCTGACCTTAATTTTTCCTATCTAGTCATCTTAGATTTGTTTAGTCCTAATTTTTGAGAGCTTTATCTACACTATTAGGTTATCTGGTTCTCTCTGTTTGCTTAATGTAGATGCTTTTAGCTATAAACTTCCCTATTGGAACCGATTTAATTGTATCCAATAGGATATATACATACATACATACATACATACATACATACATACATACATACATACATATTTCATTTATAGTCAACTCTAGACATTTTTTTCTTGTTTTATGAATGTCTTTGATGGCTCATTTTTCACTCATGAGTATATGGTTTAATTTTATTCTGCTATGGTCAAATAAAATAGAAGACACTACTTCAATTTACCTACGTTTTCTAATATTTGTTTTATGTCTTATTATGTTATCATTTTAAATAATGTTCTGTGGGATGATGAAAAGAGAGTACATTCTACATTGTTTGAATAGCATTTTCTTTTGATGTAAGTCCTTTTGTTTTATCATGTCATTAGTTCAGGTATATCTCAGTTTTTTGTTGAGATAGCCTGTCTGTCAGTCATAGTTCAGTATTTAAGTCCTCTTCTCTCATTGTTTGAGGTTAATCTGTGTCTTCATAGTTATTAATAATTGTTTCATAAAATGCCATGCTGCTGGGTTCAATATGTTTAGAATTGTAATGACCCCTTAGTAGATTGTCCCTTATTCCATATGAAGTGACCTTTATATCTTCTGACTAATTTGGACCAAAATTGACTTTGTCATATCTTGGAACCATGACCTTGGCGTTTTTCCCACTTGCAGTGGCATGAAGTATAGTTTTCAATCCTTTTGTCTATTCTTGCATCTGTCTTTGGAGAAGAGGTATATTTCTTGGAAGCAGCAAAGAGATGGATGCCGTTTTTTCAATTCAATCTGCTAGTCTGTATTTTGCGGGGGGGGGGGGGGGTTAAAACCACTAGTAGTTAGAGTTCTAGTATTCAGAGTTAAGATTGAAAGTATTGTGTTAATTCCTGCCCATTTATTGACTTTGTAATGTTTAAATTACCCAATTTGCTTGACTACTATTTGAGTATGGTTTACGCTTTCCTACGGGCTGACAAATGTGTTTCTCGTTCTCTTCAGTCTGAAGGATTCCTTCAAGAACTGGCTTAGTGTTATGAATTCTTTTGGCCTTTCTTTGTCATGCATAGTTTTTTTTTTCTCCTTCATTTATGTCCAATATCCTTGCTAGATATATTAGTCTGGGCTGATACTTGTTCCCTTTCACAGCTTAAAATACATCATTCCAAGCCCTCCTTGCTTGTAAACTTTTGGTTAAGAAATATGTTGTTATTGCCATATTCCTGCCTTTTAAGGAACTTGGTGTTTCTTGCATCTTTCAATGCACTTTCTTTTGGTTTGTGTTTAGTGGTTGCAGGGTCTCATTGTTTCAGGGGATTGCATCTGATGCAGGGAATGCATCTGATGCAGGGGAATGCATCTGAAGGCATTTAGAGCACAAGCCTCTGGTCACTCCTGGGAGTGATTTTTCTTGATCAGATTATTTGAAGCAGGGAGACCCAGCCTTAAAGGACATTAAAGGAGAAAATTTTGCTTCCCTTGCTTGTCTTCTCTCCCAGTGGCAATTTCATATGCCATATTGCTGCATCACTCCTTCCTGGTTACAGTAATAGACTTCATCAGGATTCCAATGTAGATTCAGCTCCAGCACTCGCTCACTCTCATAAATAGGTTGGCATATTTTTTCAAGATTTGGACACTTTCTAGTATATAATATTTTCTATAGCTCTCATAATTTTTATCTGATATTTGTTTATACATTCTTAACCAGAATATGTATGTGTCAACAATATCAGGCTACTTTAGATCACAGAAACTTTAATCAAATTTCTGATAGTCGTTATATCTTCACATCTAAGGTTTAAGAATCCACATGGATATTCCTTTCTTAAATTAAAAAATACCAGTTTGCATGTTGTTTCAGGTCTTTCAAGCAATATTAAAATATTTCCAGGAAAAAAATGTCAGGATTGTGCATAAATATTGCTTTGGGCAAAAATGAAAAGTATGATTATGAAATACAAAGCTCTCTGTTGATCTAAAATATTGAAATCTTCAAAATGAGATGAAAAAAGAGGTAGGGATGAAAAAGAATATGATCAAATATATTGTATAAATTTTAATAATAGCATCTTTATAGTGAATATAGCACTAATGCATGTAATAAGCAGGCACAAATATTTAGGGGTCTGCCAAGAAACATCTGTGGGGAGACCCTGCAAGGAAGGCAGCAATCTTGAGTGCCTTGGTATTATATGAGCAACTAGCCATCTGGGAAGCCCTGAAGCAGCATGAGAACATGCCTCATTCATATGTATCTTACATGCAAGAGAAGGCTGAGGATCGCTGCACACATGACCCCTTCCCTACATCACCAGCACATCTCTCACTTGCTTTATGCATGTGCTCATCTGGATCCCACACCAGACAGCTCTCAAAAAGGCACTCCAGAGCTTGCGGGGGATAGAGAGGGCCACCATCTTTGCCAGTGTCTTCTTTGTCCCTCAGCATGCACAACAATTCGAAGAGTCTTAGTTCTTAACACGGGTCAAAGAGAAACTGCTATGAAGAATGGGGCGGGGGGGGGTTGGAGGGGGAAGTCGATTGTCTAAATGCCTCCTGTGACTCCTGTCTGAACTCTTGAGTGTGAAATTAACCCTGAAGAATAAGACTGTCTGTCTTGTCTGTTCTAATATATGTGTTGCCAATACAGTAACTAACATAGCTAAAGTTCTTTTTCTTTCTTTTTTCCCCTTTCAGTGGGTATCTTACTGCTACTCTTATTTAAAGGTATCATTTACAATGTTTCATTCTAAGTCAAGCAAGGAAAAGAGCAATCTGCTCCATCTTTTATCTCCTTTATATTGGTAGAAAGGACCCTACAGTGTCCTCAGCTCTACATTTATTAGAAGCCACCAACCCCATTGGTGGCCTATTTAACACCATCACAAAACCTAGAAGGTTTAATTGAAAGCACTAGCATTCAAACTGCGTGTAGTTGCTTTAAGGAAGAAAAACCCTCTCTATTTAAGGGCATTATTGAGTGGAACCCCATGAGCCTCAGGGCACAGAGCCCAGGGAACAAGAGCTGAAAGAGCTAAGATATCCAGTCATTGGTGACCACAATTGATGGCTTAGCCTAATAATGCAAAGGAAAGCAATTGCTAACAGTTTAGGTAAGAAACTGTCAAAAAAAGATTAAAATAGCCTTTCCCTACTAATAACAAAAAAAGGATTATATCATGGAACTGCTCTTCTTTTTTCTTTTTACAACTAGTAATTATTCAAAGAAACAAAGGGGATTAGCACATGGATTTTTCTGTCACTTCACTGCTTGACAACACTTCTTGATTATTACCCATTGTTTAGGATTGATGTCATTTTTTCTTCCCATAATACACAAAATGAGAAAGTATTTATTGCTATAATTTCTACCCCAGTGAAACTGACATTTTGTATAATTATACCTACAGTGTTTAAACTGCCCACTTCTGAATTGGTAAAGAGATATTATGTATTAAAATATAAAATTGAAGTCACTAAATAAGAATTATATATAAAGAGTATAAAGAGGCAACACTTTATACAGAAAGTAAGCTAGGAACTTTTATCTGTGTTTACTTTCTATTTTCTGGTTAATATTGCGTGAAATTACTTTTTATAGAAGCAATATACTAGGGGTACACTACATATATGTGTGTGTGTGTGTGTGTGTGTGTGTGTGTGTGTGTGTGAATTTGAAGCTAATCTGGGATGTAGAAGATGACCTCGTTTCACTAAGAATGTAATATAATTATTTCACATACCTACTGAATGTATACAGGATTCTCTCATCATTGCTCTGTAAGAAATGCAGTATAACTATTATATGGAACATCTTGTACTAGCGATTACATATCTTCCACTGATGGTTGAAGCATACACAAGAGCGTTCATGATACATTCAAACACACTACTGTTTTATATAAAGCACTATAACAGCCTCGAAGCTGGATATATCTGAATGAGACAGAATACCGACCAATCTCCAATGGACACATGTTCCAGATAGCTCTGGGGATATTTGTAATTTGATGCTAATTCCGATTTCCTGTGAGGGGTTGAGAACAAGGAATGAGTTAGCACTCAGGTGATTTCCTGTAAACCTGCATCCCACCTTAATTTGTAAAATAAAGGCTAGAGTCAATGATTGGGCAGAGGAAGGGAAGGTGGAGCTGAAAGTTGAGAGAGAGAAAAAGGAGTGGGAGAGAGAGAGGACAATGGAGGAGGAGGTGAAAGGAAAGTAGAGCAGAAGCACATAGCCTGGAGAAATCTAAGGGGTCTCATAGATGGGGAAGATGGAGGGTAGTGGTAGATCTGCCCAATCTAGGTGCACAGCTTGTATTCATATTAATTATGTTGTTTTCATTGCTGGGGCATAATTGGGTTGGAGATTTACAGCAACAGATACTAAGGGGGGGATTATACATTATATTCAGCCAATCACTTTTCTGAGCTCAGCATCTGACTTTGAGAGCTTTGTTAAGTGGCCCCAGTTACCCATAGTAAATACACTATGGGTGTATTTACACAATCATTAAGATGGTTTTTTGAAAAGGAATGACCCTAAACTCTGGTTGAATCATCACTGGTTAATATTAAGCATCTAATGGCTCTTAGTATATACATCCATGCTTATAATGTATAGATAATAACACCACCAAATATTTATTGAACCCCAGTCTATGTATAGGATTGTATTAAGTTTTAAAATAATTACAAGAATCATTCTATGACACTTCTTTATTTTCCCTATAGCATTTAGCATACACTATGCATTGTATTGATGTGTTCTTATTGAAGAGCCCATATTTGCAGGGAGCTCAGGAATTAATGAGCAGTCCAAATCAGAGATGGTGCAAAGGTAAGCACCAAGAAGCTTCCCACTCCCTGGTTTATTAGTTTTCTACTTGCTATGACAAAATAGCTGAGATAAATAACCCTAAAAAGAAAGGGTTCATGTTGATTCACACCGCGTGGATTATGGATCGCATTGTTTGGATCACAGCATGGTGGAGGCATGTAGTGAGGCAAAATTGCTTATATTACAAATCAGGGAGAAAAGAAGAGCACAAAATAACCAGTGCCCTATTGTCACTCTTGAGGGTATGTCTCCCTAAATGTCTTTAGGACATCCTACTAGGTCCTATCTCCTAAAAGTACTACCTTCCAGTAGTGCCAAACTGGAGACCAAGCCTGTAAGACATGAGCTTTGAGAGACATTTGACATCCAAACTGTAACATGTGGGATAACAGTTGTATCTTCTCAGAGGTCCTCAGTAATGTTAAGCTCTACTTGCGCACAGAGGGGCAACTTAATGGAATATAAACATGTTACTAGATCTTCCTTTGAGTTTTCTGTTTTCCAACTCCCAATTGATGGTTCCTAGCATTATCTCTCACTTGTTTGTAGATAAAAATCTGCTTCTGGGAGAATTCAGCCCAAGGCAAAAGGTTTTGGAACACAGTATGCATCTCTGGAGTTGAGAACAGTATCTGGCTGGTTGATGATAAATACATGCAGTATTTCTTAGTGAGAGAAATAAGTAGAACATTCATCATTTGTCCGCAACGGTCCTACAAGATGGGGATGAAATGCAGAACTTAAGAGTAACACAGGATGAATACTTGGGTATTTTATAACTGTTTAAGAAAGACCACAGGAGAGGTTAGAGAGACATGTAAATTAATAAACACACACCCTGAGCACTGACAATATCCACAGTAAAAAGAGAGAGGGTAGAGAGGGCATCGGGAAGCTCCAAAGGCTTACTGAAGGGTGGTGGTCTCCTGTGAGAGAGTGTTAGTCACACACTAATTGTTAATGAATTCAACTTCAACCATCCTGAAGAATGATACTCTGAAATAGAAGATCCAACTGGAAAATGAGGTTATAGTGGTACAAAAATTCAAAGCACTTGCTAGTTCCAAGTTCTGCAATGAGTCATTGGCTGAGCCAACTCCAGAGCTGAGGGATTTATTTTTAGAGAGAACTTCATTTGGTTTCACTTAATTCAAATCAATGTACATTCATCAGATGCACATGCATTGCTCAGCACTGATGCTTATGAACGCAGGTAAAAATGAAAAGAAACCTACTTATTGTGTCATTTAGGGGTACACAGAAGAAAACCCATCGAGGTGATTCCAAATAGATAAGTCTAAGAAATACTTATTATTGTTTAAGAACTTAATGTTGTTCCTTCTATTAATTTCTATCTCCATCACTGATGCTTTACTGCTAAAACCAGTTGCTACACGGCCAGGTACACTGCTTAGAGTTTTCAAGTATTGCCTTGTGTAATTACCATAGCTACCCTGAGATTTTAGTTTAAAAAAAAAACTTTTATACATAAAAATATCTTAGTTGAAAAATATCAGGGTTGAAATCCAAACTCTATTCTTTCCAATGCCAAAACCATGTCCATTTGCAACAGTGTTGGGCTTGATATATAATCCTGGTATTTTCTTGGTCATATTTCCACTCCTATCTGAGACCCAGAATCAGTCTTCAGATGTTTTGAATTATCTTATCCGTTAGTAAAAGAGATGCCATAGGTCTGCAGTTCAGCACACATTAGGAAAACCAATATATAGAAGAAAATATTTTTTTCAAAACTGCCCATATGTCCATCCTATGTTATGGTCCACAATTAATTCCTCCACTGAGAGTTCCAGGTCTGGGTCTCGCTCACTTGGGTGGGTTTATGTAACTCCTTTGATCAGTACATGTACATTACTGAGAGCAAGCTGATTTCTGTAATTAAATAGTAAAGACCAGTATGATTTTGCCTGACATTGTTCCTGACCCTAAAGACAAGAAGTTTGGCCGCACTGAAGCTGCACAGGGAGATTCAGAGATCTCCTACACAGACAAGAAAATGTATCAAGGAATCCAGCCTGCTGCACCCAAACAGCTGAGTCCTCTTAGCATCAAGTGCCTGACAAGTCAAAGATTTATTTATTTATTTATTTATTTATGTTTTTTTTTTTCAAGACAGGGCTTCTTTGTGTAGCTCTGGCTGTCCTGGAACTCATTCTGTAGACCAGGCTGGCCTCAAACTCAGAGATCCTCCTGCCTCTGCCTCCCAAGTTGTCTTAATCAGGGTTTCTATTCCTGCACAAACATCATGACCAAGAAGCAAGTTGGGGAGGAAAGGGTTTATTCGGCTTACACTTCCATACTGCTGTTCATCACCAAAGGAAGTCAGGACTGGAACTCAAGCAGGAGCTGATGCAGAAGCCATGGAGGGATGTTCTTTACTGGCTTGCTTCCCTTGGCTTGCTCAGCCTNAGGCTGAGCAAGCCAAGGGAAGCAAGCCAGTAAAGAACATCCCTCCATGGCTTCTGCATCAGCTCCTGCTTGAGTTCCAGTCCTGACTTCCTTTGGTGATGAACAGCAGTATGGAAGTGTAAGCCGAATAAACCCTTTCCTCCCCAACTTGCTTCTTGGTCATGATGTTTGTGCAGGAATAGAAACCCTGATTAAGACACAAGTCCTAGGATTAAAGGCATGTGCCACCACTGCCCAGCTCCAAGACCCAGTATTAAGAAAGCACCAGCTCCCAACCATTTGAAGCAGCGGGAGCTGGATAAAGCAGCCAAGCTATCAATCCCTGTTCAATGATGTTTTTAAAAATAAATAAATAAATAAACCTGCCTCTTATTGGCTCAAGTCTCCATAAAAAGGAATTCCTTAAAAACACATGACAACATAGGTTATAAGTTAAAGGTTCTTAATATGAAGCAAGTTAACCCAATGTAAACAAATGACCCTTCCATAAAGGATTTCTCCTAAAAACACCTGTAAAGAAGACATGAAGATGTTCTGACTACATTGTGCCTTTTCCTGTTCACAACACAACTTAGATCCTGAAAGTCTCCATTCAATCAGAAATAAAGTGGACTTTGAGACCTTTCAACTTGGCCTCCAGGGCACACACTCCTCCTTACAGCTTCTGATTCTAAGAGATTTTGATCAATTCTGAGATAGACGGTGGTATTTCAGGTCAAAAATGAAATCTATTTTTCAGCTCTGTAGAAAGGATCCCTGGCCTCTGGTGACAGACACAGCTGGTTTGGGTTAATTCCTTTATCCTCTGGTTTTAGAAGGATTTATGTCAAGCTTTAAGTTGATTCATCATGGAGATTAAGAACATGAGAACACAGCACATTGGAGAGATAACCCAAATGTAATGACAGGTATATTTCAGACTGAGAGTATGTCACATTTCTATCCATCTACAGACTCATTTTGACCCCTTCACACCATCTAATACAATAACCCACATTCTAATTTTCTATAAAGCATCAGGTTCCTGTTTTTCAGGCAGGCATAGTTGCACATACCTTTAATCCCAGTAGTCAGAATGTTGAAATGGAGAGATCACTAGATTGATGTCAATCTAGACAACTTGGAGAGTTTGGCCCTTATGCAGTATGACTTTGTCTCCAAAAATATGTTTTCTAAATAGTTTAATTATACCTATCAATGACTTTAGAATACCAAATATTACATATAGATACTTATAGCCTTACTAATCATTAAATAAATAAATTATAAATAAATAAATAAATGATTATAATGCAGGACAATAACAATTCTATTCTAACATTTGTTCTTACCTCTATCCTTCCTCCCTGACTGAAGAGGCAGAAATACCTTAACTTTTTCTGAGTGAACTTCTCTGTAATTCTTTTACTTTTATTCCTATGACTCTCTCCTAGGCCTCCTGAATTAGCTAAGAATCCATTGACAACACACCTTATCTTACCATCAAATTGCTCTGTTGGTTGATTTCTCTTGTAATAGCTCTTTATCTGCAAAGAGTCATGTTTAGCCAGAAAGATGGTGGGTATGTGGCTTATTGTTTTCCTTGGTAGATGAGGACACCTGCAAACCAATTTGGGGCAATCCAAAAGCAAAGCCTAGAAAAACTTGCAATAGTTTGAAAAGGAACATCAGAAAATATCAACAGCAAAGTAGATAACTGAAGCAAATAAGGGAAGCCAGCCAATAAAAGATGGATTAAGACTGTCACTCAAGGTCAACTGGAGCTTTATTTCACTTAGGAACTTTACGCAAATTGCTGTCCAGGAGGAGAGAAGAAACCAGGAGGACAAAGGAGTTTCCAGGAGTGCATATAGCTTGAAAGTTGGCCAGTTTGCAGAGAAATGCAAAGTGTCCTATGGGCAGGCCATTAACAGCATATGCCAGGGTGCCTCTCAGAACAATTTCTAAAAGTATTATGCCAACTTAAGGAAATAGTGATTATACATATCTGATAAGTAAAGAACCATTTAGGTCTGAGTCCTTTTGATGCTTTGACTTGCCATCATGGAGAATGATATCACACAGGGTCAAGGAGTAGAGGAAATTATTTTCCTTGTGGCATGAAGATAAGAAGATATTTTAGTTGCTGCTCTATTGCTGTGAATAGCCACCACAGCCAAGGCAGATTATTATAGAAGAAAGCATTTAATTTGGGGCTTGCTTAAAGTTTCAGAGGGATAGTCCACCATCATCATTGTAAGGAGCATGGCATCAGAAAGACAAGGGTGGCACTGGAGCAGCAGCCTGGAGGGTACATTTTATCTATAAGATAGAGGCAGAGAGAAAGCGAGAATGGGCTGGGTTTGGGAATTTGAAGCCTCAAAGCCCATCTCCAAAGGTTCATGTCCTCCAACAAGGCCACACCTCTTACTCTTTCCTAAACTACCATGAGAGCCAAACATTCAAATATATGAGCTTGTAGAGAGTCATTCTATTTCAAAACATCCAGAAGGTATAGATAACCCAGAAGAAGAAGAAAAGAACTGTTTGCAACTACTGGGGGGAAAATGTCTGAAATAGGGGTCATTTCAAAATGTATCATAGAGCATGCTAAAATAGTGCAGTTTTACTAGGCAAATGAGCAAAATTCTTCAAAATTAACACTAAATATGAAATGGTATTTTACTGACAATGTACAAAAGGCAGACAAACACATGCAAAATTGTCCAGCATCACCAGTCACTGGTAAATGCAAATTAGGAACAGGTTAGAATATCACTATTTATTAGAAGGTCTAAAAATTTTTTAAACAGCAATAATATTCAGTGCTGATGAGGTTGGGAAGAAATTGGCTCTTCCATATATTACCTGTGTAAACAAAAATGAAGTAAATACTTTGGAATATTGTTTAACAACTTCCCTAAAAGAACAAACAAACATATACTTCTCACATAACTTAGCAATTGATGCCCTTCATTTATCCCAGATAAATGAACCTAGATTTAGACACACACACACACACACACACACACACACACACACACACACACTCATAGCAACTTTATTCATTATTTGCAAATCTGAAGAGCAATATTTCCCACAATCAAGCATGCTACAATGCATACCTATAACCCTAGACATTGAAAGGCAAAGGCAGGTTCAGGCAATCCTTGGCTCAACAAATTAAAAAAAAAAATAAAAGACAGTGTCCCACAGTCAATCTAAAATGTATCCAACAAACTACAGTGTTTCTTGTTGCACTACACTCCTCATCAAAACAAGAGAAGTAAACTTCTGTTACAGTCAACTTGGATGGTTCTCAAGGCCATAAAACGATAAAAACAACATCAAGCTAGTCTAATGTAATCACATACAATATGAGTTCACTTACATAACATCCTCAAAGGTAAAACTTTTGGTGGTGGGAGACAGCTCAGGAACTGCAAGGAATGAATGGAGAGTTATGAAGTAGAGAAGAGATTGAGTGTGACTATTAGCACATATCTTTCTGGTGGTGATCACCAGAAGAATCTTTTTTTGTTTTTTTTGGTTTTTTCGAGACAGGGTTTCTCTGTGTAGCCCTGGCTGTCCTGGAACTCACTCTGTAGACCAGGCTGGACTCGAACTCAGAAATTCACCTGCCTCTGCCTCCCAAGTGCTGGGATTAAAGGCGTGTGCCACCACACCTGGCAAAAATCTTTCTGAGTTATGAAATACCAATGTCTATTTCCTGTTTTAAGCATTATGATATAATTGTGTGAAATATAAACATATAATGTTTCAGGCTGCTATTTTAATACAATCATGTAGTCTAGACAAAGGTCAAATGGACACACTTCATTCTATCTCTGCCACTTCCCACCAATATATAATTGTTTCAAAATAGAAAGACCTTTAAAGAAAAGTTACATGCCACCAGCAGTTCACACAGCTAGATTTCCAAGTCTACAATAATTCTTGCATATGTTTTCTACTCTCAAAACTGATTATATCACTTTTAGAAATACTCATAAAAAGTAGTTTGTGGCACTCCAGATAGATTCCCTGTATGAGTAGCAACCAGAGCCAGAAGCAGAAGTTTACTGACCCTTCCTCTCACTAAACCCTAACACAACAAAAGTTACTAATATCTTCCCATCCAGCAGTGTAGGTAAATATTTTGTTAGTATAAATAATTTATTGTTTAAGGCTGGTCACTGCTCATTTGAATGTAACTTATTCCATGATTCCATCTAACTGAGTTTTCTTTCTTACTCTAGGCCAGTCACTGGAGACTTAAGGTAAAGACCCTGGTTTGGCAAGTTCCAACACAATAGCCTTTGCCAATACACCAATTAAAGATATATGAAGGATGTTGAATAGATAGCATATTAGGAAAAGAAATAGATAAAAGATGTAGTGATTTGGATATGCTTGGTCCAGAGAATGTCACTGTGATCTTGTTGGAGTAGGTTTGGCCTTGTTGGAAGAAGTATTTCACTGTGGGGTTGAGCTTTGAGATCCTCCTCCTAGCTCCTGGCTTAGTTTAGATGAAAATGTAGAACTCTCAGCGCCTCCAGCACCATGCCTGCCTGGATGCTGCCATTCTTTCTGCCATGATGATAATAGGCTGAACTTCTGAGCCTGTAAGTCAAATGTGTGTGCTCTAGATTCAAATAAACTTTCCTTTTGAGACATGACTAATGGTTTACAGAAAGTGATGTGCAGAGATCAGCTTGCAGACTGTGGAGGGTGAGCAAGCAGAGTGCAGAAGCAACCGAACTTCTCAGACAGGCAGAAGCCACTCAGCATCTGGGACAGACCCCCATTTCTGGCTGCAGAAATCTGGGCACCTTCTCCACCAGAAGAAAGGTGGCCGCCCCGGAGGGCTGTGACCCCCAGAGCAGGTAAGGGAGCCATCTTGTCTCCTGAGTCCCTCTGAGACCAGTGTGCACAGATCAGCTTGCGGACTGTGGAGGGTGAGCAAGCAGAGTGCAGAAGCAACACAGTCTTTGGGACAGACCCACTTTTCAGGCTGCAGACATCCAGGCAACTTCCCCACCAGAGGAGAAGTGGCCGCCTGGGAGGGCTGTGACCCCCAGAGCAGGCTGTGCAGGGGAGCATGCAGACTGCGGAGGCAACCCATCTTCTGGTACAGGCCCCGTTTTGGGCCTTCATCTTCAACCAAACTTCTGTGCACTTTCCCTGCAAGAGGAGAGCTTGCCTGAAGTGAATACTCTAACCACTGATATTCAGAAGAGAACAGGACTCCCAGGAGAGCTGACAGAGGCTAACTGAATAACAGGAGGAATAGGCTCCAGCCAGAGACAACTGTAACAATTAACTCCAGGGATTACCAAATGACAAAAGGCAAATGTAAGAATCTTACCAACAGAAACGAAGATTGCTCACCATCATCAGAACCCAGAACTCCCACTTCAGCCAGTCCTGAATACCCCAACACACCGAAAAGCAAGTTTTGGATTCAAAATCATATTTCATGATGCTGGTAGAGGACCTTAAGAAGGACTTTAATAACTCACTTAAAGAAATACAGAAGAACAGTGCTAAAGAGGTAGAAGTCCTTAAAGAATCACAGGAAAACACTGCTAAACAGGTGATGGAATTGAAGAAAACTATCCAAGACCTAAAAAGGGAAATAGAAACAATAAAGAAAACCCAAAGTGAGACAACTCTGGAGATAGAAACCCTAGGAAAAAAATCAGGAATCATAGATGTGAGCATCAGCAACAGAATACAAGATATGGAAGAGAGAATCTCAGGTGCAGAAGATTCCATAGAGAACATGGGCACAACAATCAAAGAAAATGCAAAATGCAAAAAGATCCTAACTCAAAACATCCAGGAAATCCAGGACACAATGAGAAGACCAAACCTACGGATAATAGGGGTAGATGAATGAAGATTCTCAACTTAAAGGGCCAGCAAATATCTTCAACAAAATTATAGAAGAAAACCTCCCAAACCTAAAGAGAGAGATGCCCATGAACATACAAGAAGCCTACAAAACTCCACATAGACTGGGCCAGAAAAGAAACTCCTCCTGACACATAATAATCAGAATAACAAATGCACTAATTAAAGACAGAATATTAAAAGCAGTAAGGGAAAAAGGTCAAGTAACATATAAAGTCAGGCCTATTAGAATTATACCAGACTTCTCACCAGAGACTATGAAAGCCAGAAGATCCTGGACAGATGTCATACAGACCCTAAGAGAACATAAATGCCAGCCCAGTCTGCTATACACAGCAAAACTCTCAATCACCATAGATGAAGAAACCAAAGTATTCCATGACAAAAGCAAGTTCACACAATACCTTTCCACAAATCCAGCCCTTCAAAGGATAACGGGAAAACACCAACACAAGGACGGAAATTACACCCTTAAAAAAGCAAGAAAGTACTCCTACAACAAACCTAAAATAAGACAGCAGCTAGAACAGAATCCCAACTTTAACAACAAAAATAACAGGAAGCAAAAGTTACTTTTCTTTAATTTCTCTTAACATCAATGGACTCAATTTCCCAATGAAAAGATATAGACTAGTAAACTGGCTACACAAACAGGACCCAACATTTTGCTGCCTACAGGAAACCCACCTCAGGAATAAAGACAGACACTACTTCACAGTGAAAGTCTGGAAAGCAATTTTCCAAGTAAACAGCCCTAAGAAAGAAGATGGAGTAGCCATTCTAATATCGAATAAAATTGACGTTCAACCTAAAGTTATCAAAAAAGAAAAGGAGGTACACTTCATACTCATCAAAGGTAAAATCTACCAAGATGAACTCTCAATTCTGAATATCTATGCTCCAAATGCAAGAGCAGCCACATTCATTAAAGGAACTTTAGGAAAGCTCAAAGCACACATTGCAACTCACACAATAATAGTGGGAGACTTCAACACTCCACTCTCACCATTGGACAGATTCTGGACACAGAAACTAAACAAAGACACATGGACACTAACAGAAATTATGAAACATATGGATTTAATAGATATCTACAGAACATTTTATCCTAAAACAAAAGGATATAACTTCTTCTCAGCACCACATGGTACCTCCTCCAAAACTGACCATATAATCGGTCACAAAATAGGCCTCAACAGATACAAAATATTGAAATTATCCCATGCATCCTATCAGATAACCAAATACTAAGGCTGATCTTCAATAACAGCATTAATAATAGAAAGCCAGCATTCACGTGGAAACTCAACAACACTCTACTCAATAATACCTTGGTCAAGAAAGAAATAAAGAAAGAAATTAAAGACTTATAGAGTTTAATGAAAATGAAGCCACAACATATCCAAACTTATGGGACACAATGAAGGCATTCCTAAGAGGAAAACTTATAACCCTGAATGCCTCCAAAAAGAAACTTGAGAGAGCATACAATAACAGCCTGACAGCACACCTAGAAGCTCTAGAACTAAAGGAAGCAAATTCACCCAAGAGCAGTAGACAGCAGGAAATAAACTCAGGGCTGAAATTAACCAAGTGGAAACAAAAAGAGCTATTCAAAGAATCAACCAAACCAGGAGCTGGTTCTTAGAGAAAATCAGCAAGATAGATAAACCCTTAGCCAGACTCACTAGGGGGCACAGGAACAGCATCCTAAGTGACAAAATCAGAAAGGAAAAGGAGACATAACAACAGATCCTGAAGAAATCCAAAACATCATCAGATCCTACTACAAAAGCCTATACCCAACAAAACTGGAAAACCTGGATGAAATAGACAACTTCCTAGACAGATACCAGGTACCAAAGTTAAATCAGGATCAAATTAATTATCTAAACAGTCCCATTTCCCCTAAAGAAATAGAAGCACTCATCAATAGTCTCCCAACCAAAAAAAGCCCAGGACCAGATGGGTTTAGTGCAGAGTTCTATCAGACCTTCAAAGAAGATCTAATTCCAACTCTCTTCAAACTATTCCACAAAATAGAAACAAAAGGTACTCTACCCAATTCATTCTATGAAGCCACAATTACTCTGATACCTAAACCACACAAAGATCCAACAAAGAAAGAGAACTTCAGACCAATTTCCCTCATGAATATCGATGCTAAAATACTCAATAAAATCCTCGCAAACGGAATCCAAGAACACATCAAAACGATCATCCATCAGGACCAAGTAGTCTTCATCCCAGGGATGCAGGGATGGTTTAATATATGGAAATCCATCAATGTAACACACTATATAAACAAACTCAAAGACAAAACCACCTGATCATCTCGTTAGATGCTGAGAAAGCATTTGACAAAATCCAACACCCTTTCATGATAAAAGTCTTGGAAAGATCAGGAATTCAAGGCCCATACCTAAACATAATAAAGGCAATCTACAGCAAACCAGTAGCGAACATCAAACTAAATGGAGAGAAACTTGAAGCAATTCCACTAAAATCAGGGACTAGACCAAGCTACCCACTTTCTCCCTACCTATTCAATATAGTACTTGAAGTCCTAGCCAGAGCAATTCGACAACAAAAAAAGGAGACCAACGGTATTCAAATTGGAAAGGAAGAAGTCAAAATATCATTCTTTGATATGATAGTATATATAAGTGACCCTAAAAATTCCACCAGAGAACTTCTAAACCTGATAAACAGCTTCAGCGCAGTAGCTGGATATAAAATTAACTCAAACAAATCAATGGCCTTTCTCTACACAAAGGATAAGAGGGCTGAGAAAGAAATTAGGGAAACAACACCTTCACAATAGTCACAAATACTATAAAATACCTTGGTGTGACTCTAACTAAGGAAGTGAAAGATCTGTATGATAAGAACTTCAAGTCTCTGAAGAAAGAAATTGAAGAAGATCTCAGAAGATGGAAATATCTCCCCTGCTCATGGATTGGCAGAATTAATATAGTCAAAATGGCTATCCTGCAGAAAGCAATCTACAAATTCAATGCAATCCCCATCAAAATTCCAACTCAATTCTTCACTGAGATAGAAAGGGCAATTTGCAAATTCATCTGGAAAAACAAAAAAACCTAGGATAGCAAAAATTATTCTCAACAATAAAAGATCCTCTGGTGGAATCACCATGCCTGACCTCAAGTTTTACTACAGAGCAATTGTGATAAAAACAGCATGGTACAAGTACAGCAACAGACAGGTAGATCAATGGAATAGAATTGAAGACCCAGAAATAAACTCACACACCTATGGTCATTTGATCTTTGACTATCCAGTGGAAAAAAGACAGCATTTTTTAACAAATGGTTCTGGCACAACTGGCAGTTATCATGCAGAAGAATGCGAATTGATCCATTCTTATCTCCTTGTACAAAGCTCAGGTCTAAGTGGATCAAAGACCTCCACATAAAACCAGAGACTCTGAAATTTATAGAGGAGAAAGTGGTGAAAACCCTCGAAGATATGGGCACAGGGGAAAAATTCCTAAACAGAACAGCAATGGCTTGTGCTGTAAGATCAAGAATTGACAAATGGGACCTTATAAAATTGCAAAGCTTCTGTTAAAGCAAAAGACACTGTCAATAAGACAAAAAAGCACCAACAGATTGGGAATGAATTTTTACCAATCCTAAATCTAATAGGGGACTAATATCCAACATATACAAAGAGCTCAAGAAGCTGGACTCCAGAAATTGAAATAACCCCATTAAAAATGGGGTACAGAGCTAAACAAAGAATTCTCAACTGAGTAATACCAAAAGGCAGAGAGGAACCTGAAAAAAATGTTAAACATCCTTAATTATCAGGGAAATGGAAATCAAAACAACCTTGAGATTCTACCTCACTCCAGTCAGAATGACTCAGATTAAAAACTCAGATGACAGCAGATGCTGGTGAGGATGTGTAGAAAGAGGAACACTCCTCCACTGCTGGTGGGATTGCAAGCTGGTACAACCATTCTGGAAATTAGTCTAGCAGTTCCTCAGACAATTGGACATAGTACTACCAAAAGATCAAGCAATAACTCTACTGGAAATATACCCAGAAGATGCTTCAACTGGAAATAAGAACACATGCTCTACTATGTTCATAGTAGCCTTATTTATAATAGCCAGAAGCTGGAAAGAACCCAGATGTTCCTCAACAGAGGAATGGATACAGAAAATGTGGTACATTTAGACAATGGAGTACTACTCAGCTATTAAAAACAATGAATTCATGAAATTCTTGGGCAAATGGATGTATCTGGAGGAAATCATCCTTAGTGAGGTAACCCAATCACAAAAGAAGTCACTTGATATGCACTCACTGATAAGTGGATATTAGCCCAGAAACTTAGAATACTCAAGATACAAATTGCAAAACACAAGAAAATCAAGAAGAACGAAACCAAAGTATGCATACTTCATTCCATCTTAGAATAGAGAACAAAACACCCATGAATCGAGTTACAGAGACAAAGATTGGAGCTAACATGAAAGGATGGACCATCCAGAGACTACCCCACCCAGGCTTCTATCCCATAATCAGCCACCAAATCCAGACACTATTGCATATGCCAGAAAGATTTTGCTGAAAGGACCCTGATATAACTATCTCAAGTGAGGCTATGCCAGTGCCTGGCAAATACAGATGGGGATGCTCACATTCATCTATAGGATGGATCACAGGGTCCCCAATGGGGGCGCTAGAGAAATTGTTGAATGGGTCTACAACCCTATAGGTGGAAGAACAATATGAACTAACCAGTACCCCCAGAGCTCGTGTCTCTAGCTGCATATGTAGCAGAAGATGGCCTAGTTGGCCATCACTGGGAAGAGAGGCCCCTTGGTATTACAAACTTTATATGCCCAGTACAGGGGAATGCCAGGGCCAGGAAGTGGGAGTGGGCGGGTGAGGGAGCAGGGTGAGGGGAGGGTATAGGGAATTTTCGGGATAGCATTTGAAATGTAAATAAAGAAAATATCTAATAAAAAAATGATGTGCAGATAATCTTGAAAGAGAAACCAAGGCAAAAGTATGGTTTCTTATCTGACCTGGTGAACAGTGATTGTGAACAATATAGTCTCTTTCAGCTTCTGGATCCTATGTATAACTCACTAAAATGAAACACTCTCAGAGGATCATTATTGTCCTGAAGATTATTGTCAAGCAGCAGAAAAGATCCCTCCCCTTGGAGAAAATATAAAACATAACTGTGAACATTTCCAACACACTGAAGTATTTTACAAAGAATTATGTATTTCAGAATATCATATTACAAATGGATATTGGTGAAACAGAATAGATGGGTGTGAAGACTTACTTTCCTGTTATATCCTAAAATAAGGCATATGTTTTGAAGCTACTATAACGCTCTTCCCTACTAGGGCATTTGCTTTATAGGAATAAAGAATAACAGGAAACTGTGTTCAAGGTATTTGCTCACATGGCATTAATGTGTACCAGGGAGATAAGCTACAACTTAAATATTAGTCAAGAAATCAAAACATCTTTGATGAGTCACTTCCTCCTAATTCTCAAGAACTCATGCTATAAATAACACATTCATATATAACTGTTGAAAACAAGGATCACAATGTCAGCCTTATAGCGTGACTGTCATTTTCAGATAGCTACTCTAGTGTGGTGTATAAAATAATCTGATGATTCTCTTTTATTGCACACTCCCTCTTTTTAAATGTTTAACCATAATAACATTTATTCTACTATCCAAAATATTATTTGTGGCACTGGCCTTTTGAAAAATTTCTGTGCTTAATATGTATTTAATGACCGTCATGTTCTCTGCAGTTGACAAGTCTAGATTCTTGACTTTAGATTTTTTTCCAATCTTCCTTCTTGGTATTTTAAAACAAGATGAATACAAATAAGAAAAGAGGAGCACCATAGCCATAGACAAACTAACACAAAACTGTTTTCAGGGCCAGATCAAATAGATGGCCAGGGCTGTATTAGAAATGACCTTGCACAGAACAAAGAACAACAGTCTGGTAGAATCTGCTGTTTTCCATTGCTTACCAAGGAAAAGGAAAAAATCGATATTGGTTTTGCTTTTTGTTGCTGTACTTTAACTGGAGCAGGCTCAAAAATAAGCTGGCCTTGTAGAATTATTGGTTCCATCCATTTGGATGTATTTATTGTATTGCTGTGTGACATTTTCTAAATTTTAATAAAAAATAATAGTCAATAGGATGGATGTGATTCACAGTTGTGGTTCCAACTATGAAAGCATAATAGCCCTGATTACTGTTATTACTATTATGGCTATTATATGATTAAACACTGTTTCATAAATGCATCACTACATTCTCCAAATTTAATCCATTTTCCTCAGATGGAGTTCCCCTTTCTTTGGTGGGGAGAATGCTTTTAACCAGAGAGAGAGAGAGAGACAGAGACAGAGACAGAGACAGAGACAGAGACAGAGAAATCATACAACTCCCAAGATACTTTTCAAACACATCTATAAGTCAGGATAGGAGGTAGAAGATTCCTAGTGAATTGCTTTAATTAAAAAACAAAAAAACAAACTTGTAGATGTTTCAGTTTTGTTTCTATCAAAAAGCTTCAGGAACATATGTTACTTTGTGCCTGTATTTTCACACAGTTAAACATATGTATCTCATAGTATACCTCATAACATGTTATCTGTTTAAGTTTTAAAAACATTTCATAAGTATCTGAAGTAACAATAATTAACCTTTTAACTATAGATGAAAGTGAGTGAGGGGGAAATTTAGGTGTATGAAATTTTAAGTGAAATGGGTGTTTTTAGAAAATGTCATAGGAACATTTTAGGGCTCAATCTTAAAGCATTGTGATTTTTTTATTAGATATTTTCTTAATTTACATTTCAAATTCTATCCCGAAAGTTCCCTATACCCTCCCCCCACCCTGCTCCCCTACCCACCCACTCCCACTTCTTGGCCCTGGCATTCCCCTGTATTGGGGCATATAAAGATTGCAATACCAAGGGGCCTCTCTTCCCAATGATGGCCAACTAGGCCATCTTCTGCTACATATGCAGCTAGAAACACAAGCTCTGGGGGTTCTGGTAAGTTCATATTGTTGTTCCTCTTACAGGGTTGCAGACCCCTTCAGCTCCTGGGGTACTTTCTCTAGCTTCTCCATTGGGGGCCCTGTGTTCCATCCTATAGATGACTGTGAGCATCCACTTCTGTATTTGTCAGGCACGAGCATAGCCTCATATGAGACAGTTATATCAGGGTCCCTTCGGCAAATTTTTGCTTTCCTATGCAATAGTGTCTAGGTTTGGTGACTGATTATAGAATGGCGGGTAGTCTCTGGATAGTCCATCTTTTTTTTTTTTTTTTTTTGAAGGGCAAGACATATTTTTATTTTTAAATGATTACAAGCACACCAAGAACACGTAACAAGTTGAGTCCTAGCATCTAGTGATTTGGGTTAGGTTACACTAACAGTAGCCAGAGCAAGCATATCATATTGACTTTCCTAAATTATCCAGGATTGAGTACTCTAAGGATGGCTGCTTCTTCATAGGAGTTACTAATAGCTATTGACTACTTTTTCATAGATAATGCCCCTGACCTTTAAGAAAGTAGAAGGGAACAGTTTACTCCCTTTCTTTCTTCACAGAATTTTTTTCTACTAGACTAATTTAAAAAAAAGTCAACATTGATATCCATTACTTGCATGAAGACACAGGAAAACAGGTGACATATATTTCTTAAAGACATACAAGATAAGAAGATGAAACTTCAAGTACATAGTAAGTCTGTACAAAAAGCTAGATTTGATACTCTCAAAAAGTGAAGTGTCCTACAATGGCATAGAGAAATAATTTAATGCCTTCCAGAACAGAACTCCAGCTCTGTGGAGGTTTCCTATTCTATGGGGGCAGATCTCATGCCAACCCACAGAGCAGGCGCTTCCACCTCCTATCCGTTTATGCAGTAGTTTTCCTGGATTTCTGGCTGGATGTCACACACAAAGGCCAAGAGGTTATCCAGGGCTTCATCCCTGTTCTTCTAGAAGTAGTTCTGGAGGATGGTCATCTTCTCCTGGGTCTCCTTTTCCACCTCACTGCTACAGCTGCCATGGGAGCCCAGTGCCGCAGCTTTCTTGGTCTTGAACTCCTCTCTCCGCAGGTGGTACTGTTCAATTTCAGCCTGGGCTTCTTCTTTGGCCTGCTTCAGCCTCCGGTTCTTTCGCCTGCGGTCCTCGGACACCTTCTTGGCCGCCTGCTTCTCGGCCTGCAACAGCTGCTGGATGCTCTGCAACTGACTTGCCATTGCTGAGGGGAGTTTGGGCCGAGAGAATGGCCTAAGTGAACAGCTCAAACACACTCCGAAGCCCCTCGGGTCGATAGCCCATCTTTTCATCTTAGCTCCAAACTTTGTAACTCCTTTCATGGGTATTTTGTTGCTTATTCTAAGGAAGTATCTACACGCTGGTCTTCCTTCTTCTTGATTTTCTTGTGTTTTGCAAATTGTATCTTGGGGATTATAAGATTCTGTGCTAATATCCGCTTATCAGTGAGAGCATATCTAGTGATTTCTTTTGTGATTGGGTTACCTCACTAAGGTCAGCTCTCAGACTGTGAAGGGTAAGCATTGTGATTTTAAGCCATCAGATTATGGTTTATTTTGATTACTTAAGAATATTTCCCTTGACTTACAGGACCACAATATCCACCACCACCCTAAAATGTGAGGGTCAAGTAAAGACTATTCTGCATTCAAAGGAGGTTGAAGCCTCTCATGCGGCTTGAAAATCTACAGGGCTTTCCAGAGAACACTTGTGTGTTGAGGCTTCTTTTTTTACATGTATGAATGCAGATATTTGTGTACACCACATACATGTCTGGTGTATGCTGAGCTCAGAATAGAGTGTTGGATCCTCTAGCACTAATCTACAGATGGTGTTCTCCACTATGTGGGTGCTGAGAGTTGAACCCAGGTCCTCAACTGATGAGCCAATTCTCCAGCCCTTCCTGAGACTCCTTCAAGAAGTCATTCAAGCTCTCCTTTTCTCACACCTCACTGACTATTGGGCAATTCTATTTAGTGACATGAAAGGGAACTGTAGTCACTAGCTCTGTGACACAGGACAGTTTAAAGTGACTCTTTGATGTTGAAGCCTTAGATACCAGGTCATCATATCTTCCGCAGGGCTTTGCAGGCATTCTTTTTCTTAATTGTGTGATCAATGAAAGGTCTGTCTTCTGGGGGTTATGTGAGGACAGTGCTCATTATATGAAACTGATCTCAAATCAGTATTTTATGCCTTAGACTTTTATTATACCACAACAGTACTCTTAATATTTAAAGGCATTTTATAATGTAAGCTTTTTTAAAAGTAATTTTGGAACTTTACTAAGATTAACACTCAACCATATGTCAAAAAATTCTGTCACATTTTTTCTATAAAATTTAATGTTCTAACTTAAGAAGCATACTACTTTTCAATGAAAGAAATTGAGAAGTATAATATTGACTGTGACTCATTTTATGGCTATAGTTCATTAACTACTTAATAATGCCAATAGCTCTTTGTGCATAAGGACCTCTTTTTAAAGAAAAATCAATTGAGTAGCTTGTACACAATAGTGGTATAATTTAGTATCTATTGATTCATAAAATCAAGATGACAAGACATTATTCAGTTCATTCAACAAAATAATATGCAGGCGGGATTATTTATTCGTTGAATGACATGGCGATCCAATACTTGACAACTCTTACCAACAATGCACGAAATATAAAAGCTATAGGAATGAATAAGTCAAATACCTATAACAAGCATCTACTTGTCTATTTCTATCTTTAGGTGTAACTATAGGCATTAGGCATACATGGATATGGAGAAAGGAAAAGCATATTGGAGTCTCTGAAGCCAGATCTTTGTTTGATAAAAATGTATCTCAAGCAGAAGAGCCAGATCTGTGGGAGCTTCCTCCTTACCAGAAGGAGGCTGCTGCAGAATGCTTGCATGACCTGCAGGAGCATCTGAAGCATTCTACAAAGCTGCTGCTGCTGCTCTGAGGTTTCTTGCAGCAGTAATTAATGCTTGTATAACAGTTTTGTTTCTCCTTTTCGCATTTCCTTCTTGATTTTCACGGTGATTTTGATTTCTTCCAGAAGCTATAGTCTATAAAGTTTTGATGAAAACCTAATTAGTGACTATAAACCCAGTGCTCTGAGAGAAAATATGTGTAGCATTAAGTTCTTAAGGCCAGACATTATCATCAGCTAATCAAGAAAAAAAAGGCTTGTTTTCTATGTTTTTTTTTTCATGTTTACCACATATTGTTGATTCACTGACCCAGATGTTGTGGCTACAATATTGTAAGTCACACACTTAAAGCTTATTGCACACACATATGTTCTCCAAGAGGTACAGTAGTGTCTTCTTGCACTACAAAGCCTTTCAACATCTTCCTGGGAATCCATCTTAAAGATTGAAATTACAAACAAATATATGAACAACAGACCACTCACCAGACCACGGAAAGGGCATGTTTGCCATAGAAAAGCTGAAGCAAGAAGACAAGCGGAACCTCTTAGGCTCCCTGACTATGTGTCTGAGTTGAATATTTTGCTGCTCTGTGCACACCCACAAATGTCTGTGGAAGTACTTTGAGTGCTAATTTAATGTTGCAGGTTAATTTCCCTAAGCAGGTAAACTCTCAAAAATTGACCTGCAAGTAGTGAGGATAAATTTTATATGTACAAAATACATACGCGCACGCACACACACACACACACACACACACACACACACACACATTTTCTATATGTGTATGCACATATACTACACAGGAAGTCTTTATAATGGTTAAGACTGTATCTTAGCCTTAGAATCATGGGAAAATGATATTCATTCAGTAAGGAACATACTCTGAATATTGGTCATTTTATTTGCCAATTCTCTCGTGATGCTGGGAAAAGGCAGCTTCTGATCAGCCATATAATCATGAGAGTAGTGTACTGGCTGGTTTTATGTGTCAACTTGACACAGGCTGGGGTTAGCACAGAGAAAGGAGCTTCAGTTGGGAAAGTGCCTCCATTAGATCCAGCTGTGGGGTATTTTCTCAATTAGTGATCAATGGGGTAAGGCAGGGAGGACTGTGGAAGGACTTTGGAACTTTAGGCTAGAAGATCGGTGTTAAGTGTTCTGTCAGACGTTGTGTAAGATCTTGGAAGATAATGTTGAGAACAGTGCAGAAGATGTAGGCCTGGCTTGTGAAATTTCAGAGGGAAAATTAAGGACTCTTTTCAGGGCCATTGCTATTTTGAATTGTGAAGATTTTGTGGTTATGGTTAGCTGGGGCTGAAGAATCATCTGTGATTAACAAGATACCAGAACTACTAAAGTGAAAACTTTTCCTTACTGGGACTATTGATGCTGGTTAGCTGGAGCTAAAAAATTAGCAGTGAGTAAGAAGAGACCAGCATCATTGAGGTGACGTCTTCTGGGAAGTGTTTTCTGAGAGCACAGAGGCTGTGTTCCAGATATAGAAAAAGTTGCACCTCAGGCTGCAGCAGGACTTGATAATGTGTAGAGTTACCCAGGTGGTACTGGTTTTGGAGGCATGAAGGGGTCACACAAAGCAGCTGAGGCTCCGCAGTGTGAGAGGCCATGGAAGGCCATTGGTGAAGGTGCAGCCTCAACCTTCACCAATTGATGGCCCAGCATTGAAGGGGTCATGCCCAAAGGAATTGAGACTTGGCACCATAAAGAGAGCCTATAAGAGGCTATTGTTGAAACCAAGTTACAGTGGAAGACAGCAGCGTTTTGGAGATGCCAGTACCATGAGATGACCACCAAGAACAGCAGCAGCAGTGGAGTACAAGCAGCTGGAGCCTAAAGGACAAGGTGTGTGCTACAACGGGCATGGCTAGAGAAGTGACCCAAGCCCTTGGAGGAGCCCAGAAGATTTTGAGTTGGATCCCAAACATTGGACAATTGGAGTTTAATTTTTGCTTTTGATTGTGACTGTGCCCTGATATTTTTCCCTCTTGAAGTAAGAAAATATTTTAGTGGATCCCACAGTTAAGAGACTTTTAATTGTAAAAAAGACTTTGGATTTTAAAAGATATTGGATATTTTAACAGGATTGAACTTTTAATATGTACAGACTGTGGGACTTTTAAAATTGTTTAGATCTTGGGAATGAATAAGAACTAAGGGGTATGAGGCTTCCTAGTGATGTGTTTGTGTGTCAAGTTGACAAGGGGTCTATTGTACTGGATGGTTTTATGTGTCAACTTGACACAGGCTGGGGTTATCACAGAGAAAGGAGCTTCAGTTGGGGAAGTGCCTCCATGAGATCCAGCTGTGGGGTATTTTCTCAATTAGTGATCAAGGGGGAAAGGCCCCTTGTGGGTAGGACCATCTCTGGGCTGGTAGTCTTGGGTTCTATAAGAGAGCAGGCTGAGCAAGCCAGGACAAGCAAGCCAGTAAAGAACATCCCTCCATGGCCTCTGTATCCTGACCTTCTTGAATTCCCATCCTGGCTTCCTTGGTGATGAACAGCAGTATGGAATGTAAGACGAATAAACCCTTTCCTCCCCAGCTTGCTTCTCGGTCATGATGTTTTGTCCAGGAATAGAAACCCTGACTAAGACAAGTAGATAATCAACATTATATAATATTAATAATAGATCATGTTGCTAGTATCTTTTGAAATAAGCGTTTATGCTTTCCTTTCCCAGAAAGTCCAGAGAATTTCCATTTTCATCTTCTCTTCCCCCAGAATCCTTCTGTTTTTCATTCCCCACATAATGTTTAGCTATTTATGTTCGATATTTAACATATTCTTTCAAAATTCACCAGGTTTTAGTTGATTCTGCTCAACTATAGGCTGAGAGTTTTAAAGTGAACTAGGGTAAGAGATGTGCAGGGTCTTACTCAAGATGCTCTTAAAAGTAGAGCCTGAGATGGGCATTGAATACAAGTAGTTTACGAGGAATGACTCTCAGAGAACAGGGGTAAAGGCAATAATGAGAATGGAGACGAAGCTCAGTCCAACTGTCCATTATAGATTTGTCCAGAGCTGTGTGAAACTGGAGCTGGGGCTCAGCAGGATCAAGATCTATTATCATTTTTACTCATCAGCCTGGAGTTATACCAGAGGATGCAGGTAACTCGGCACTTCCAAGGTAGGCTAGAAACAGTTTTGCATACATGATCAAAGTCAAAATAATGGACTCAATGTTTTGGGGGGTGTGTATGTATGCATTCATGCACGTGTACATGCAAATACACATGTGTGAGTGCATGTAAGCATGCGCCTTTAGTTTTGTTTCATAAGGGAAAAAAATAAAGTTAAGTAGGAAAGGATGGGAGAGTATTTGGGAGGAGCTGGAGGACAGCAAAGAATATGATCAAAATATATTTTATGGAAACAAGAAAAATAAATAAGCCCAAATGATCTTTGTACAACAAGATGCGTCATAGGTGAACCTGAGATAATGTGAAGAATGACTTAGATATAAAAAAAAGATTAGTAATGTTAAATTACCTTTCTACACTAAGGCAACAAAAGTCCACTTTCCATTGTGTCAAGGAAAGAGTGAAAAATATTAGTGAACAACAACTGAGCTCAAAATATTAATAACTGGTGTTCCCAGAGCCCATCGCTAAATTTCCAGACATTTTGTAACCAATTCAATGATTCTGTAAGATGACATAGAAACTGGACTGCTGATGTTGCTTCCTGTTGAAGTCTATGTGCTTAGTATTCAGGCTGCACTTAAAGCCAGCATCGCAGAGGCTGCAAAGTATGTAGTTACAGCTGATCATATTGTAATTGCACTACTCTAGCTGTTGTGTGTATGCTGTTGGCATTGCTCATGACATTGGGAACTGTGTGGGAGAAGTACACCTGATGGCTCAGGGCTGCCATCCCCAATCGAACCCAGAGTTCAGTGCTGCCATTCTGACAACTCCAGTCCAGACAGTGGCCAGTGTGAGTTAGTTACACTGTAGAAACCAGCACCACTACACATCAAGCTTTTTTTCTCTTGTTTTTGACAGCAGGATGTTAAACATTTACCAGCATACCAGCAATCATTTTTGCTTCTGCTACACTCTCGTGTGTTCTGTTTCCTCCATTTGCCCCCATTCTGACAGTGTTTTATTTATGTTCCTTGAAGCAAGGAGCATAAGACAAGATAAAAGGACAGAAACAGCAACTGTTTTCCAGGCTTGAGTTTTTAGAGGGTTGGGCACAGAAGAGGAAAAGGAGCCTGTGCTGCAAGAAATAGAGTAAGTTGGGAGCAAGTAAGATGAGCAAAAACAGAGGTCACCAGCTCATGTGTCCCTTAAACAAGGCAAGGGAGTTAGTGGGGCACAGGAGAACGGAATGCTTTCCTAAAAGAAGAAAACAGAAAGATTTGGGGTTCAAATGCTTGGGACAGAATTGTTGGAAATTCAGAACATGTTCAAAGGAATTAAGTGAGGAAAGGTTCAGACCACCATTTGTAAAATTACAGGTCATCAAGAAAACCCAAAGAGAGCAATGAAGCTAATTATGCCCAGATAGTTGCCCTTGGTCTAGACATGGCAACAGTAAAGAATTCAAGGGTCTCTCCAGGTTGTTTATTGCAGATGTGACAGAGGAGCACATATATACATTGTGCTAAGATGGGACATAGAGTTTTGTTGATAGAATCTTATGTATCAATAGTAGTTACCAAAGACCAAGAACCAGGGTGAAGCCTGACTCTCAGATGGTGATGTGAAAAACAATATTTCTCAACCCTATACTGTGCAAGCCAAGTAATAGTGAAAGCCTTAGAGACTAACATGTAGTGCACAGCAAGTATATGGGATAACTGAAATCAAACGTATGCCTTATTGTGGCACAGTATCTCATCATAGATGTTAGCGAGAATTGCAGGAAATAAAAGGAGGTGAATTTCATATACCCCTGAGTTTGTGAAGTTGGATTGGCACCCAAAATACCATGATTCAAACCATTATTTTAAAACACAAGTATTTCTTCTCAAATCTACTGGGCTATTTGTCTCTTCGACCACAGTGTGTGTGCCTGCTACTTTTGAGAACCAGAAGTATTTACACTACATAAGAGGACATACTTATAATAGAAAATATTGATTGAGCTAATAGTTATGAAATGGGTATCCCAAAATTGCCCAAAGATATCAAGAGACAAACTTGCAGAAATATGTAAGTGTATTATGAGTCTTTTCATGCCCTATCCTATGTCTAGTAAGCATGTCAGAAATAAATTTTACTGTGTCAGCAATGTACTTAAAGAAACCTATGTTATCCCTTTTAACTTTTATGCATGACTGTACTATTTTTAGAAATATTGATTGTCCATAAAAGACTTCCAGGCTGCCAGCTAAGCCTCAAGGGGTAATTGGGCTGACCAGCACAACCATAAGCTGGAATGCAGACCTGGAAAAGAAAAGTGTGTCTATACCTAAGTGAAGCTGAAATGACATGTCAGTTTTAAGTGACATAGTTAATGAAGAAAAGAGATAATTCATACATACAGTAATTGAGCCTTTTCTGTCACCTTGCCTCTTAGGGCACGACAAATGTGGAGCAAGGCTATAACAAGCCTACCAAGGGCGCAAAGCATTAGCAAAGAAAGTGTTTCTGATAGAAGCCCCTAGAATAACCCATGACAAATGATTAAAAAAAAAACTACTCAATAGTATTAACTGCTTCCATTCTTCAGCTTCTCCTATCTTTTTTCCTAGAATTTAATGGCTGTCGTCTAATCCATAGAATCGGGCATCCACATATTGTCTATGGCACAGACACCAGCTGCCTTTTTCTTGTTTATCACCTTAAGAATTTCTTGTGATCAGGTCTCAAGAGTAATTCTTATCTTCTGGTACTGTAGGATTTCTGGACCTCAAGACTGGATTTCAACAAGCTGAAAGCCTATGCCTTTGTTTAAAGATGAAGGTGTACATGAGAAAGGCTAAGATCATCCTCTTTTTTTCCCCCTTGGATATTTTATTTATTTTCATTTCAAATTTATCCTCTTTCCTGATTTCACCACCAGAGATGCCCTATCCCATTCACCCCTCCTCCTGCTTCTATGAGGATATGCCTCCACCTAACTTCCCTTCCCACCTCCTCCCTGAGTCATGGACCCTTCACAGGACCAAGGGTCTCTTCTCCTCTTGATACCCAACAAGGCCATCCTCTGCTACATATGTGGCTGGAGCAATGGGTCCCTCCATGTGTACTCCTTGGTTGGTAGTTTAGATCCTAGGAGCTCTGGTTATTTGATATTCTTATTCTTCCTATGGGGTTGCAAACCCCTTCAGCTCCTTCAGTCATTTCTGTAACTGCTCCATTGAGGACCCCATAATCAGTTCAATGGTTGGCTGTAAGCATCTGCTTCAGTATATATTAGACTCTGGCAGAGCCTCTCAGGAGTCAGCTACAACCAGCTCCTGTCAGTATGCAATTCTTGGCATCCACAATACTGTCTGCATTTGGTGACTGTATATGGGATGGAGCCCCAGGTGGGGCAGTCTCTGGATGGTCACTCCTTCAGTCTCTGTGCCTTTGTCTCTGTAACTCTTTCCATGGGTATTTTGTTCCCCCTTCTAAGCAGAACCGAAACACCCACACTTTGGTCTTCCTTCTTTTTGAGCTTCAAGTTTCCTGAGTATTCTGAGCTTTGGGGCTAATAGCCACTTATCAGTGAGTGAATACCACCATGTGTGTTCTTTTGGATTTTTCTAGTTCCATCCATTTGCCTGTGAATTTCATGAATTCATTGTTTTTAATAGCTGAATTGTGTAATAGCTCCGTTGTGTAAATGTACCACATTTTCTGTATACTTTCCTCTGTTTGTTTGTTTGTTTGTTTGTTTGTTTTTGAGACAGGGTTTCTCTGTGTAGCCCTGGCTGTCTTGGAACTCACTCTGTAGACCAGGCTGGCCTCGAACTCAGAAATCAGCCTGCCTCTGCCTCCCAAGTGCTGGGATTAAAGGCGTGCACCACCACACCTGGCTTCCTTTCCTCTGTTGAAGGATATCTCAGTTCTTTCCAGCTTCTGGCTATTATAAATAAGACTGCTATGAATGTAGTGGAACATGTATACTTGTAATATGTTGGAGTATCTTTTGGGTATATTCCCAGGAGTGTTATAGCTGGGTCTTTGGGTAATACTATATTCAATTTGCTGAGGAACCGCCAGACTGATTTCCAGAGTGGCTGTACCAGCTTACAATCCCACTAACAATGGAGAAGTGTTCCTCTTTATCCACATCCTCTCCAGCATCTGCTGTCACCTGAGCTTTTGTTCTTAACCATTCTGACTGATGTGAGGTGGAATAAAAACAGGGTTGTGATTTAAAACTGCATGGTATTGGTACAGAGACAGGCAGGAAGATCAATAAAATTGAAGACCCAGAAATGAACCCACACACCTATGGTCACTTGATCTTTGACAAAGGAGCTAAAACCATCCAGTCAACAAAAGACAGAATTTTCAACAAATGGTTCAACTGGAGGTCAACATGTAGAAGAATGCAAATACATCCATTCTTATTTCCTTGTACAAATCTCAAATCCAAGTAGATCAAGGACCTCCACATAAAACCATATTCACTGAAACTAAATAGAAGAGACAAAGAGGAAGAGCCTTGAACACATGGGCACAAGGGATAAATTTCTGAACAGAACACCAATGGCTTATGCTCTAAGATCAACAATAGACAAATGGGACCTCATCAAATTGCAAAGCTTCTGTAAGCCAAAGGACACTCTCATTAGGACAAAATGGCAACCAACAGATTTGGAAAAGATCTTACGAATCCTACATCTAACAGAGGGCCAATATCCCATATGTACAATGAACTCAGGATTTAAACTCCAGACAATCAAGTAACCCTATTAAAAAATAGGGTACAGAGCTAAACAAAGAATTCTCAACTGAGGAAACTCAAATGGTTGAGAAGCACCTAAAGAAATGTTCAACATCTTTAGTCATCAGGGAATTGCCAACCAAAACAACCCTAAGATCATCCTCTTGTAGGCACCTGACCATTGTTTTTAGAATTTTTAATTACAAGAGCAATTCAGGAACAGTGATAAACAATCTGCAAATTTGGTTTTTTTCTTCCACCTTACCTTTCAAGTTATTAAAACTTGATGAACCTTCTGTGATATTTCGAACAATGTCCCCTAGTACTACATTTTAAGACTCTGTTCAGAATTCATTTGGCAGAGATTTAAAGAAATAAGCCTACATGACCTAGATAGCAAATTCTAGGCTTGCTAGGGAATACACTGTGAAACCTACATTTTACAAAAAATGGCATCTACCAGAGGAGGTGTGCAAGATGTTCCCACTGATGCAATAATAGTTGCACTGGTATGTGATACACTGTTATGGGGTAACCTATGGTCTTCTGATTAGATTTTAGGCCTACTCCACAGGAGGAAATTTCATTTTCTACATGGAACTGTAAATCTGGTCAAAAGTCCATAGCTGTGGAGATCATGGGTCCTGGGGAGACCTAGACTGCTCTCAGCCTTGTTCTGCTTAATTTCTTTGTAATAGACAGAAGTTGGTGCAGAGAGTTATATGTAGCCAAAATGATTAAAACAAGTGTCTATGAGTGACCATCACTAAATGAAGCATCTTTGTCACACAACCCCCGCTGAGGATCAGGGAACACCACAGAAGAGGGGGGAGAAGGAAAATAAGAAAAGAGTGCTATGAATGTGACTCCCTGAATGGAAGGAAGGTAAAGTTGGTCTGCCTACTTTTGCCTAAGTAAAAGTCTTTGCAAGTTCTTATACTAGAGCTCTATGTAGCAAGTAGCCTGGTCCTATATATTCCCTGTCTTCTTCCTCCTGAGTAAAAGAATAGTGTAGTCAAATTTGCTGCTTTTTTTTTTTCATTTTGAGACAAAGACTCTATATAACCTAGACTGTCCAGAAATGTACTATTATCAAGCTCACTTGGAACTCATGGCAACTCTCCTGCCTCAACCTCCCAAGTGCTAGGATCACAGGCCCAAGCCACTATACACATTTTTCTTCCCCATCCTCTTGGTAGTGCTAGGGTTGATCAAACCTCAAATCTTGAGAAGATTGAATATTCACTGTACTCACTTACATCTCTAGTCCTGAATCTTGAATTGCTTGTTAATTCAAGCAAAAAATTTAAAAACATGAATTGCATTGAATTAAGTTATTTTATCATACCTCTGTATTTATGTGATTTTTTTCATTCTTTTTGTTATCTTCACCCTATCTTTCTACTAATCCATGCCAAGATCATGGAAGAATTCTTTGGGAACTTAAACCTAAATGAAGAAATAGAGGCAATTGATGACTTATTGGAGGTAAAAGAAGATCAATCTTCTCCAGGGACAAGTCTACTGGTAGATTAGCCAATCCCAAGTGATGAGCCCTAAAACATATGAGCAACACTAGATAGTCCCAGCAATTGTATTATAAACTTATATACACACATGTAGCAATCATAATTAAAGAAAAAGAAGCAATGAACCAGACAAGTGGGGCAGGAACATGTCACGTGCCTACCCCGTCCAGCGGGAATAAGACACAGGACAAACCAGGTTTCTTCTCAGGACAGTTTTCTCAGGAAACGTAAAGTGGCAAATGGCCCCGAACCCCACCAGAGCAGCCAATTTAAACCCTGTCCTGGCCAATCACTGAGCTGCCCCGTGGCTCTTCCTCATACACCAGGTGGTCTTGGGCTGCCCCGTGGCTCTCGCTCAGGCACAAGATCAAACAACAGCTGACACTGCCTAATGCCAATTAAGAGTTGTTTATGCCAGTACAACTGAGTCAGTCAGTCGATGCCGTTTTTAAGGAGCGGTTGAATGGCTCCCTACATCTCCCCCTTTTTTATTGCATATGAACGAGTGGCAACCAGCTCTCCAAATCATTATGCTTTTGGTCAGATCATTTCTAGGCCAGGCCATCAAGCCCGTCACTGAGTACTCACGCAGCACAAGCCTACTAAGGCCCAGGGTAAGCTGGTATCCCCTGTTGGCATGGCCTCTGTTTTAGGCGACAGCCTGCCTGAGCCTTAACCGTTGGGACCTCAGCAATCGTAGCAGATAGGAGAAAGCACACTCACAAGGCAAACATCACTGCTTAATTGCAGCAAGCCAAACTTGGGGGGACTGGCCAACCTCCAAGGCAATAGTGGCATCAGTCAGCATAGTAAGATCTCCTTTTCTATGAACCTGGGTCATTTCGCAGAGACACCACAGGCAACCGATGTAGACCAGGACCAGGCCTAAGGCTAAAGCTCCTATGCCCGCCCAGTTCCCAGATGGGGCACTGCTTGTAGACTCTGCGCTGACGACTTCTTGATTATAGAGTCTCAGGCTCAACCGGCTTAACAATCTACTCATGGTTCTTCACCTTCTTCACCAGCCGTTCAGGCACCCACACCAGATCTTGTTGGTCCTGTGGGAAAATACAAACAGCACCTCGTGCCCATGTCAGCATAGGATCAGGTCCTTGCCACAGACCCATTAAGATGTCTTTCCATTTGACTCGTTCTAGAGGGGGTGCATGCCCTGCACTATGCCTGTCAGCCACTGATTGGCCATGTACATCCAAATTCAGAAAATTTCTTTGGGGGTGTGGCCTTGGCCTATTCCCCCTTTTTGTTTTTGTAAGCACTGCCTTGGTCCTGTGGATTATATGGCAGCCCATGACTGCAAATGACATCCACTTGTTAATAGTTCCATCAAAGCTGCACTGTAAAATAGCTACAGTGCCAGACAACACTGTCACTTGCTGTTTTGAATAGGGAGTTACTATTGTAGCAGGTGAGCAACCAAAATGCTGCAGGCACAGCTGAACTACTAAGAGTGCCAGTGCAGTGACAGCCGAGGGATAGTGTTCAATAGATTTTCCAGAAGAAATTTTAGGGTGAATCCACAATAATGGTCCTTCCCTATATATCACCCCAGTGCCTCCTTTAGATCCCTCTGTAAATACATTAAAGGCACCTGCAATCGGCTTCAGCCTTGTGATCGTAGGAAAAAATCACAGGATTTCTTAAAACAAACTGAATCCAAGGGCTAGAGGGGTAATGATTATCAAAATCACCTGTCATACTTGTTTGTTTACCAATAGCTCCTACACTTATTTTCAGAGCCTTTGCTATCAGCTGTGCTATAGATTCAGACCTGAGCTAAGAGTTTTTTCTAACACCTGTTATTATGTTTTTCACTCTTTTTATTTACTGGTTCATTGGCAGTATGTTTTAAGAATTTTTTTTAATATTGCTGTCTTTAAAGAAGGCGTCTGCTTCTGCCTCTGTCAGTTGGAACTTTGCCCCTTAGTTCTCAGCAGAAGTTGGCCAGACTCGGTACTGAGAACTGGGGTTTGTTCTCGCTGACGTATGCCAGTGTCTGAGTGGAGAATTTTAGTGAACCAGTTAATTGAACAGACAATCAAACCACAAAATGAAAACACAGACTTCACATGACAGACATGATCGGATTGGCGCACCAAGGACAGACAATACCTTACACAAAACACATTTTACCTCTACCTTGTCTTTCTACAAGGTTTATTCACTGCTGGCTCAAGTCTTCTTTACTTTCCTTTGCATGTACTTCTTCTCTGAGACTCCCCTGTATATTCAAATCCTCCTTTTCCCTTGGTTGGATACTTAGCATGACAACAGGGAAGTAATACTATCTGTGCAATTTTATCTCCCAGGGATATAGCACATATGCCTGGGGGGGGGGCAGAAACCATGATTTTTACCTCTCCTACATAATCTGAATCTATCACACCTGGATGCACTATTAGCCCTTTTAAGGTAGCTGAACTGTGGCCCAAAAGTAGGTCCACAGTATTGTCAGGAAGGGGTCCCTTAAAATCAGAGGTAATAACTTGTACACCCATATCTGGTGTTAATATAAGTCTTTTTGACCTCGAACCTGGTTGTATGGGCACAAGAGGGTGGCCATCCACATCCCATTTAGACTGGCATTCTCTAACCCAATGATTTCCTTTTCTGCATCTCAGGCAAAGCTTAGGTTGCCTAGCCAGAGGGGCCACAGCAATGTGAAAGCGATTAGGACAATCCTTTCTAATATGCCCAGATTAGCCACAGGAGAAACATCTTCCCTTCAAGCCAGTTCTATTTCTCTGACCTTTCTGTCCTGCTAAGATAGCTGCGGCAAGTCCTTCATTAGTCAATGGTGTGTCTATAATATCTCTGCATACCTTCAGCCAGACATCTACTGACTTGTTCTTATAAGGTTGGATGGCATCCCTACAACGCTTATTGGCCTGTTCGTACGTTAATTGCTTAATAAGAGGCATGGCTTGATCCACACCCGGAAACACTCTACCTGCAGTTTCAACCATTCTGGCAAGGTAATCAGAAAAATGTTCCTTTCCCCCTTGTAGCACCTTAGAAAGGCTCGCTCCTAAGTCTCCTGTTCCAGAAAGCATTTTCCAGGCCTTTATAGCACAGGTGTTAATCTGTTCATAAACTTGGTCAGGATAGCCTATCTGGTTGCTTGTGAAATTTCCCTGTCCCATAAGCAGATCTATGTTCCAGCCTGGCTGGCCATTAGTAGCATTAGCAGCAGCCTGCTCAAGGGCATATTCTAGATATGCTGCTTTCCATTCAAATAGGCACCTCCTGTCAGGACTGCCTTACTAAGATTCATCCAATCAAAAGGAGTCATACAATGCCTCTGTAATGCCTCTACTTGGCTAATAGTAAATGAAGCTTGTACCCCATATGTTGATACTGACTCCTTGAGCCTCTGGATAACCTTCCAATCCAGGGGTTCATGGTATCTCTGACCCTGCTGGTCATGAAACACAGGGAAAGCACCTGCCTCAGGAGGGATATTACGACATACAGATGCATGCTTACTGCGCCCCTTGCCATGCTCTACCCCATAGTATGGGAGTGAAGTTAATGGCGGAGCAGATGGTTCTGGAGGCCTGTCTTTTCTTAGCCTCATTTTTGATACTCTAGAAGTTAGCCCCTCTTCACTGTCAGAGGAATTTGGAGTTTCATCTGAACTACCCTTTCCACTTTCTGTCTTTTTAAACTCTTTTTCTCTCTGTTTGCCACTCTGTCCACTGCTGCGATATGATCACCTTCATTTCTTTTTCCACTGTCTCCAGGAGTCTATTGAGGGTTTCAGTTTCTAGCTTCACTCCACCTTTTTTAAGTAGCTGCATCAGAGCACATTTTATTTTCATTTTTGATGTAGTGGACCCCATCTTGGGTACTTCCCTTTGTTGCTCTTTGGGGTGGCTCCACTGCATTGGAGGCCTCAGGCTTGGACAATTCTCGGTTACTGTCCCCCCATATATTTGAGGGCCCTGAGGTCGAGGTATCCCGTTTTTTGGCTTGGCTCCTCTATATCCAGCATTTAATGACTGCCCATTGATATCCTTCACTGATCTACACTCATTCACCCAGTGATTTCCTTTTCTACATTTAGGGCACCGCACTGGCTGCCTGGAGAAGAAAGGGCGGTGGTCACTTTCTGCCCTTCTCCCTCCGCCCCTTTTAGGACATTGCCTTTTAAGGTGTCCTTTGCGCCCACAATTGAAGCATGTGCCAGCAGGGGTATTTCCTTTTCCTTTTGCAAGCTGCATTACAGCTGCTGCTAATCCTGCATTAGTAAGGGGCCCACCTATTTCTCTACATGCCTTCATCCATGCCTCCAAACCTTTTCCTTTCCAGGGAGTAATAGCATTCCAGCACTCTCTGGTGCATTGTTCATATACCAGCTGTTGCACAAAAGGCATAGCCGTCTCTGTGTCTCCAAAAACTCTCCCTGCCGCTTCCATCATCCTTGCTACAAAGTCTGAGAATGGCTCTGTTGACTCTTGGATGATTTGGGTGAGTTTTCCAGTCACTTGACCCTTATTTGGTAATGCCTTCCAAGCTCTAATCGCTAAATTATTGATTTGATTGTACACTTCTAATGGAAATACCAATTGATTATTTGCCCATTGACCTTGTCCTATCAGCATGTCAAACGACCATTCAGGGTGATTATTGTTAGCATTTGTACGGGCATGCTGTTGAGCATAGTCAAAGAAAAGAGATTTCCAATCTAGATATTTCCCCATGGTCATGCATGCTTTTACAGTATCCATCCAATCCTGAGGAGTCATAGCTGTTATTCCTAATCTATCCAACTGCGCTTGTGTAAAAGAGGCATTAATTCCATATGTTTGTACTGATTCAACTAAATTTTTCAATTGTTTAAACTCTAAAGTTTAGTGCCATCTCTGATTATCCTGCTCTAATGCTGGAAACATTAAAGAGGCCTCTTGCCAGGTCTCTGGACTAAAGGAGCAACACCCTACAGCTCTTACAGATGACTTTGCTTCTGCACAAGGCGGTGGACAAGGTGTAACCCTATTCGGCCATGGCGGGCTGTTTTGTTTATCTCCTTGTTCACCTCCTTGTTCACCTCCTTGTTCCTGTCTCTTTTTCTTCTTCCTTTTCTCTAGACTGAGTGACTTCATTTTATCCAAAATAGCATCCATTTCTTCCTCAAGCTTCTCTATCATCTCTTCCTCATCTGAACCTGATGAATTACCGAACTCACTCAAACTTGGGTAGATACCCATTTTCTTTTCCTTTTGAATATTGTTCTTTTCCTCTTGAAATTTTTCTGATCTATTCTCCTTCAACTCCCTTTCTTGGGAATATTCTGATTGACCCTCTCTCAACTCTTCTACCACTGTTTCCATATCCTGTATTGCCTTTTTGCAGCTTTCACTTCCTAAACACCCACGAACCAGCATCCATACGGCTCAAACTCCTTGTTCTAGGTTGCCTTGGTTCCAGGCAGAATCTAAATCCTTGCCTAATTTGTTCCAGCTTGTAAGGTTCAAATTCCCTGACACCACAAACCAAGGGGTTGCGGTGTCAACTTCTTGAAAAGAGATGTCTAATATCTGATCCAACAGTTCTATTCCCTTGGTTCTTAGGAGCTCTTTAAGAGTTCTACCAACCGGGCAAGAATGTAAATTACCCATTGCCTCCTTCCCCCTTGGTCACCCCTACCGGCGGGCTTGAATGCAACCGCTTACCTCGGACTTTAAATGTGGCCACATTTACCAGTGGACTTCAAAACACGTAGCCGCAAAAACCGTGGACTTTAAATGTGGCCGCCTTTACCAGCGGACTTGTAAAACGTATATCTACTGAAGCTCGTCAGCCGCTTAATGCGGTCTGAAAACGTTGCTGCCTTTACCGGAGGGCACAAGACATGTAGCAGCAAAAACCGAGGACTTGCCTGCCCTACTTACTGGGCACGCTCTGAGCTTTGCCCTGTACCGCCTCAGTTCTGAAACCTGCATGCGGGTCAGAATTACTTCTTCCTCTTCGCTGTATGGGCCTCCATCTTGTCGTGCGCCTACCACGTCCAGGGGGAATAAGACACAGGACAAACCAGGTTTCTTCTCAGGACAGTTTACTCAGGAAATGTAAAGTGGCAAATGGCCCCGAACCCCACCAGAGCAGCCAATTTAAACCCTGTCCTGGCCAATCACTGAGCCGCCCCATGGCTCTTCCTCATACACCAGGTGGTCTCGGGCTGCCCCATGGCTCTCGTTCAGGCACAAGATCAAACAACAGCTGACACTGCCTAATGCCAATTCAGAGTTGTTTATGCCAGTACAGCTGAGTCGGTTGGTCGGTCGATGCCGGTTGAATGGCTTCCTACAGGAACAGAAAGAACAGGAGTGAAGAGGAGAAGAAAATGATGTAAATAAGTACTCATATATGAAATTCCCAAAAACTAAATTTAAAAAGAAATAAAAGATAAAAAGCAAATGTAGAGACATTCACCTATAATCAATCCCAGAACATGATAGGTGACATAGGACTACTGCCATAAGTTTGAGGCAAGCCTGGGAAATAAAGTAAAACTTTGTCTTGAAGTAAGATAAAATAATGGAAGCAGCAATGGAAAAATTTCAAGATGAAAGAACCATTTCTACCCACCATGTATCTTCATGTGAAATGTCAAGAAACAGGAGATTCTGAAAAGTCTCCTCTAGCTTTCCTCACCGTGACTCAACTGGCTTCCAGCTGGAGAACAGTGATTGTTCTCCTTCCACAATATCCCATGCTCAAGAGAGAATGGGGTGGAAGTTTACCCAGCATCCTCTAGTGCCAAGGAGAGTGCCAGAGACAAACGTAAGAGTGGCCCTGGTTAAAAATCACTATTGACTGAAACTCCCATGTGCTAGCAATGAGTACGGAAAATGATATAAGCACTTTAGACAACTGTGCTATTTACAGATGTTCAGCATTTATACTTACTGCAACTAAAAGCTAAAAAGCTAAAATATGTATGTTCCTTTATCAAAAGATATGAGCAAATATATCCAGCAGCAAAATGTCTACAATTAGAACACTACCTAGATTCCCAAGGAAGTAAAATGGAAGCCTTAAATTATATGTTCACAGCATATAATACTCTCAAGCAATCAGAGTGATTAACAATATGAAAAATTTCACTTACCAATCTTATTTGAGAAGGATTTGTGCTGTCTGAGTCCATTTTTACTGTTTCAATTACTGAAGTAAATAAACAGCATTAGAAGTGAGATATCCATTATTTTGGGTGGGCAATGACTTGGAGGGAGTCTGAATATAGCCACAGGGGTAGAGCATAGTGGCTTTACTGGGTTGCATAGCTACATAGTTTTCAGAGCCTACCACTTACAGATTGGCATTGCTGGCTTACCTCACCCCTATCCTGTAAGCCAGTTTAATAAATCGCTTTCTATTATTTACATATACACAGTCTATTGATTGTGTTCCTCTAGAGAACCATACCTAATATGTCGTGTGCTCTCTTAATGTTCTATAGACACTGAGATCCCAGGTGAGAAACAATGGACTGACTAGGTAATTTGAAGATTCTGGGTAGTGATGCTCAAATCAAATGTATTGACCACTTGTCCCGAACCCCTGGGCCTAGCTACAGCTTTGTCACACAGATTCTCTTTTGCAACAATACATCTTAGTATTAATATGGGACTCTCCTAGTTTGATTTCTGTTTCTGAGATAAAATATCTTGACAAAAAGCACCTTAGTAGAGAAGGGTTTGATTCCACCTAACAGTAGAGGTTACATTATAAAAGGTCTATCATAGAAGGTAATAAAAAGTTTCAGATACATCAAAGATCTCGTCCCATTATGTACACAGACATAAGCATAGAGAAATAAACATGTGCTTGCTTGCTTGTGTTCTGGTTTATTTCTAAATCCACTCAGACAATTCTAGACCTAGAAAACAGTTTTGCTCTAAATGGCTTGGCTCTTTCCACTTCAACAACTTACACAAAGCCACAGGCCAACCTATTCTAAATAATCCTTCCCTGAGTTCCGCTTCCCAGTTGACTCTAGGTTACCTCAGGATGACAGTTAAAACAACCATCACAGATGGAGAGCAGACCCTCCCACCCCACAATACACTTTGTTAAGAAAGTTACAATAGATGGCCATGGAAAAGACACACACAAAAAGTTCCCAACCCCCATCCCCATTTGCCTAAAGGCAGAACATAAATTACAAGAGTTCAATCACCTAGGTAAACTGTAGACCCTCGTTAGCCCAGAATTGTATTAGAGCAACCTACAGAACGTTATCGACTACACATTTACCATCCCACAATTTGTCACCCTTAATGATACAAAAGTCACCCTAATCTTGAACACTTCTCCAAAGATTGATTATCCTTTGTTGTTACACCAACTAGAGTTACTCATTCTCTGGGTAATTCCCACTAACCATGAAAATACATGAAATACATATATTAAAGAGCTAGGCTTTTCTTATTGTTAAGCTGTCTTTTACAATGATCGATCCTCACCTAAGACTTCATAAATATTGAAGAAAATGAGTATCTTATACTACAAGTATACAGATTTGCATAGGTAAGTGGCATGTCCTGTGCACTATTTTAACCTCTGTTTGTTTCCACATAGCTCCAGGAAATGGCTATGTCCTTTTCTACTTTAGAGATTTATATGCTGTTCATCTTTTTGATTAGCTATTTTTGCCTTGAACTTTAGAGCCAAAATGGACTGGAATTGGTATTCAAACTCTGAGACCTTGCTACCTCATATTTAGTATCTCCACCAATCAGAACCATTGTCAATATGTATCAAAGTAAGTACTTAGATAATGGTGACAGGTCCTTTTTGAACACCTACAAAATACCAAATACAGCTCCATGATCATTTGAATTCTGCATTACTAATGGTCCTTGCAGAGATGAGGAAATAGACACAGAGGTTCAAAACTGTTGCAAGATTGGACACCTTGCACATGAAGGAAGAGCAGCCTGACTCCAATGCCTGTGACCCTAATTGCTTCAGTATGCAGTGCCAAAGATGCTGTCTCGTTTTATTTCATAGTTTTCAAACCCGAGCTTGCATCAGAATCAGAAAGACTCTGAATCCTCAGCTTTTGATTATCAACTTTGGGATGAAGCCAGAGATCTTCACTTTTAAGTCCCCATCCTAGTTCTGATGGTCCATGGACCACACTTTGAGGAATAGTACAGCTCCACAAAGGAGATGCTAGCTCGTAAATGTTTTAAAATTTTGGCACAAAGATTACATCATCTGAACAAGATTTCACATATGTGAATTAATGATCAATATATTTTTAATAAAACAACAGCAATGACTTGTCTAAGATCAAATATTCCAATGTTTCTGGGAAGATTGAAATTAGCACCACATTTTCCCAGAGAATAAACTTGTGATGACAGCCTATGGAACCAAGTCAATTAATTCTCTCCATCTCCTAGAAGATCTAGAATCAATTCTGACACAGGAAATATGGGAAATTGAATTGGAGTTAGAACATAACTTGCAAGTCAAGACGCAAGTAATTGTGTAAGATTAGGAAATATTTGTTGTTTTCTTCAAAACTGCCTTTCCCTTTCCCCTTTTCAGCACAATCTACCTTATTGCTACAAATTTCTCCTGTGTATATTTTAACAGACAGCAGATTCTTTTTTCATTTAGATTATCCCTGGAGGCCAGAGGAAAATATTTGCTCATTCTTGTTCAACTTGAACAATATACTAATGTGATCAATATCTACTTCAACTCTTATTGTTAGTAGCAATAAAACATTGTAATTCAATTATGTCTCATCTGAATCATTGAAACCGTTTAATAATGTTTCATTTCAACCATGCTCATGTGAAAATTAGACAATTTTTGGAAAAAAAAGAAAACTTCAAAGCACTGAGTTACAAAACGGAGACGCACTAATGAAAGAACCTCATGTTCATGTGACTTACTCATACTTGGCGTTTTGAGTCACTTGGAAACTCAGCTGAGATCTGGCATTTTAAATAGTGAGTTTATGATAAAAAAAAAAAAGAACTATGTATATATGTATCCAAAATGGGCCAAATCATCTCTACTTTCTGGATGTGCTCAACCTAATTTGCTTCTTAAAATCATTTCTATTTCATGGTGACACTATTCTCCCAAAACAAAGTTCTTGGAAACTGATACAGGCCTTTACTTTCTGTCTACTCCTCTACCTATCCACTGCCTAGTACTCCACCTGCAACATATTTGTAGCCCATGGTGTTGGTGGTCTCAGGCTTCAAAGTCATTTTAGTTCTCTGTGTCTATCTTCCTGATTCTGCTTGCTTGGCTCCCATTGGCTTCTGTCTCAATTCTTATTCATAGAGCCGCCTGAAGTAACCAGTACCCTCTCAGTGTTTCCTGTTTGTATCATTCTGGGGTGACTCATAGTCCATCACTGACCCAACCTGTACAGCAGCATGAAGATCCTGCTTTTTTACATTCAAATGAAGTACCAGTCATGTCCATAATCCCATGCAGAACCAAATGAATCTTGAAAGCTTGGCCTCACCTTCTCTGTGTTCCCCACTTCCTGTTTCAACCAGGAAATTCCCTTGTCTTGATAAACTCTCAAACCCAGGTCTTGTCAGAAGTCTAACTTCTAGAGAAGCAAGTCTAAGAGACTCTGTCCTGACTGCCCAGTTATCCATTCCTTAAACTACTACCTGTTATTTCCTAGTGCAAAAGCAAGTCCTGAAGCCATTCTGATGAATTCCACTAACAATACACTTAAAGGAGACAATTGTCTGATAGGAATCATTAGCCACTTCATTTTCTCCATCCAAAATTCAACAACAGTTCTTCATTTGCTGATTAATTAAAGGAAATTTCTATGCCCTACTCAATGATAACTTGGTCAAGGAAGAAATAAAGAAAGAAATTAAAGACTTTTTAGAATCTAATGAAAATGAAGGCACAACATACCCAAACTTATGGGACACAGTGAAAGCAGTGCTAAGAGGAAAACTCATAGCTCTGAGTGTCTCCAAAAGGAAATTTAGAGAGCATGCACTAGCAGTTTAACAGCACACCTGAAAGCTCTGGAACAAAAACAAGCAAATACACCCAAGAGGAGTAGACAGCAGGAAATAATCAAACTCAGGGCTGAAATCAACCAAATAGAAACCAAAAGAACTATACAGAGAAGCAACAAAACCAGGAGCAAGTTCTTTGAGAAATCGACAAGATAGATAAACCCTTAGCCACACTAACTAGAGGGCACAGAAACAGTATCCAAAATAAAAAGGAAGATATAACAACAAAAACTGGAGAAATTTAAAAATCCATAAAATCCTACTACAAAACCCTATACTCAAAAAACTGGAAAATCTGGATGATATGAACAATTTTCTAGACAGATACCAGGCACAAAAGCTATATCAGGATCAGATAAACCATCTAAACAGTACCATAAGCCATAAAGAAATAGAAGCAGTCATTAAAGTTCTCCCAAACAAACAAACAAACAACAAAAAACCCAGGACCAGATGGGTTTAGTACATAATTCTATCAGGCCTCCAGAAAAGACCTAATACGGATACTCTTCAAACTATTTCACAAAATAGAAAGAACACTATACAATTTGTTTTATGAAGCCACAATTATGCTTATACAAAAACCACACAAAGACCCAACAAAGAAAGAGAGCTTCAGACCAATTTCACTTATGAAAATGGGCCGGGCGTGGTGGCGCACGCCTTTAATCCCAGCACTCGGGAGGCAGAGGCAGGGGGATTTCTGAGTTCGAGGCCAGCCTGGTCTACAAAATGAGTTCCAGGACAGCCAGGGCTATACAGAGAAACCCTGCCTCAAAAAACCAAAAAAAAAAAAAAAAGAAAAAGAAAATGCAAAAATACTCAATAAAATTCTTGTGAACCTAATCCAAAAACACATCAAAATAATCATCCATCATGATCAAGTAGGTTTCATTCCAGAGATGCAGGGATAGTTCAATATACAGAAATCCATCAACATAATCCATTATATAAAGAAACTCAAAGGAAAAAAAACCACATGATCATATCATTAGATGATAAAAAGCATTTGACAAAATCTGACACCCCAATATGGTAAAAGTTTTGGAAAGATCGGGAATTCAAGGCCCATACCTAAACATAGTAAAAGCAATATACTTCAAATCAGTAGCCAACATCAAACAAAATAGAGAGAAACTTGAAGTAATCCCACTAAAATCAGGGATGAGACAAGGCTACCCAGTCCTATTCGAAGTCCTAGCCAGAGCAATTAGACAACAAAAGGAGGTCAAAGGGATATAAATTTGAAAGGAAGGTGTCAAATTATCACTATTTGTAGATGATATGATAGTATACTTAAGTGACCCCAAAAATTCCACCAGAGAACTTCCAAATCTGATAAACAACTTTAGCAAAGTGGCTGGATATAAAATCAACTCAAAAAAATCAGTAGCCTTTCTCTACTCAAAGGATAAACAGGCTGAGTAAGAAATTAGGGAAATAATACCCTGCACAATAGTCACAAATAATATAAAACACCTTGGTGTGACTCTAACGAAGCAAATGATAGATCTGCATGACAAGAACTTCAAGTCTCTGAATAAAGAAATCAAAGATCTCAGAAGATGGAAAGATCTCCTATGCTCATGGGCAGGATTAATAGAGTAAAAAATGGCCATCCTGCCAAAAGTAATCTATAGATTCAATGCAATCTCCAACAAAATTCCAAATCTATTCTTCATAGAGTTAGAAAGAGCAATTGGCAACTTCATTCGGAATAACAAAAATACCAAGATACCAAAAACTATTCTCTACAATAAAAGAACTTCTGGGGGAATCAGCATCCCAGACCTCAAGCTGTACTACAGAGCTTGATAAAAACTGCACGGTATTAGCACAGAGACAGTTGGGTAGATCAATGGAATAGAATTGAAGACCCAGAAATGAACCCAGAAAAGAAAAAGGTCACTTGATCTTTGACAAAGGAGCTAAAACATCTGGGGGGGGGGGAAGCGGGGGACAGCATTTCCAGCAAGTGGTGCTGATTCAACTGGAGGACAGCAGGTAGAAGAATGCAAATCCATCCATTCTCATCTCCTTGTACAAAGCTCAAATCCTAGTGGATCAAGAACATTCACATAAAACCAAATACACTAAAACTAAAAAAAGAGAAAGTGGGAAAGAGCCTCAAACACATGGGCAGAGGGGAAAATTTCCTGAGCAGAATACCAATGGCTTATGCTCCAAGATCAACAATAGACAAATGGGACCTCATCAAATTGCAAAGCTTCTGTAAGGCAAATGACGCTATCAATAGGAAAAAACAGCAACCAACAGATTGGAAAAAGATCTTTCTTTACCAATCCTACATCCGATAGAAGACTAATATCCAATATATACAAAGAACTCAAGAAGTTAGACTCTCAAGAACCAAATAACCCTATTAAAAATGGAGTACAGAGCTAAACAAAGAATTCTCAACTACGGAATCTCAAATGGCTGAGAAGAAATGTTCAACATCCTTAGTCATCAGGGAAATGCAAATCAAAACAACCTTGAGATTCTACCTAATACCAGTCAGAATGGCTGAAAACAAAGACTCAGGTGACAACAGATGCTGGTGAGGATGTGGAGGAAAAGGAACACTCCTCCATTGCTGGAGGGATTGCAAGCTGGTACAACCACTCTGGAAATCAGTCTGGCGTTTCCTCAGAAAATTGGACATAGTCCTACCTGAGGATCCAGATATACCACTCCTGGGCGTATACCCAAAAGATGCTCTAATCTATAACAAGGACACATGCTCCACTCTGTTTGTAGCAGCTTTATTTTTAATACCCAGATGCTAGAAAGAACCCAGATGTCCTTCAACAGAGGGATGCATACAGAAAATGCTGTATATTTACCCAATGGAGTACTACTCAGCTATTAAAAACAATGAACTCATGAAATTCTTAGGCAAATGGATAGAACTAGAAAGTATCATTCTAAGTGAGGTAACCAGTCACAAAAAAACACACATGGTAGGCACTCACTGATAAGTGGAGCCCAAAAGCTCAGAATACCCAAGAAACATGAAGTTCACTAAGAAGGAAGACCAAAATGTGGATGCTTCAGTCCTTCTTAAAAGGTGGAACAAATTACTCACAGTAGGAAATACAGAGACAAAGTGCGGAGCAGAGACTGAAGAAAAGGCCATCCAGAGACCACCCCACCTGGAGATCCATCCCATATACAGACATCAAACCCAGACACTATTGTGGATGCCAAGAAGTGCTTCCTGACAGAAGCCTGATATAGCTGTCTCCTGAGAGGCTCTGCCAGTGCCTGACAAATACAGAGGTGGATGTTCACAGGCTTTTCTGGTAGCCTTGTACTTTGATAGGACCATGTGACTGACTCTGGCCAGTAGAATGTGCTCAGTCTAACTCCCCTTCTCAATAGGTAGAATGGTTTTCTATATGATCTCTCTTGTTAGAAGCCCATGGTCACTTGTAGTCACTCCAAGAAAGGAGCTTAAACCTTTAGAACACATCTTGGAAGAGGCAGACAAAAGACCCTTCCTTGCCACTCACCCTGAACCATCATTTATTTTAATCGATATGCTGAATATCAAGCTTACAGTGTTTCTTTAGCTAGAATAATATTCCTTCTCTTCTGTGCTTCCTTCTTGTTTTCTAAATAATAATATAATCTCCTAGCTTTCTTTCCCCCATACTCAAGGTAGAACACAGAGAAAGATTTTTTTTTAACACCATAGGAACATTCAAATAAAGGGGTGGGACTCACTTGGACTTTGTATCAATTTACAAAGACATAGTAAAATTTGCCTGGTAGGGAAGCACAGAGAAGAGTGGATTGATGAAACGTTCTCATTCTAATCTTCTTACAACTACAGGGAATCAGAAGATCCAGTAAATGGACAGAAAACCAAATAAACAAATGATAAATGATTTATAATACCAAATGTCAGAGTCTGTCATAAATATATTCTACAACTAGCCTTCAAAATATCATGATTCTAAGATAATTCTGAGTTGTTTTAAACACGTCTAAAATGCAAACACCCTGTCTTTTTCTTCTTTTACTATCTTGTCTACCCACTTACTACTGTTCTCAAATGTAAGACTCTTTACAATTACAAGTGTGTAATATAATGTTTCATATAAATGTCCTTATATCTTTCTCATTTTTAGTTATTAATCTAGGTGCCATATAGATTTCCAGATTACAAACATTTCTGCAGGGTTGTATTTTCTATAATATCGATAATGATAAAACTTGCCTCCAGTCCTCCCTTCTCTCCTGAACTCTAAACAAATCAGTGTCATCATTTTCTGTCCAAGATACGCTTCTTTTGGTAATGTGACTGATAGCTCTGTCATCCATTGAGCATCTGGGTTGCCTTGTCTTTGTAAGAACACTAGGAAGGGACTGGAGAGAGGGCTCAGTGACTAAGAGTTCTTGCTGTTCAGAACTCTTTCTGTTCTTGTGGAGGACTTGTATTCAGTTTTATTCTGATTCATTATAACTGCTCACAATAACTATAGTTCTGGTGACCACTTCTTGTCCGCATGGACACCAGGCCTAGGAGTACACAGACATACATAAAGGCAAAACAGTCATGCACTACAAATACAAATATATTAAGTCTTTAAGAACATTAGAAATTGACCTCTGTTTTTCTTTCCCCCATTTTGGACACTCAAATAGATGCCACAGCCTTAGAAATGTCTCCTTTCTAAAACAACTCTGTGTCTACTGGGCCCTGCCCTGCTGGTATTTGTTTGTTCAGATTATATGATGGGGAGAGAAGCCACTATCATAATACACAAGGACAGGGGGAGGAGTGAGCTCCAGTAAGAGATAACTGAAGGCAGGGAGGAAAAGATAGGACAGTAAATGAGATCTATTTAGATATTTGTCTTGATGGAAATGCATTCATGATGTGATGGAACATGATGAAATGTGGAACAAGGAAGGAAAGGGAAAAAAAATGTTGCTTTGAGCAGAAAACATCTGGACTGGGACCAGATGGACAAGAGCCAGCCCTGGGGGTATTCAGAAAAAAATAGTTGCAGGCATGGGGAGCAGCCAGTACAAAGCTCAAAGGAAAACAAGGCTGGCAGAGTTCAGAGAACAGGAAAACCAGTATGGACACAGAACAATGGCTGGAGGAGAGACAGGCAAAGGAAGACACCAGAGAAGTGGGTGGAGTCCACCCAGGGAGAGTACACAGCTTTACCCGTTACCAGGAAATGGAACCATTTGAAAAGAGGAAATCTGAAGCTCTGAATTACTCTTTTTTTATTTGTTTACAAGATTGGCTCTGGCTGCTGTTTTCATAATAGCCTTGTGTGTGGAATAAGACCAGGGATAAAAACGTTTGGGTAGCTGTTATCCTCATCATGGCTAGGAATGGTATTAGCTTAAGACAGAATTGTTCCAGCAGATGTGGTGAAACTTGTCAGATCCAAAAAACGGTCCTGCCCAGAGAATGGAGGGTCCATAATGGAGGGTCCTTGTTAATGAAATTGTTTTGTGGAAGGTAGCACATACAGTGTGTATAGAGGTAAGGAAGAGAATTAAAGATGTTGCCTTCATTTTGGGTCTGAGCCAATGTTTTCTCTTTACAACTATTTTAGTCAAGGCTTCCTATGACTTTGGTGTAGGCAAAACTACAACAGTGTCCTTGTTTTCTTATCATTTTTCCATTTCTCCCTTTTAATCCTTTTGCAGAAGTTAATTTCTAGATTATCCTATAAATGTAAGGGTGGGAAATTGAATTATCAAGATCTTGTTAGAAGAAAGGAATTCATGCATATCTCTCTGGGTACAAAGGAGGAAGAATTCAAAGGAAGAGATTGTTTTCATCAGATATTCAAGTATGTTTGCCACTATCTGCACTGGAGTTGATGTAAAGAATTAATAACTGAGCACTGCAGTTGCCACTGGAGGTGAAACCAAGAAGAAAGTGGAAACCCCACAACCCAGGAGTTTACAGAGGCTCCTGATTCTCTGTTATTCCACTTTTATCATTTGCTAGATCCATGAGCTTAGAAATCTAGATCTTTTGCTCTATATGATTTACTCTATTTGAAATTTCACCCTCTCCCTGCCGCCACCCAGGAAGCAGCAAGGAAAGCCACCCTCGATTTCTGCCAGCAGGTAAATCAAACCCTCTTCCTTTTGACAGCTGTTGTGCTTCCATAAATCTATGTCAACACATATCATATTGGATTGCCAGCTATCTATTTACAGAGCTGTCTCATCCACAGCACGATGAATTTCTTGCAGATAAGAATTATATCTTGACATCTTCTCACCCTTCCTTGGAGATGCTCTTTGAAACAATAGTAGTCCAAAACAAGATAAAGGACACACACCACTAGAACTTTTTTTTAGGTTCTAATTAGAGTTCAAGATTAAATGTTGTTTATGCCTATGATGGGGACACAGAACAAATGGTAGCCATCGTATGTTGATGTTATCTTTATTAGGTAGGCTGGTGCTTCAAAAATAACCCATAAAGTTAGGAAGTTTGCCTAGCACTATGTTTTATAGTTTACATTGGACTCAGCTAGATGGTGGCTAACTCAGTTTAGAAATACTGATCTAGGATAACTCTTCTCTCTTCTGTGTGGTTCTTGATTTCCATGAAAACTTTCCTAGACTTGGTGACTAGGAGAGTTTGTGGTTTGTTAGTAGTTGTGCTCAAAATAAAACAAGAAGAAAGAAATTAGATTCAAGAATCTCCATCTCTCTCGCTCCTCTCTATTCTTCCTTCTCTCCTATCTAGTGATGGAGGTAAAACTAGAGAGATAAAGCTGGGCAAAAGAAGAACCTACAACATAGCAAAGACCAGCAACAGTCCTTCACTATTACTTATCAATGAAAATCCCAAAGCCACACAAAGCTTCATGATGGGAAAGCAGACAACATAGTGTAATGGGATGAGATTCACTTTTGATAAGTGAGCATGTCAAAGGGGCTTACATATTCCTTGCTGTTCTCTCTTTTAAACTTTACCACTACCAAGGAAGGAAGGAAGGAAGGAAGGAAGGAAGGAAGGAAGGAAGGAAGGAAGGAAGGAAGGAAGGAAGGAAGAAAAAGGAAGGGGAGGGAGGAAAGGAAAGAGGGAGGGAGGAAGCTAGCTCAGCCGGATAACCTGAAGAAAACCAGTTTCCAAGGTGAAAGCACCTACTATTCTATATAGGCTGCAGCTCCAAACATGAAGGAAGATTTAGCAAAGATCTGTAGATCTGTTGACCACCCACAGCCAACCCCGCATGTGCTGTAAGGCAAGAACAGATGAGTGGCAACAAATGCTTTTTAAGGCCACTGAGTTTGGAGTGCTTTGTAATATATACATTAGTAAATGATAAACCGCGTATTATAAATCTGTCATAATGCAAATCTGTATATAGATCCAGAAGAATCTACAAATCTTTCAAATTTTCAGAATTCTTCAAAATCATTTCCTTGCGTTACTCATATATATTATCTGTCTCTCTCTTTCTCTGCATTCCAATAGCCATTAGCATGTTTTCACCTTATTTTGAAAATGGAATAGAACTTGTAGCCAGGAATAGTGGAGGCTCCTCTCTTCAGTAGAGTAGGTTAGCCAGTCACTGTCTTTATGGTTGTTAGATAAAACAGGTTTAATGTGATGCGCATGCATCAAATTCTTTCACCCTTTTGAGGATTTTTGTTTTTATTCTTTAAAATGAAAGTAATGATGCAAACTATGTCCTAGATCTGCTGTCTGGGTTACATACAGTATCATCCAAATGTCACCAAGAGTTGATCTATGATATAATCTGCACAGCTGGATAAGACAACATAAGTTGTTGGGATAAATATAAAATGTTTGTATGTAGAAATTAGTTAATAAACATTAGCTTTTCTTCCATTACTATGTTTTTAACAGGCACTCCATGCTCTAGTCCAGAGATGGGCATCCTATATGTGATGGACAAATGTGACCTAGAGTGTGGTTATGTAGATGCAGTTTTACTGAAACACAGGCACACACCTGTTGCTGGTCACTCTACTCCTATGTTTATATAGTAAGAACCTACTGTTGTCTATTGTGACTAAATTATATAGGGCTTAGGAATTTATAGAAAAAGTTTGATGACTGGCCTTTAATTTTCTAGACCTTAAGCGTTCATTGTATATACAAGCTTACTGAAAAATCATGTTTTTAGGCTTCAGCTGTCACAGAGTCTGAGCCTGTATATGTGAGTAAGATCTGAGATCCTGCATTTCCAATAAGAATATCAATTCTGAGGCCAAATAAATACTGTACTCTAATAATCTAAATTAATATAATTACATAAATCTTTATTTTTAAAATAGCAATATTATAGGTCCTGAAGGTTCGCAGCTCTTACAGGACTTGGAAAGCAGAGATGAAAGGTTATCACAGACTTGAGGTCAGTCTGGGGTATAGATGGAGATGTTATCTCAATAAAGATATAATATAAAATAAAATAGCAAATGCTGTGATTTGCATATGGCTTGAGTGTTTAGAGAAGCGTGGGCCATGTGTCATGGTATTAGGAAGCAGACTTTTGAAGAGTGGGGGCTTCCAACTCAGAAAGGATTACTGCTGATCTTGAGGAATAAGCTGATTACCATGAAAGCCAGTTGTTAGCACAGCCACTCCATGAGCTTGGTTTGTTGTGCACACATCATCTTCCTTTCCATTGGTCCACGATCCTGATACCCAGCCAAAGGGCCTTCCCTAAAGGCCATTTGCCAAGTCTCTCACTGAGCCTTCAAACTCAGTGCTAAAAAAATTTATTTTCTTTGTAGAATACCTAGCATTAAGTAGTCTGTGATAGCAACATAAAATGGACTAATAAACAGGATATTTGTCAATTGAAAATGAACGGAACCCATACTATAAAACCTTCAGAATGATGCTATATGAGTGACTAACAGCCATAAGCTGTTTTAAGCCAAGTACTCCTTGTAGATAATTTATGCTTATTCACAGGAGAAAAAAAGTTAATCTAGGCCAAGGACAATTACCACCAGCAGAAAGTCAGAAACCAAAGCACAAAAACAAAATTAAGAATATATATTAGGCTTTAATTATTAGTCTATGTTCAAAGTGAAAAATCTATCTTAAGGTTTTCTTAAATTAGAAGGTTTGGCTCCTCCTAATTGCACCATTTGTCCAATTCTCTCTAAAATATCTAATCACAGAATACTAAGTGACAACCACGTACTCCAAGGCTCAAAATAATTTCTGTTTTCCCCTGCTAATAACATATTGCAGATGCTCTCCTGGCAGCCCTCAAGATTTCAGACTGATGGATAACAAAGCTGCTTACTTAAGATATCAGGTCAGATCTGTTGTGATCCAATTTGTGATATTTGAAAATCATCCTATAATGAGCTTTTATAAATTATTGTGATTAAGCTGCTTGTTATGTGCTTGCCCTTCCTTGATCCCTAATTTAATTTCCTTCCATGATTTTTTTTGTATCCCACCCTTCTTTCTAGTTCAGTGCTTAAAGTGAAAAGAGCAAATGACTTCCTTTTAAAATTGCATAATATGCCTTCATTTTATCTTGATGACTTAGTTCATATTCCTTTTATTAGCAGAAAGAAATGACCTGGATATTATTTTGAGCCCATTTTAAATAAGGAATAAGCCTTAGCAAGCAAGAGACTTTTAAAAGGCCAGGAGAGAGTTTATAGTCACAGTGGTGTCTGGTCCTGAAATGCAAAGTTAAAGCAATCACTAGCTTCTAGAGTGTGGGTTCTCAGAGGGGACCTGGAACAAAGCCCACACACTCCTTGTGTAAATGAAAGAAGGAAAAAAAATGTATAAGCCGTTACAACTAAACACACACCTACATGTTCTCACAGAATTGATTTTACATCTCATAATATGTTCCTAAAATAAATACCCTATGCCAACTGGAATATTAGAATTAAGGAAAATATGCTTTGCATGGAGAAAAATATATTTATAGCCTCCTCCTATTTCTTTTTTCCTTCCCTTTCCCATCCATCTCTATCTCCTCCAATTTTTCTTCCTCCCCTTTCTTTCTTTCTTTGGCTATAACTTCCTTAGTAGTCTTTTTCCAGTTTATTAGAGTGACCTGTAACATAAGAAACTGAAAAATCCTTATCTCATAGTAAACACAAGCCATGGTTTGTAATGATTGAAGTAATTGCATATGGTGTTATTTTTTCTTTCCTACTTGTGTCTATTTAATGACTTTTGTACAATTATCTACATTTATGGGATAAACTAGAATGGTAATATGTACCCTAGTACTTAGGAACATACTCTTCATAGGACCTGGGTTTCCATCTTACTCTCCGTATGACTTGTGTGACATTAAACACCTGAGCAACCTTCCCACATATTAATTTCTCTGTGTACAGATGGGTATTTATGAAGTGTTCCACCTCATTTAATTCTTCAAGGATCAACTGAATTACATTTAATGAAAAACGATAAGCGGTGCATCGGCATCTTTGTGATTATTTCAATGATGATGATAGAGGGCGATGTTCATTTAATTCTGTCCTTTAAGTCTGCTATATTCTAAATGTTTGTGTCACTCGGGATTCATCTATTGAAATCCTAAAGCCCTGATATAATGGTGTTAGGAGGTAGGTGCTTAGGGGAGGTAAGTCTGCCAAGTTGTACCACTCATGATGGATTTGAGCTCTTATAAAATAGGTCCAAGGGAGTTCATCTGCTTTTTTCTACTATCTAATGGCACAGCAAGGATCTGGTGGTTTGCAACCTGGTTAACAGCCCTTGCAAGAATATAATATTGTTGGGACTTCTTAGCCTTTGGAGTCATGAAGTAAAAGTTTAAGTTGATTGTAAGCCACCCAGATGATGGTATTTTGTTACAGTAACCTTAATGGATAAAGCATTCGTTTTACTATCATACAGAACACAGTCTTACTGGATCTGATCTCCGTGTCTTGAAGATTCATACTTCCATTCTTTGCAGGATGCAAATGCAGAGTATTATGATGGCTGGCCCAACATATTGGAATCACATTTCTGGCAAGTCCTGCGAGATGCCAAACTAAGATACACATTTAATGCAGAGAATGTTAAACGGAAGGCTAAACCTAAAATTCACTGCAAATTTCCCAGGAAATATAAGGGAATCCAATGGACTGAAAGGCTTTACTGGGAGACACAGTGCCTGAGAGCAAGAATGGACTTGTTTAGAAGATTTATGCATAAAAGGAAAGGTGCCAATCTTCGCCTCACTACTGATTCTGTAAGGTTACCCACCTGCAAGAGAGCAAAGTGAGTAGGACTATCAGTAGGACTTTCCTCAGAATGGATTTGATCTTAATGCTTTGTTTAGGTAGTGGAAAAAAATAAAACACCATGGAATACACATGGAAAATTCACAAAATAGAATGAAGTGTGTAAATCTGTAGATTGTTGTGAGAAACATTTCTCATTCATTTCAATGTTTTTCAGAATAAATACCTAGTTCTTCTGGAAGTTTCAGAAATCACCGAACCATATTGACCCTCATGTTGAAAATAACTTAAAATGATAGCCAAAATATAAATAATGTATTTTTTAAAGCAAGCATGTATGGACAGCATACAGACTTCTCATAGGTCAGGCACTGATTAAATGCAGAATCCAGAGAGGAGAGCAGAAAATCAAGGCCAATTTCAGGCTAAGGGTATTTGCCAAGTCAAAATGATATTGTAGTTTGTTGGCTTTCTCAGACAAGTTGGAATATCAGGAGACAAAATGAATGCTCACCTGGGTAAAATAGGCTTTGCAACAGAGTACACTTGAGCAACATTGAATAAAGTTTGAAAAAAAAAAGATCACTGCCGTCCTTCTGTAAATCTTTCCGTGATTCATACTGCCTAGATTGAAAAGGAAAGCTGACTGTTTCTGACCTTGGCATTAGGGGGAAAGTATTTTCCCCTAGAAATAATGATCACAAAATGATCCTTTCATAAGTTTGCAATCACCTTGCATTAGCTATGTAGTTTAAGAAAGTTCAAGCTGAGATTTAGCTTCAGTTTTGATTTTTAGAGTACGATTAGCTTTAATTAACATCTCTGAAATATCAGTGGCTTAATCCAAAACACACTTATTCCTTTCCTACACACTTAATGCCATGGCACAGTGACTAAGTAACTAGAGAGAACAAATTTCTCTCACCGTGGCCCCTCTCAAAGCTTATAAAGCCTCTTGAAGCATGATCCACCTGTCATTAGGAGAAAAAAGAGAAAGGATCTTATGTAGGAATAGTCAGGTGTCATGTATTAAAGTATTGAAAATGGCCCTGTGGGACTGTGGACATAGATCTGTTATACAGCACGCATAGGCCCTGATTTCTATCCCCCACATTAAAAATACACACACACACACACACACACACACACACACACACACTCCAATTTCTCTACGGTTTTACTCTTTTATAATGGCACTTTAAGGAGGCAGTCTGCTTCTCACCTTGAATCTGGGTTAAATGTCTAACTCTTGTTGCCCAATATAATGTGCAGACAGCAGCACTATGAGGCTTCTGAGCCTGAAGAGAGCCATTAGCATCTACACTTTCCCTGTTGGCACTTGTGTAGAATACTGTAGTGTTATTCAGATAATTCTCCCTGATTGTGCTTACCAAGAGGCCATAAAGGATAGATGTTAGATGGGGGAAATGACCACAGGGGGACAGAGCTTCAGAACTCCAGCTCCTAATGAGCACCAAAAACTACTATATGTAAGAAAAAACATCTAGGGCTCTCCTGGCCCAAGACTGCTCATGTGTTAATGCAGTCATGTGGCACTGAAGACTACAAAGCATGACACTGGGCATATCGTTGAAGTAAATTAAATAGTTGCTCTTCAAAGTCACTAGGTCTTAAAGACTGTTTGCACCGCAGTGACAGAAGGTCAGTGGTAAGGTGTTTACAGGGCAGATTTGGACGCAAGAGCATGACTCAACTTTACATTAAAAGCATCCACAAGGCTCCACCCAACTCCAAGGGAAGCTGGCAAATGCAACCTCCATAGCTGTCCAGAGTGAGAAAGTAAATGCATTAACAGAGAGCAAGCCTGCTTCTACTTAGATCCAAGCTCTTAGAATAGGCAGAGACAGACGATATCTCAAAGATTTTAACTTTCTTTCCCACTTTAAAGAAGCATGAAGCTCTGAAGAAACACAAGTAAGGAATGATTCTAGATTCTATAACTATTTTGGCCATTATCAAATATTTTGATATCAATTGAAAATGAAAGGAATCTCCTAGATCTGATTTATGAATGCTGACTCAAATTTAATAGGAAATAATAATCAGTACTTTTAAGTTTCTCTGCCAGAGAAATCTCAGATCATGAAAAGATTTGCAAGCAAGTTCTGACAAATACTCAAGGAAAGGCATCATTTGATTATTAGTCACACTGTTCTAGAGAATAGTAAAAAATGTTCTAGCAAATCTGTGACTTCTGTTATCATGGCACATAAATCAGGCAAGAAGACAGGATACTGGAAATTTAAAGGAAAATATCACTAATAAACATATCGCCAATTGCAAAGGGAATTTTGAGTCAGGTGAATTAAACAGATCATGAAAAAATACATTCTTATTAACTTAAGGGTTGCTCTGGTTAATGTGAGTTTGCAAGTATATGCACACATAGCTGTAATTAAATTCACTGTTTTAACAGATTTTTTTAAAAAAAAGTTCAGTTTCTTCTTTGACGTGTAAAATGCTTGAAAGCTATCCATCTGCCCTAATAGGAAGAAAAGCTAAACAAATTAAAAACTATTCTGAGATCCGGCAGAGAACAGAAGACACAGGGAAAACTGCCGCCCCTGAAACTGGAGAGACACAGAGAACCATTAAGTGACTGTAGTGAAGACAAATAGGACAAAACCTCTGCAGGGAAATTATGTGGAGTGAAATTAACCAAACTCACAGAGGATGGTTGTTAAGAGACACATGTGGCTCTTAATTTACAAAGGTTTTTATCAAAGCCCACTTACCTGAGGAAGTACAAACCCCAAAATGGGCCTCCTCTGGCCTTCCTGTCCTTGTAAACTCTAGGAAGTCCTGAGGGCAAGGTTCAGATTCATGGAGAACTGAAGCTAAGTCACAGACTTCTTTTCCTTCCTGTACATGACTCTCCTCTTACTAAAGGCCTCTTGCTACTGTTTGCTTCACCAGGTGTACCATGCCTGATTTCAACAGAAACCACCACCATGCTACCACCTAAAACTCTCAAGCATAAGAGAAGGCACCAGAGTCGGTCAGCTGCCACCAGAAAGTTGAAATTATCGGGTCAGTGATATTAAACAAGTGTGATTAAAACACTTGGGGCTCTAATGTAGATTCCCCACATATAAGATGGATTCTGGAATCAGACAGACAGAATCCCAGAAAGAATGAAAAAGACGTGGTTGGGATTGAAGTTAATAAGTAAAATGTAGAATGCCTTTATTAGCAGCTAAGACTTTACTATGGAAAGAAAATGTCAGCACAAAGTTCGGAACCTGAAAAACTGAGAAAAACTGACAAAATATGACAATAGAACATCACAAAACTATAGGACAACCACAGAAGGTATCAGTGGTGTGTGCTGAGAAGGGATAGGGGAGAACGAGTGAGGGAAATGTTTGGAGGAATAACTGCTGAAGAACTGCTGAATTGCTTTGAGGTAAGAAACCAGTGGTACCAGAGATGGAGAGATCATCAAGCATGATAAATTACAAACAGTAAACAAGCAAACAAACAAACTCAGCTACCTTGCACACATCATAGTGGATCTGCAGAAAATCAAACTAAAGGACAGAATTAAGAAGCCAAAGGGGGGGGGGGCAGAGGTCCCTTTTCTACAGAAAAAGAGAGATTAAAAAGTTACATTTGGCTTTTCAAAAACGATATTCCCATATTGAGTTAGTTAAAATATTAAAATTGGGGTAAGCCCACAACACTGGATTCTATATTATATGCAATTATTTCTCAAAACTAAGAAGAAATAAAGACTTTCACTAGCAAATAATATTGACGAAGTGTATTGCCAGGTTTCTAGTAAAACTTTCTCCTCTCTATATAGCAGATGGTCCCATCAACACCACTGAGCAGAAAGAAACCCTGTCCCTTTAATCTCTGCAATGTGTTAAGCAAAGAGATCCAGTGTAAGGTAATAAATACCAACAGAGCTGTTGACACTACCTAGGAGAATGTGAAAGGCAGAAGATCTCAGAATCCTCACCTGACAGTTCAGCCATTACTACCCTCTGTCCACCCTCCACACCTTGCAACTAGTCATGAGAGATGGTAGACTTCACTGGAAGTGGGGAGGATTACTGAAGGCAGAATTCCATCTGATCAGCTTTGGGGAGGTCATCACCACGTATGCAGACTTTTCAGTATATATGGCTACCGGGGACTCATCCATATTCATATAAGCCATGCTGATGAACTCATTCATTCATTCATTCATTCATTAACCTGGACTTGAATGGGAGCATTGCTTTGGTCAGTTTTTAGTGCCCTATATGGAGTGAAGAGACGTTCATTGAAGGTAAACTCAACTTACTTGTTTCAACTTGTTGAAAGTAGTTCTTCAATGCTGGCCAGATGGCTCACCAGTTTAAGGTAGTTGCCACTGCGCATGAAGACCTGAATTTGATACCCTGGAACTTCATTAAGAAAGGAAGTATCAACTTCTGTAAACTATGTATATGAACAGACATGCGCGCACACACACACACACACACACATACAGATTCACACACACTTGTCACATACAAATAAATATATTAATGAGTTCTTCTAAGTAGGAAAATCTGTCAAACATTTAGATTTAGGTTGGAGATGGCACAAGGAGATATAGGATTGTTGCACAAGCATATGGGCCCTAGTTTGAATCCCCAGAAGCCACATAAAGCAAGAATTTGTAGCAAAATGTAATCCCAGTCCTCATGTGACAGGATAGGAGGTGGAGACACAAATGTGCATTTATACACATGTCATATATATTCACGCATATGCCACACATGTATACACAAAAATAAATAAAGGAAGGAAGAACATGAGAACAAGGATAACCAAAGGTAGAAATAGAGAAAATGTTTAAACTACCTCACATAGAGAACATGGCTTCTCAGGTTTTATTAATTAACTGTTGTTATATTATTTTAAAAGCATGTGCAAATTAAGAAAAAGAAATGCATTAATTACTTAGATAATTTATTAAGAGAAATAAAACAAAGATAAAAAAGTAACAGAGAAAGAAAGTAAAATAGAGAAGGGTAGATCTAATGCTAGTTGATGAAGGAATGATCCTACAGTTTCCCATGATGATTAGACCTTACACTCCCATCAACAGTCTGTGAGCTCCCTGTTCTCTCACTTTGCACTGATGGCATATGATGCTCAAAATGATGTACAAGTATGCATCAACTTAATTCATCAATATTTTTAAAATAATAAAGAAATAATTATGGCATGCATTTAGCACCATGCACTGATTTTAAGCCTTGTAAGGAATGAATGAATCCTTTTATCACTTTTTCTGCATTATTATCTAAGGAAGTAAAATAAGAAAGAGAACAGTAAGGCATGAGGATTTGGAGAAACAATAGAGAACTGCTATAATTCAGAGAAGATGTAATTGTTCTTAGAAAATACTATCAAAACCTATAGGCACATTATAAGATCAAATAACAGAGGTTAACAAATTATTCTGAAACAAAATAAATATTAAAAATTTCAATTATGTTCCCATAAAATATCAACAGTGGATAAACTCCACAACTACTTTTAAACCACATAAAATAAAATTTGATTCTGGATTATGAGTTTCTATAAAAGAACAGCTAGTTGCAATGTATGCTTTTGTTTTCAATCTATACATATACCTGTGTAGAACTGACATCCTGGCAGGTTCGTGTCCTCTCATTGTTTAAGATGTTGTGCCTCATGAGATTCTTTCTGTGGGCAGGATGATGCTCATCCCCATACCCCAGGAAAACAGTACTGAGAAGTGAGACCTTTGAAAGGTGATCAAATTCTAAGGGTTGAACTATCATAAATTAGTACCTTTACATGAAGGTTAAGGTTAAAGGCAGTGATTTCTTACTCTTTTGTCACAGAAGAACACCATGTTTGTCCCCTCTGAGAATGCAGCCATCTTTGGAGATGAATCTGGGCCTCATTATAACGAGACCAAACAGTATTTTGATCGTGAACTGTCATGACTTCAGAACTAAAGAAATGAATTTTGTCATTTTTAAGTCATTTATTCTGTGGTATTTTGTTAGGCCAGCATAAATAGACCAAGATAATAACCAGTGCTCTGACTATTTTGATAAAAAAAACTGGCTTTCATTTTAATTCTACTTACCTGGAGTTAGCCCAGAGACCTCATAATTTATGAGTTCAATGCTACAGGATTACTTTTGTCAGACACTGAGTACAAGTCACTGGTAATTTTGATAAACTTGAAAATTGGGTGCCCACAAATTCCTCCTCAAGTTTGATAATTCGCTATGATATCTCACAAACCTCAAGGAAATATTTAGACGTAGTTGCAGTACATTATAAAAGATGATCTGAGGATGCAGATGGGCAAACAGAAGAGGTGTATGATGTGAAGTCTGGAATAGTCCCGAGAGCAGCAACTCCTGTCCCTGTGCAGCAGCGTGTGCCACTTCTGACATCCATATTCTGTACCTACCTGGATGTTGCCTGAACATCTGTCAGAGGCTTTGTGGAGGTTTAGTTACATAGACATGATGAATTCGGTCATTGACCTCTGATGATTTAGCTAATGTGTAATTCATTTTCCCTCCCTAGAATTCAGGATTGTTTTAATTATGCCTTGGTCTTTGTGGTGATGAACCCTCACCCAGAAGCTACCTAGAGACTCCAGCCACCAATTATCTCATCAAAATATAGAAGATACTCTAAACATCCTAACAATTCCAAGGGTCTTCTGTTAGGAAGCAGCGATGTAGCAAAAGATGTTTCTAGCATTCTATCACTCAGAAAATCATAGGATTTTTAGAAATATAGTATCAAGTAACAGGCAAAGACCAGAAGAGTCTTTTGTATATACCATATCAACTCAGCTCTATATCAATGACAAAGAGTAAAGAAGAGGCAACCATTCTGAGGGTGTTATAGGCTATCTACACAACATAATAAATGCCTTCAGGTAGGTTGTGAGCCAGAAATGTTAGAGATCATTAAAATTATATTAGAGAGACTTGTCTGTTGACACATGACACAGATGTACAATATGTGGTAAAGAGATGGAGGAGGAAGAGAAGCAGAATGGTTTAAGCACTATGAAGAGAGCTGAAACTGGAGATGCAAGGGTAGTGATGTGAGTAGCCTGCCCCATTGCCTGAGGCCATAGTGAAGTCCTAAGAGTACTGTTCCAGAGGGCCATGTCTGTGGCTGTGGCCATGCAGTAGCAGTGGTCAATGTCTGTGGGCCATGTTACCACCAAAAGTCATGTGGACATCGCTGGTCTAGGCTGCCACCTGAGACCATGTTGATGTATCTAAGAGCTGAACAGAGCTGGTCCTACCCCTCACAGGCTGTACCACTTAGGAGAGTAAGGTCCTGCACTTCTCATGGGCAACACACTAGAGTTGGCACTGGTGACATGGGCATAGGTGAGCCTACCTGAGGGACATGAGGTCAGGGGGATGGTTAGGTACTTGGATGAGCTATAAGAGGCAGTGCTGGAGAGCTGGCCCTGGTGGTTTGTGTATGAGAATAGAGGGCTGGCCAACCCAACTAACACTCAGGCCCAGATCTGGGCTTTGAATTGACCCACCCCAACATCTACCCCATCTATAAACTGCTGGAGCCTTTGAAGGGCCTGGTCCTGCAGATGCAAAACTATAGGATCTTCTTGACACACAGCAACAAAAGGATATCTGATAAGAATTCTGGTGAGGATCCATCCAGTACTGATAGTATAGCAGAAGCCAGAGGCTTTGTACCAGACCAATGACTGATAGCAACAAATGTTTGAAGGTAAAGATTTTTGGACAATAGGGTATTCTATGTGACACAACGTGACACTCTGGAGCTTCTATGACAGGATGAGTTTGGTTTGTTTGTTTTTGTTTTCTGTTGGGAGTAGAGTTGCAAGGGCAGAGAATGGATATAAAGGGACAGGGAGATGAGCATATTTGGAGTGGATAATATGAAATTCACAAAGAATCAGTAAAAAGCTTTTTAAAGATGGCAATGTGCCTAGAGAGATAGCTCTGGGTTAAAAACTCTGGATGCTCTTCCAGAGCTCCTAGGCTCAATTCCCAGCTCCACAAGGAGGCTTACAACCATCTATAAATTCATTCCATGCGACCTCAAGCACCAGGAACACATGTGGTACATAAACATCTATGCAGGTAGAGCACTCATACGCAGAAAATAAGATAATAATAAAAGGGATTTTATAAAAAGGAGAGAAAGAGAGATTAAAAGGAAGAAATGAGGGAAGGAAGGAAGGAAGGAAGGAAGGAAGGAAGGAAGGAGGGAGGGAGGGAGGGAGGGAGGGAGGGAGGGAGAGAAAAAGAAAAGGAAAGAGAAAAGGAAAGGAAAGGAAAGGAAAGGAAAGGAAAGGAAAGGAAAGGAAAGGAAAGGAAAAAAGAAAGAGTGACAATTCCAACTTCCAAGGGAAACAGGAGCTGCAGTTCTTGTATGTCTACTGAAGATGCAAAATCGTAAGGTCACATTGGAAAACAGTCTTAAAATTTGTGGTAAAGTTAATACATTTATTATATACTCCATCAACCCCAATTTACTTGAGAAATGGATACCCTGTTAGTGTAAACATTTGTATGTGAGTTCTTGTAAAAGGCTTAATTTATTATAACTAAAACACTGAGATGTCTTAAATACCCCCATAAATGGACAATCTTCAGCACAGCCCCAGACAAGTATAATTCAGAAAAACTAAAACAAAACAGTCAGAACTAGTCTTTGGAGAGAAAAAGAAAATGAGCAGACAGCCTAGAAACTTTCTCAAGCTCGGTCTGCCAGAACGTTACCTAGAATATGTAGGCAGATTTGCTGCCTTCAGGTACAGGTTAATAGTTGAGACCGGCCTGGTCTACATAGTGAGTTCCTGGACAGCCAAAACCTTGTCTCAAAAAACAAAATCAAACAAACAAACAACAAAAACAAAAATTATATTAGTGGTGTTTATGAACTATATTACTAACGTCTCCATCACAAAGCAGGTCCCTCTAACATCCAGTCTGGGAAGGAAATCTATCAAGAGAATGAGAAGTTTCATAGGAGCCTTGTACAAGGTCAGTGGAAACCTACGCAGTCCTTACTCCTCAGATTTCATTCATCATCATATCCCACTGCTTTTCTCACTTCCATCAGCATTCTGTTCTTCAGACTTCCAAATGCCTTTCAGCACACTCCAGTTCAAAGATGACTTCGAAAATCAAAGCACCCTGTAAGCATTCTTTCCATGCCCACAACACCAAGAAGTCTCTAAGCAAATACCCCCATGCTTGCTGGTTTCTCTTCTCTTGGTTAAGAATGTTGTTTCTCCTGTTTCCAGCTAGATTAAGCCCTCTACTTGCTCAATAGGTGCCTACAACTAGTGCACTGCCCCTGAATCCACCTCCTTCTGCACCCCTGACCACCACCACCACCACTAGGTCATTCTCATCAGGTTATTCAGGAGTCATTTCTCAATAGGTGCCTACAACTAGTGCACTGCCCCTGAATCCACCTCCCTTCTGCACCCCTGACCACCACCACCACCACTAGGTCATTCTCATCAGGTTATTCAGGAGTCATTTCTCCTATCTTGAACATCTTTTGTAGGCTCTATTTTCACCTCTAAAAAGCATCTTTGTTATGTACCACTTCATAATAAAGCTTTGTGTGAGAAAGAATATTTCCTACTGTCTCTTGTACTACCTTCAATTTCTCATCTCCTCTTTCTTTTCAGCCATCAGATTTAGATATTTATCCTCCCTACCACACACAGAATGCTTGGAAACAGTTTCTTCCTGTGTTGTTTCTCCTATAGAGCTCTGGAATGAGACAACATCCAGTAAAAAAGATGCGTCAAGGAAGGTCAAAAACCAAACTAGTGTATTGTTCTAGAGACCAAGGAAGGAAGTAATTAAAAGAACATGATAATTTGACTCAGAAGCCACTAATAGGAGAATACAATGAGGACTGGGAAATGGCCCTGGGACTCGGTGTCAAAGGGTTTGCTGGGTACCTTGGCAAGAGTGGATTTTATGGGAACAGTAGAGTAAAAATTTTAATAGAGGCTATTTAAGAGAGAATTGGAAGTGAGGTCTGTAGCATGCTACCTGTGACCACCTCCTCATCAGTTCTTGTCTGAGAGGTGTTAAGGAATATTATTATTATTATTATTATTATTATTATTATTATTATTATATCCACAACTATGATTCATTGCACTAGAAAGATACAAAACTGAATTAGCCACATGATCATATACAGAGGAAGAGCTGTAGGGTAAACCAGCTGAATTCTTTTAAGTCTTTCTCTTCGGGTTCACACAATACTTGTTCAATCTGCCAGAAGAGACTGTGAGAAATCCTGCCAAGTTGCCACATTCACAAGAGCATTAGAATCCAGGATTTTTTCTTCTGGGGGCAGTCATAAAGGCAGCATCGGACTGGTGTGCACCATGTAGGCAACATCTGACTGATGTGCAGCAAAGTTCCGGCTTCCAAGGGTGAGAAGAGAAGAAGTAAAAAAATCATAGATGTGAACAGTTTAGACTCACAGTGCCACTCCCACTTAATGATGACTCTCTGTTTCCCTTCCTTGTGAGAAGACCTTCAAGTCAGACCTGCTATGCCACCTCTGGGCTGCACAACCAGCGGAGGTCAGCAAGCAAAGATTGTGTCCTTCACTAAGCTAGCTGTAAAGGGGAGAAGAGAAATCCGATGACAGGTGGAGGAAATATAGTGTATTATTTTTAGTAGAAGTGAGATTATACAGGGTGTGTGAATGCTTATAGGAATAGCACAGTGAGAAGAGAAAAAATATAGTCCTGTAAGACAGTGGGAAACCTGAGAGGTAGAGAAGGGTGGAACTCAATGCAGCCCTTCTCGATGCAGAAACAAAAACCTGAAAGTGAGTATGTTCTACTAACAAGAGTTCTATGATTAGAACCAATATTATTAAATGTAGAAAAATCATAGCTTCCCTATTTCAGAGACTCCACACTCATAGTATTCATGTGACAAAATCCTAGCTCTAATATGAAATATGAGAGCTAGCATTGGAAACCACCATAAAATATCAGTGACCAGGATAAAGTAGACATGTGCAAGAGAAAAAAAAAAAAAAAAAACATCAGTTAATGTTCTTGAGATTAAAGACAAATATTATAATAGAGTTTTTTTTCCTCAAAGTAATTTAATCAAGGTTACTTGTTCAAATAAATACTGGTTTTAGAGGGAATTTAAAAGAATAACTGAAAGAAAACACTTTTATTAGCTAAAGAATCCCCAAGTCACCAGAATCAAATTAAATGTATTGATTTACACCAAAATGTAATTAGATTTTGCAGTAGTAAAAAAAAATGCAAATAAAATGCTTTCTTGGTGTGTGGTAAGCCCTGGGTTAGTTCCCAGGCACTGCAACAGAATAGAATGGAATAAATAAAAATAAATTGCAAAGAAAGATAGAAAGCTCTATTTTTTCAATATTACTTATTTTCTAACAATAAACATTAATTGTAGGGAAGATTAAAACATTCATAAGGAAAATTTAATAACTGCAATTGTCCAAAGATAGATTTACTTTGTAGATTCTAGCAATACTCTTTCATCGTTGTTATACTTAGGTTATTTGGTTTAATGTCTGTGACATGCAAAAATTTTAGTTACAGAACTTAGTCTTTATCCCCAACAAAATGATTCAATTTTTAGTTACCAATTGGAAGTAAGTGTAATAATACAAACTAAAGAAATCTTACCACTGGCTCATTTGGCCACTGAGAACTTTCCTAATTATTCAGTGGTGTGGAGCTCTCTTGCCCCAGTAGCAGTGAATCTCCAAGGCATTTGTTACTGAGTTCACACATAGACAGCAAACTTTATGACTGTGTTACCACATTATCTCCGGTAGATAAATCCTTACTGATGTTTGCAAAGATCAGAAAGAGAAGGAATAAATTAGCCCCCGCCCCAAGGGATATTTCTAATGATGATGATGCTGTGATCAGATAGAAAGTGAGATTCAAAGAGAGTTTAAATGGATCTTAGAAGACAGAGGCCACCCACTGCAGGAATGCTGGCTGGAGTGGGTACCGTTTGAAGGGATTGTGTGGATCACAATCTTTAACAAAAATGGGAAACACTGGGGTGAGAACATGGAAAAGTCCCACAGGAAGGAATGGCAATAAAAATTACTCTCTCACAGAAATACTTAGAGGTATTTTCCAGTATTTGAGAATACAGAGGGAATTGTGTCAAAAGCTAATGGAAAGTTTGAAAGGAGTATAACAATTTACCAATGGAAAAGAGATGTTTGCACCAAGAGACAACAACGAGAAGGCTGGTGCACACCAAAGCGCTCTCACTGATATTTTTATTCAAAAGTAAAACCACTTGATTCCCCAGTGCTTCAAGTGGTTTTATATTAGTGTATATTAAAAGACATTAGCTTTACAAGTTCTCATTTATGCATACACTGAAATGGTAACAAGCAGCTTGCAAGGTCATCTTTAGTCCTATTCCAAACATAACAGAAGGACTACCACCATCACATGGCATTTTTCTCTTCCTCCCATCTTTTGCTCTTTTTTGTATCCCTTTCTTCTATTTATCACTTTCATATCAGTTTAAACAGACTTAAACAAATATATAACCAGAATAAAAAAATGTTTTGATTCTTTCCTTCTAGTGCTTATTCTATGCATTACTGTCATGCGACAAACAGAATTGCATCTTGATTTAGTGAGTGAAAACTATTTCTTTATGGCTATACTGACATTTATTCAAATCACAACCCCTCCTCCCACCCCCACCCCCGCTCCACTCAATATTTCAGGTGTTTTTTTCTGCAGTGAGATTCCTGGAAACGGAGTTGTAGAATTTGCAGGCTATGTATGTCTAAATGTTAAACTTGGTACATATGAACAAACATATTACAGAGCTTGGCTTCCAAAAGCTCCACTGATTTTTTTTTCTTTTTCCTGTGGCTAAAGAAATCCCAGTGCTCAGAATTTACATTAGATGTGGGCATGTTTAATACGTTTACTGATTGCTAATCTAATAAATAAACTTTTACATTTTAAATTGAATTATTGAACAGAACTGAGTTTGTACTGGACCAGTAAGAGACCATGGCAAAATTAAGGTTATCTAGCTTAGATACATTGTTTTTATGGGAATAAGTGTTACTGCAGTCTTACAGAATAGAAAAGGGGGTTATTCCAGAAGTAGGGCAAAGGTTTTGGATTCTGTTTCTGTTTTGCCATATATGTTCAGTTGCTCATGATAGGTTCTGTGCTAAATGTGTTTTCAACTCTGATAACCCAGAAGACAAAGTAGGGATTATGGAATATTGATTAATGGGTGGTATTTACAGTACATACACATATCATTACAGAGAACCGACAGGACTCTGGGGGAAAAATTATAACCCAACGTAACATAAGTTAAAATAACAAACTTATCAACTTTATTCCAAAGTCAGAGTTAAAAGTCATTGTTTTAATTCAATAATAACTTCAAAGTCTAGTAAGAACTTTGTAGTTAATTTTATTTTGAAATGGCATTGTGCTACTTATGAGATTTGGGTGGCACAATTTTTAATTTTTTAATTTGATAAAATTTTAATACCGAGAGAGCTTCAGACTTTCAATATTTCCAGGTCTTCAAAGGTCTGATAAACTTAAATCTTCCATTCCCACAAGGCAGCTACACGAAGGTGCAGTAATTGTTTCTTTTACAAAAAGGCAAACATCACAGGTGCTTCATCTCCGTCATTCATTATTGCCTGCCTGCCCCTGTGCTTAAGAAAATAAATCAAGCTTGAATTCCCTTAAATTTTATATTACAAAGTAAAAGAAATGAGAATGCATTATAAACCTGATTAGTACATCAATTTTACTTCAAAGGGACAGCAAAGTAGGTTTACTGTGATATTCGGACAATCTATTTCAGGAAATGGTTTTTTTTTTTTCTTTTAGCGCTGTTCTACCTGGTTCTTTCCAACCACCTGCCCAAAATATGATGCAATGCTGAGCCACACTGAATAAAATCATGATTTAGAGGCGGTGTAGATTTCCACAGAATTTTCCATACTCCAAAATGAAACACTTCAATAGGCGGGCGGTGGTGGCGCACACCTTTAATCCCAGCACTTGGGGAGCAGAGGCAGGCAGATTTCTGAGTTTGAGGCCAGCCTGGTCTACAAAGTGAGTTCTAGGACAGCCAGGGCTATACAGAGAAACCCTGTCTCAAAAAACAAGAAAAACAAAAACAACAACAACAACAACAAAAGAAACACTTCTAATAGATATGGTTGGCAGGAACTGTTTTGTAGTGAAAAACTGTCCCTTTTTCAATCATACAAGTATCAGGTCACGTTTTGCTAAGAAAGTTTGCCCTCTGTCTAAGGCCACTCTCAATATTTGTAGATAAATACCAACTTCTCCTGGGAAGAGTCTGCCTTTCAACTTCAACTCTAAAGTCCCTGCTTCAAAATTAACTTATCTCCAACTACAGACTTAAAATATATGTTTTAAATACGTGGACAAAAGTGAAGAAAATGGTATACTTTGTTCCCTTCTACTCAAAAGTTATCTATGTAATCTCTAAAGAAAGGCAATAAAACCGGGGTACAAACATACAGAGCCAGGTTGTATATATAGTTTTGTGATAAAGACACTATCCTAGCATGCACAAGGCCCTGGATTCAACACACAATAATTAAAATATATGTGTTATTTATATTTACATGTCATAGTATTAGATGTAATCCTTCTTAATCTTGCTAAGATGGGACACTGAGATTCCCAAGCTTTCAAGCTAATGTTGGAGCCATGCCCAATTTCCCAGAATCCTTCCTCATCCTTCAACTTCCACATATTTTCATTTTCTCCCTTGCCTTTCTCCCATTCTTTTTGTTATTTATGCTCTTCTTTTTCTAATGAAACAAAGACAACATATGGTCATACCTGTATCTACACACACACACACACACACACACACATGCACACATACACACAGATACACATAAGCACACACAGAAACAGATATATATACACACACATACACACATGCACGTGCACACATACACTCAGAGACAAGCACATACACACACACACTCCAAGAGTTTAAATCCATAAACTTTGTTGTATAAATACCACTAGTAGTGATTACTACAAGCAGAAATATATCACTTGAGATGGATCTTTGAGGATTAAACTAGCTAGTCATTTTAATCTTCTTTCTCTGCTTCCTGGTCCGTATCAAGAACATATCACCACAGATTCCCACAGGAAGAACCACCATGAGCCAATTTGTCATTCTTTCTGCACCATGATGGACTAAAACATTCTGAAACTAGGAGCTAAAATAAAGACATTGCTTCAGTCAGATATTTTGTCATAACAACAAGAAAAGTAACTGATATGGCAAAAGGTAGCAAGAGTGGGGCCATTGTAATGAGTAAGCTTTCCCACATTTGCATAAAGTTTTTGGATTAGTTTTCAGGAAGAATGTAGAAGATTTTGAAGATGTAGACTAGAAGACCTAGGATTCTGTCATCAGAGCTTGACAGGTGACAATGGAGTGAGTGGTGAAGACTAATATGCTGATAGAAATCCGACAGTGAATCAATACGTCATTCGTGGGTTTTCACATGAGGTTAGACCCCCTATAAGAAACAAGACTAGAGGTAATCCGTGTGCAGTCTGACTAATGATCTGGCTAATGTTTCCAAGGAAGAAAAGCTATGGATGAATCACAGTAGTGATTTGCTTGGCAAGATATTCCCCAGCGGTGCAACAGTGGCACTTTATATCTGGGGAAGTGGAGAGTTGTCTAATTGAACTTAAGTTCCATTCAATAGGAGGGAATCAATATCTGGCACTGTAAATCCAGCCAACTCCCCACAGCTACAGAGGTCATAGACCCTAGAGGAGAACCCATTACTGCCTTTTCCCTGAAGCAATATTTTCCCTAACTGTATTCTAAATACTTATGTTTATACCTATAGATGAGTGTATCTCTCATCCCTCACCAAGCAAAGCTTCATGCTGCAGCATATAATGACTATTATAGATTTTAAATTTAAAAGTGCTTTAGATTTCCAAATATATTTGGAATATTTACATTATTTCAAACCCTTTCCCAACTACTTCCATATTGCTTTCCCAAATCCTCTCAAATTTATGACCTCTTCCATAACTATTATTGTTATATATTGGGGAAGAGCACTGTGAAATTTCCACCATCAAAGTTGGAACTCTTCCTCTCTCAAAGCAGCAATTATCACTATCCACAATTGGTCAAAATGCAGAGAATAGGTGACTATGGGGTCTCTAACCTAATTGGCACATCTACAAAGCAACCTATATCCATATGGCTCTGGAGACATTATGGAAAAGAGTGGCAGAATGATTGTAAAAGCCAGAGACTGTAGCCACCTGCTTTTAGGTAGTGTCTTCTACATGTGTCAGGGAAGTTGCATACATGAGATCTTAACAATATGGTTGCTTAAACAAGAACCAATAATCACCACACCTGTTAACATTCCAACTTTGATAGGGGAAGTTTCACAGTGCTCCACCCCAATATATAACAACAATAATTACAGAAGCAGCCATGAACCTGAGAGGGAGTGGAGAAGACACATGGGTGGATTTGAAGAGGGCTTGAGGTAATGTAAATACAATCATTACATTTAGAATTCTAAAACCTTTTAAGGTTTAAAACAATTAAACCATGTCTGGCTACATTCTGCCTGTGCTCTTAAATTTTTGAGTTTACCACCACCCTGATCCCATCCCAAGTGCACATATATAGACTACTCTATTTCCAGTTTATGATGCTATGTAGAAGGATGTAGATACCATATGATTTGGGGATTGGCTGGCAATATTAGGTCTCTAGAAGCCTTTGAAGGTGTTTCCAGGTTTCACGTGTGAGCTTCATGGATCTCACTAATACAAGCAGAGCCACCATGACATAACACTTATACCTAGCATGTTACGATAAAGTGAAATTTCTAAAATCTTAAGCTAGAACCCATTCCTCTTCCCACAAGTTGCTTCTGTTGGTTATTTTGTTTCAGCAATAAGAAGGGTTACTAAAATCATATTTTTTATTTCCCTACTTGCTTAACTATCTCCAAAATAATACTCCCTCTTTATCACTTGTACCTTTTGTACTAGTCAACATAAGTAGTTAGGAAAAGTAAAACAAACACTTCTGCACAGTGGTAAGACTGTGAGGAAGGGTTTCCCAGACCCACTAGCCTTGCCACCTTTCTGATGAATGGCCCTGTATAAAACTAAGGATAAGTATCTGAATTCTTATCTCATATGTCCCTAGAGACACCTGCTCAATGTAAGGTCTATGGCAACCTTGATGGAGGAGTCATTGGAGGAGTCATTGGAGGAGTCATTGAGGAGTCATTGGCTGTGTGCTGATTAGTTTTTTGTCACATGAACACAAACTAGAGTCAAGTGGAAGGAGGAAACCTCAAGGGAATAAATGCCATCATCAAATTATCCTATAGGCATGTCTGTGTGGCATTCTCCGGGTAGTTGATGGATGTGGGCAGACCAAGCCCATGGTAGTGGTGTCATTCTGGGGCAAGTTGTCCTGAGAAGCATATGAAAGGTCTCTGAACATGAGCCTGGGAGCAAGTCTGTAAGTAGGAGTCCCCTATAGGCTTGAGGTTTTAGTGTCTGCTTTTACTTCCTACTCTTGATTTTCTCCAGTGATTCGATGGTGACCTGGAAGTGTAAGATGAAATAAACTTTCTTCTGTAAGTTTTCTTTGTTTCATGTTTTCTCATAACAACAGAAAACAAGCTAGGACGGGGAGACAACCATCATTGGACAAAGACAAATATTTGTGTGATGCTGGTCCAGGAATTTTGTAAGAAAATTCTAAAAGAACTCTAAATTATTTTTAAAAGATTTCTTTATTTATTTTTTATTTATTTTACATATATATACATACATATATATGTATATGTATACATATATATATTTAAAAATATATAAACACACACATATATATGTATGTGTATATATACATATACATCATATACATATACATATACATATATTGTAGCTGTCTTCAGATCCATCAGAAGAGGGCATCAGAACCCATTACAGATGGTTGTGAGCCACCATGTGGTTTCTGGGAATTGAACTCAGGACTTCTGGAAGAGCAGTCATTTCCCTTAACCACTGAGCCATCTCTCCAGCCCAGAGTTCTGATTTTTGAGTCTTACTCATGTTACAACGATCAGCAAAACAGAATGAACAGCATGAGGCCTCCCTTCTCTTAAGGAAACAGAATCTGTTATGACAATTAATAGAGACAAGAACAATCTAGGCTTAGAATAATATCGCTTAGCTTCATGACAAGAAAGTTTATTAATCAAATTGTTACCCCTATTCAATTATCTCAAAGTGCATCTATATATTCCTTGATAGAGGCTTTTATTCTGATTTGGTGACTTACTTCAGCTACTTGTTTACTAATTGTAAGAGCATTGTGTCTGTGTCTTCATCATCCTGTATTGGACTGTCCAAGGTACCCTCTGGGTGAATAATCATCTGTTGATTGACTTGTATAGTGATGAATTGGATCGATCTCCTGTTTATGTTCTCGTTGGTGGGCAGACCTCTTTCTTCCATCATTAATTACAAAGTCTTGAGAGAACGTCAGTGAACATCTGTCATATTCATCCTTTCCTCCTTAGCTTTCCTGATATAGTTCAAGGTAAAGGACACAGCATCTCTTGCTTAAACTTTTACAATTCGAAACTCTTATCTACTGCTGACTATTTCCAATGTTGGTCTGTTCTCCCAACTCTGGTTTTTCTAATAATCAAGTCTTTGTGGTCAACTTTAAGCTCAACTCAAGTCTTTGTGTTCACCTTCACACCTCCCTAAGTTTATTTCCTCTCACACTTATGATTCTATTATGTTTCAGCATGAATAAGCAATGACTTTATATGACAGTTCTCAGTTTCTTTACATAATCACCCACCCCTTTCTGGAATGTCCCTCTCACAGATGCCAGAGTGCCTAAGTGACTCCTATTTATCTCCTAGCCTCAAAATGTTTCCTCTAAAGCCTTGCGCTGTCTTAGTTTATCACCCCACTTCAACTGCCAATGTATGTTGGCTCTGAAGTTGAAACAGCATTTTCTCCAGTATTTCTTTACCTCTAAGCTGTGAATTTCTCTGTAATGGAATTTCTCTGTCACTGTATCTGTTCTTTACATTTCTGAAACTTGATTGTAACAGGTGGAACATGTTTTGTGCAGGTAAGTCATTAGTTCATTTTGGTTGAATGCAAGATAAAACAAGAATCGATTTGTCTTTGACAAATTAGTTCATCCCCTCATTCACTATGTTCTTCCTGGATATGGGTAAGCTACTACAATGAGCTAGTGGAACGGGAAGCCTAGTAAGACTTGAAGCCATCTATGAGGCCAGAGGCACTGAAGGCCAAGCTCACTCACCTCAGTCTTCTGCTTAAAGCTAATGATGTAAACATAATAATAACAATGCCATCTCACACATTTATAACTTAACCACTTTTGAAGCACTTATCATTATATAATACACATATCATATATTAAATCATTATAAAAATTTGGGAGAGTCTCCTGGACTATAATCATCCCTTAATTATTGACAACAGACCTGAGTTTAGTAAGATTAGGTAACTTGCCTGAGATGACCTACCATGATAGAGTACAAACCACCCTGCTTCTCACCCTCACCTGTTCCATGCCTCTAGCCATGCACTTTGCTGCACCTCCCAGTCTGACTGTCACACCAGTCACATGACTTGTCTTGGTTAATGGGATGTGAGGGGTGTAGACATTCAGAGGCAGGACAAGCCTTCAGATGACAGGACTTGCTCATGATTGCCCGCCTGTCTTCATCACTGCCGTGGACGGGACCTATCTAGGCTAGACTGCTACCCCAGAAGCAGGGGAAAGAAACACCTAGAGCAGATACCAGTTACCTCTGTCATCCCAACCAAGGCTTTTTAGACAGCTAGGAAGAAAACATATAGTAAAATCCAACCAAGACTGGAAAGCTTGCTCACTTTAGGACTGACTAAATTGCCAATCCTCATGAGGTAGACTCATGAGGTAACTATATGTTTGTTGTCTTAAGCCACTATATTTGGAGGCTGTGGCTTATAAAGTGTTACTTTAATAATCTACCAGTGTACAAAATCAAAGCTAAATGTAAAGAAGGTAAAGAACAAAGTCTTCTTGTTGAATTATTTTCTGTAGACACTGGATACAATGAAGAGCTGTATAATGATTAAGCACCTAGAGTAACCATCAAATTTGAACATATCCAACCGAAATTACTCTTTAATTCATTTTCTGGAGCTTTTCCATCAGAAATAACTGTTACTTGACAGTGCAGAAATGTCCATAATGTTCACTATGTATAGTTGGAAGCAACTTCTCAAGGGATGTTAGGTAAAGTTCATGGGTCAGAAATGGCAGGAGAGAAAAAGCTGGGCAGAGAAGTCAGAAGCAATTAAAGATGATTAGCCACTCAAAAAAGGTCACAAGGTCAGAGGCATGAACAAAAATACAGAACTGGGTATGGTTTAGCCAACAGAATTAGGGTGTAAGGACAGGAGTAGAGGAAGACATAATATTTTATAGCTTAAATAACAAAGAAAAATCCTAACCATATTAATATGGCTCTCATGACATGAGAATACAATGTTTTCTTTTCCTGGCTCAAGCTGGTCTTAGGTTTGGAGAATGATCTCCTTGGTGCTATGAGGCTGAAGAAAGCGACTGAAAAAAAAAAAAAAAAGAAGGTACAGGTTTCCACGGACTGCAAATTGACAGGGTCCTACAGATAAAGTGCAGTCCTTGGTGATGTGAAGATTAGGTGGGTCAAAATAATAGAGATCTATAAAGCAGACAGGACAAAAATTATTTCACCCTCTCTTGAAGGAATCCGTCTTATCTTAAGCTGCTGTCAGGGTCAAGCACATTCCTAGCACCATGGCAAGGTCATAGAATTTCACACACCTCTCTAATTGCTTTGTTTACTTACAGTGTGCTGGTGAACTGTGTAGGAAACACTGCCTCGGGTTGCTCAGGAGCAGTCACTGCTAGTGATGACTCAGAATGGCTGTAGGTATGTCAGGCTGAGTCCACACTATGCTCTTTAGTGGTCTTGTACTTTGTCAGGGCTTTGGAGCATTGCTCAAAATCTCTTTTGGTGTAAACATAATATTGACTCACTGGGCTTCATACTTATGGTTCTAATATAATCACATGTTCTGCTTCATGGGCACCAAACTCTACTGAAGTAAACAGAGATGATCTCCAGGTTTCTGCAGTCTCCGTGGATACTTTGAAACAAACAGGTGGCTTAAATAAGACAGACTTAAGTCACTGCACTTATATAGGTGGGGGCTACAAACAGAAAACTTTGCTATTTGTTTTTTTTGAATCATTGCTTAACTTACAGGTGAAAACACCAAGATATTTAGCTTCCAATTGTTAAAATTGGGACAAAATATTACTATTGAAATGTCATATGAAACATAATGGTCATGATGAACTGACAGATAATACCAAGAATAGACAAAAATAAGGAGTAATAACTCTCTGACAATATTATAGGACTGTAAGTCCACACAAGCATTACTGGAGAATGTCAATTAAGGCACCATATATCTCTCATCACTACTCCTACGTATACATTTAACAGAAATTTACTTATATTCGCTGTGTAGATGGAGGTTCACAGTATCAATATTTATAATGGAAAAAAACTGGAAATAAGCTGTTTCTATCAATAATCAAATTGATAATTGTTTTTAAATATAACCTGTGATACAGTACGCATTGATAATCTAAAATGGACAATTACATTCACAATCAAGAGCACCAAAAGGAATGACTCCCCTGAGACTTCCTCTGTATTCAGTTCAAATGCAGGTCAAGTGAATTCCTGGTGATCAGGGAAAGTATTGGCTCTCTGGTGGAAACAGGCAGTGGGCTTAGGGCTTGTGCCACAGTGGTCTTCCTCCATTTGTTATTATAACAATGGAGTAATAGCTTCATCAGTATCTTTAGGTTGTGAAGAGTCACTGAGCTTGTAATTTGTGTACACCCTTCCATATACGCCTACTCCTAAAAGTATTTTAAGAGTTGAAATTGAACTCCAAACTACTGCGATTTGACAGGAATACATTTGTTTTCCAGTTGCTGAAGTAGAAAATTATTCTTACTGTAAAATTATCCTTTAGTTGTATTTAAAAATTGGGACACGGGTACCTTTTCTGTCTCCTCATTTGAATGACTTAAGAAATCAGGTGAGGTCACTGGCCTGAGTGAGGTAACCTTTGTAAACTATAAAAATGTAGACTTGGAATTATCCTAGGGGGACAAAATAAGTGTGGTTTTCACTCTAATTTTTAAATGATTTTGCACTGTTCATGAGTAGCTCCCTTTGCAAATGATAGCCATTTAAGTGTTTTAGATCAAGTTTTATAAAAGCAGGTTTGTCAATTATATAACGATCTTTAATGTACCCAGATTGTTGCTTTTGTTTCGGGAAACAGAAAATTGCATGATAGCTTGTAAAAGGCACAGTTAATTTCACAGGCTGGCAATGCTTGCAAAGTGAAAGGTCTGCATACAGTGCAGGGACTCACATTTAATCGCATCAAATGATACATAATTTGATTCGTTCAACCACATTTTTAGAAATTAATCACTGAGTGTCAGAGTCTTTCCATCCCGCATGACTCACTACATCAAATGAAAACAGGTCCTTTTGCTATAGCGCTGCTAATCGGTAATAGTCGGTTCTTTCGATTTAGCATTTCAGTCCAGTGCTCAGCATCTGGAAACATTTGAAAAGGTCAGGTTGCTACTCCATTAGTCAATTTAGTAAAGTTTCAAAATTCCTAATGAGCTTCCTTGTGCCTGCTGACATTCTTAGAATCAACTTTAGAAACCAATGGGAACTTTGCTTGTTAGATTAAAAAATTGAAAGCTCAGGTTAGCAGAGAAAATTGGGACGCATAGCCTGGAGCACCCTCCTCTCCCATTGATACGGTTCCTCTGTGTATCAGTTCTTCTATAGGGACTCCATAGAACTTTGGGGATGTACTATTATTTGAGGAATGAAGAACAATACTTCGTGTATGATGAGATGATTGGTTGTATGTTGGTCAGCTCCGTACTCTTATAACAGACACCTATGGCAATCAACTTCCTAGAAGAAAAAGTTTATCTTGGTTCCCAGTTTTGGAGGTTCTAGTCTGTAACCTGTAACAATCAAAACTCAGTTGCCCTCTGCCACAGCCAAATATCAACTCAGATGTAGGAAGGAAGAGAAACAGTGTAAATTTTCCTTCTGAGGTACATGATGGGAGAGCTGCTTGCAATTTTGCTTTCAGAATCCTTCAAGACATCTGTGCCATCATAAAAATAAAACAACAACAACAACAACAACAACAACAACAACAACAACAACAAACTTCTTAGACTTTTTAGAAAAAGCTTAGGTGCAAAATTATCTTCACATAGTATGCAGCTACCAGCTGGTGATTTGGGCTTGCTGTCATGTAGGCACGAGAGTCACTATCCGCTGTGTGCATCACCAGAGCATGGCTGTAAGAAAGATTTTGAATTTTGAGAGAAATGGGAGGGGGCAGCAATAGTAAAGATATGAAAAATTATAAGCCTTCCGAGGAAAGAGTATCGTGTTCAGATAGGCTTCGGAAGAGACTGTGAGATGTTGCTGTGTCTCCGTGTTCAGGACATCCCGGTTCTGTTCTGTTAATACAAGTGCAAGATCACTAGACTTCAATGATGAGCTACTGAATCTCATTTCCTTTCTTTCTGGCCACAGAACTCCTTTTAGCTCGCCAACAGGAACTGATAAGGGGAAGCACTAGGGAGTTAGTATCTCTGAGAACTCCCCAAATCATTGATGGGTAAAACCTACTCCCTAATGGTTCTACTTCTCTAGTTGATCAGCAGGAGGTAGTGAGTAATGATTTTTGAGTTTCTGGCCCTTCATTGGAACAGAGCTGTGTATGAGCGTGTGTGTGAGCGTGTGTGTGTGTGTGTGTGTGTGTGTGTGTGTGTGTGTGTGAGCATGTGTGTGTGTGTGTGTGTGTGTGTGTGTGTGTGTGTACTCTATGCCAGCTCCCAGAGTCCCCAGCACACTGCAGCTCCAGCTGCCTGCAGCCTTACTTGGCTACTTCTCCCTGATTGTTTCACTTCCCTCCCTTACCACCAGCTTTCCCATGGACCACTGCCAAGCAAACCACTTTCATTTGAATTCTATTTGTGAATTCTGTTTGTTTCTGAAGAAAACCAAAGCAAGGAAGTTGAGTGGTATGCACTTGTTTTCCTGTCTTATTGGGCCCTGGGACGCTAACCTGGGAGGAGCTGGAACCATGGGGAGTCCAGTTCAAGTTATGATCTGGTGGGGAAGAACACCATCCTTCTCCAGCTACACACAAGAATATTGAATCTCTCTTTCATCATGAGCAGGCACAGAGAGCTAAACCTTCTCAAATGACAAAGAACAGAGCATATCCAGGTGGTGTTTTGTGGCTGTTGTCTATTTTTTGTTATTTACTCCTGTTGGCATAAAATGTTGCATGGCAATTCAAAGCTGCATGGAGTACAATTTACTTGTATAAGGTTATTTACATTACATGTTTAAAGGCATTAAAAAGGAATATATATATATATATATATATATATATATATATATATATATATATGTGTAATTTCTGAATCTGAAGGATTCAGTTTGAAACTGGACAGGCACCAAATAAGTATTCCTACAGAAGAAAGCACACTTGTCTTTGGTCTTAAACCAAAGCTTAGTCATGTTGCCAATTGGTAAAATACAATGCCTTCTAATGTAATGCTTGGATCTGTGTATGTCTGCCTCAAAACACAACAAACAAAGGTTTTACATGATGGATCAATCCAATCTATCAATTCCAAAGAAGTTCGGAGAAAAACAAAGGTTTCAGCCAGAAAGAGCCAGAAAGAGTGCGTTGTCATTAGCATATGCAAATGAACATATATTTAATTTTTCGAAATCAGATTCAGAATTTTGACAAAACGTACAGCATTACAGGTTTTTTGAAATTCAAGAAAATGTATGAAGCCTTTTTGTTTTATTTAATATTTTATGGTTTCATGATCAAAGATTATATTCATTTTTATTATTTATCCACATAGTCATTTTAAAAAGAGGTTAGTAAAAGTGTAAAGATGATTGAAATATATATAAAAAATCCTTTTTGAAGGAAATATAAATAAAAATTGAAGGAGATATCTAATTTTAAATAATTGGCATTGCGATAATTATGGTAACATTGCAGAGCAAGAACACTTGAAGGGAACATAGTAAAATATGACAGGATTAATGACATAGACGCTGTTTGTATACACGGTGGCTGCAGCCTGGATGCATTGATGCTTAAGTCCACACCCTCTGCAGAGCCTCTCATCTGATGCTCATCTCACCCACAGAACTGGCTTTGGCCACTTCTATGGGAGCAGCTTGATACAAAATCTTGAAAACGTGCTTATGCTTTATCCCAGTATGTCTTTTATTGACAGAATCATAGCGTAGATTTGCTCTTGGTTCTGCAGCTGGATTTTAAGAGAGACCACACGGAGCAGAACTGAGTGGTCTCATTTAAGATTGGGTTAGAATCTCTGGCCTCCAGCAACCCACCATCTAAGAGGAGTTGTTGGAAAAAGTCCAGGAGAATTTACTTGCAGCCTTCCTAAGAGCAGATTCACCCAACAGACCAAATAGACTAGGAAGTTAGTAAATGCCGAGAAAAGAGACTTCAAATGGTATAGCAGTGAGATCATGCATTCTTTAGCCTTAGGATAAATGTGGGATACGTGTGAAACATGGGGCCATGGTCATTCAGGTCATCCTGACCCAACAGAATATGCCTCTGTGGACTCTGTGATGCCATAAAGATAATAAAGAATTTCCATGCAAACGTCTTTTCCTGTTTGTTACATTTCTAACCTGGAATGAGTAGTGTAAGGGACCAAGGATGTCCTGTGCTGTTCTTGCTGCTGTGTTGTTGTGCTGACCAGAATGATGACGGCTCACTGTACAAAATCCTCCTCCTCCTCCTCCTCCTCCTCCTCCTCTTCCTCTTCTTCTTCTTTCTTTTTTTATTTATAAAACCCAAAAGCCTTTGGAGCCACTTTGGAAACACTTATTCTAGACAATGAGAATTATTATTTTCTCCCTGATGGCATTCCATATTCTGGCATGAATAAACTCCTTGTTCTTGGACTTGGTATCTTGGTATGTTTCAACTTGCCTGTTAGATTGATGGTGATTGATTTAAAACAGAAAAGTTTTACCATCTTAAAGGCTTGGAAAAGACAACTTTAACCTTGGTAGACAAAACAGCATCATGAATCTGTATTTATTTATTTATTTTATTTTATTTTTATTTTACTGAAGTTAGAATTTTTTTATTTATTTGAATTTATATGAATCTGTATCTTTTAATGGCCAGGCTTAGTGAAACAAACCTGCTATCCCAGCTATTTCAGAAGCTGAGGCAGGAGCCTTCCTTGAACGTGGGAGTTAGGATATAGCCTGGAAAAAAGCAGGATCCTGTCTCAATACTTAAATACACTCATTAAAATAGCATTAAGAAGGGGCTGGTGAGATGGCTCAGCAGGTAAGAGCACCCGACTGCTCTTCCGAAGGTGATAAGTTCAAATCCCAGCATCCACATGGTGGCTCACAACCATCCATAACGAGATCTGGCGCCCTCTTCTGGAGTGTCTGAAGACAGCTACAGTGTACTTACATATAATAAATAAAATAAATCTTTAAAAAAAAATAGCATTAAGAAGAAATGATGTTGTTTGCCTGGTTCCACTTGAAAATCATTTTTCTTCCCACCCTCTCATAAAGTGTTTCTCATAACACTCATCTTTAGATAATCATTGTTTCATAAATTATATTTACCCATTCATTTTTAAATATAACTTTAATATAACAGACATAAGAAAAATTTCAAATTTCTCAGCTGATGGCAACATACTCCTCGTTTAGACTGCCCTCCACCCCATAATGAAGTGTGACATGGAAATAAGTGTTCTAATGTTTATGTGATCTTAGAGAAACTGGCTTAGTAAAATGTATGCTTACAGTCAAGAAAATAGTGTAAATTTCCCTTAGAGCTTAATGGTTTGTTGTTGTTGTTGTTGTTGTTTTAAAAAGGGAACTATAGCTCGAGGTATAACTTTTACCTTTTATTATTGCTAACACAAAGTGGCTTACAAGAATTTAGTTTTCATGATTGCATTAAACTTAATATTTTAAATATAACACCAATATAAAGGAAAGCATTTAATTGGGAGTGACTTACAGTTCAGAGATTTAGTCCATTGTTACCATGGAGGAAAGCATGACAGTGCACAGACAGACATGGTGCTGGAGAAGGGGCTGAGAGCTCTCCATCTGAAGAGGCAGGCAGCAAGAAGACAGAGTCACACTGGGCCTGACTTGAGCTTCTGAAAGTTCAAAACCCACCTCCAGTGACACATTTCCTCCAGTGAGGCCACACTTCCAATAATGCCCCTAAGAATCTATGGAGACCGTTTTCATTCATACTACCACACAAAGTTTACATAGGATTGAAGATACAGGAATAATTAAGATGTGCAAACGTTATCTTGTTGATTTGGGGGGTTGTGTTTGTTTTTGTCTGTTTTTGCTTTGGAAGATTTCGGATTTTGTTTATTTGAGATAAGGGACTCGCTATGTCGTCAAGGCTTGACTTTAACTCTGGATCTTATTTTCTCAGCCTGCCAAGTGGTGCAAATATAGGCATGTATCTCCAAACTTGATGTCATCATGTTAAATACTGCTTCAACATTTGTCTATACAACAAACTCTTAAAAACAAACAAACAAACAAACAAACAAAAACAAAAAAGAAGAGGAAAGTAGAATTTGAAAATATCACTGCCATGTTTGCAGGCCTCTTAGTTAGATTTTAGTCATTTCAAGATCAAATACCCTCACATTAAGAAGCCTCTAGATTGACATTGCCTGCTAATAAAGAGACAACATTCTACTGTAATATGAGCCTATGTAATAAGGTGTTTTGAATAGAATTAGTATAATGAAAGACCATGGAAAAAGGCTGCATGTGAATCAAGGCAGGATAGTTGCGTTTAATTTTTAAGGAATCAGGAGATAGCACATTATGTAACTTTGTAAGACATCATTCCAAAGTTTAACAATCTTTGAACAATCTGGCTCATGATATATATTGCAGCTTCTATGATCACCACTATTATTCATCAAATAATAATTTTCATTTACAGTTTGAGACCAGTCCCATCAATTTTGTTAAAACTCTTCCATTTCTAGGACAGATAGCCCAGACTAATTTATTTCCAATTGTTGTGACACGCTCACAAAATGAAGGTATTCACAAATTCTCCTAAGAACATATCCTGATGATTTAAATATTTTTACCCTGATCATTTGTTTTTGTGATTTCTGGTGTTGAAGTACTTTATAGAGTAATATTTTATGCTTTGCTGAAAAGGAAAAGAATGCTACCTCATAATGTGGCTGGTCACAGAAGTATGACAACATCATCCGGCTCTACCTTAAAATAGCGACCAATGCACTGTCCCATTAGCAGCCCAAACCAATCCTTTTGTTATGCTTGCTTTTCAAGTACTTGAGTTACACATTTCCATTATGCCAGGAGAATTATTATTTTATACTTTATACTTACATTCTCCTTTAAAAAAAAAGTAATCAAGACAGCAAGAAAAGATAAAAGAAAGGAGTTTTAGACCTAAATAAGCTGTACTTCAGATTCACCCTACCTTCCAGTGTCCTGTCATCTGAGAAGCTGAGAAACAGTGAAATGAGAATATTAAGTTATCTAAGACTTATCAACCTCAAATGAAACCTATTTAAAATACTCTGTCATACCTCATTGACTTTTACCAAACTGAAATGGAAAGTTAGGAACCATGGTGAGGCCAGCATGAGGAAAGAAAGCCCCTGGCATTAACTATCTGATGAAGCATAATTGGCCAAATCACTCATTTCCTCTTAAGGTACCTGTCACATTCTTCTAAATTATAGTCAGGATTCTTTCTCCTGGACTATTTAATAAATTCCCTCAAGATAGAGGCATTGCCTAGAATAACAAATTGTGCTATTTGTAGACTAAATGGAATATTTTAATCATTTTTGCATGCTCCCTCAGCTGTTGGACTCTCCAGAAAGAAATCAATAAAAAGGCTGATATAGATTGAGTGCTACAGCATGCAGCCACTCTGGGAAGTTGGGAATTTTGTCAGAAGAAAGCTCCTGGGTTTTTCCCATCCTGGTAGCAAACAGAAAGAATAGAACCAGAACAGAAATTAGAGTAAAATGTGCCAATGTAGTCATCTATGTCTATCTTTGTAAGTCTGGTGGTTTATCGTATACTGAGCATCCATTTCTTATCAGTATCTGTTTAGGAAATTTATTAATAATCAACTAAAATATATACATATGCCCCCTTTCCTGTGTTGGAGCTATGGATATCAATCTTTTTCTTTCACCTCATAAATCTGGCTTTTAAGAATTTATTACCCAGTGAATGGAGAAAGAGATTTTCATGGTGCAACTATCCACCCCTCCTGCTTTTATTTTATGTTTGATATTCATTAACAGATGACAGCAATTGTCACTTAATCATCTTTTACTATGTATTGGACTTTTACATACCTGAATTTGATTTTTCATAGAGTAGCAAGCTAAAGATAATAATGTTTGATTTTTAATTAAAATTAATTTACATAATATTCTTGAGAAAGTTAAAAATTGTATTAGCCATCATTGTCCCAACCAAGACACAGACCAATAAGGTGAGTAGTGTGTGTGTGTGTGTGTGTGTGTGTGTGTGTGTGTTACTGATGTCAGCCAAAGCACAAAGCATAAAGTGGTTCCATTGGCTTGCATTTGGCTTTTGTCCATGAACCAAGCAGTATCCAGTCTATGAAACAGAGAGTTGTTCCTGTGAGTTAAACAGAGAGGGCGAGTTTTACAGGCAGAAGAGATGGAAGAAAGATGGGCCAAGAAACAAATAGAAGTTTGCGTGCTTCAAGGACATTTTTATTATAAAGATATATCACAGATTTGTTAGTTGGCTAGTGTACGAGGATGTAGTCATCATTTCTATCCCTATTTGTTGAAATATCTGATCTTACTTGTAAAGAGCTCTGTCTGTTTTGATTTGGGGATGTGAAACTTTTTTTATGAATGACTCAACTTCAAATTTTCCACTTTTCTTTAATTTTCATGTATTTGTCTATGTTAGATATGCAGCTTATATGTGTACATACTAATTAAAACACAAGTATAGACACACATATACTAGAGTTTGATATAGAGCAAGAAGAAAGAAAGATAGAGATAGAGACAGCAGCACACACAGAGATGAGAGAAAGAAAGAGAGGGAGAGAGCCCTGGGAAGTATTGTCTAAGGCTGTCTGATGGTAAAATTGTTTTTGATTATGGAAAGTTAGATTTTGTATTGAGGTTGAGATTCACAACAGTGAATAGTAAAGTGCTTTTCTCAGATCTTCAAACATGTTAATGACATCTCAGACACACCCTATCTGAACCATGTAGAATAATAACTACAGAAGTTATGCCAAGAAAGTCCACCATATAACTAAGCACTGTTCAGATAACTATTATGATCCCATATCACAGATGGGGATCATATCACAGATGGGGATGGTAAGGCTCAGAGACATTAAGTGATTGGGGCACTAACAAGCTGTTTATTATGACATACGCATTCTATCTAAAGGGTTTTGATTTGGAAAGCCCAACTGTCTTTCTTATATACATCATTATCATATTAATGTTTTTCAAATAAACAAAAAAATTCTTACAGGGCCAAACTCACACTGAAATGAGCACTTAGCACCTATGTCTGTATGTCTTTATGGGTGTCATTTTCTGCTGATCAACCTTTGCCAAGGATGATACTGGTCCAGTGCTATATGGAACTTGCCTGCCTTGATAAATATGTCTCTACTTCAAAGGGGAGCTAAGCAAAGCTAGAAGACATTCTGTCTCTTATAATCTTTGGAAAATTTCCATCTGTAATTTATATTCTTTCTCTTTATTTTTCCTATATTAATTATACATACTAGTGGGCATGGCATTTTTGTACACATACATAATGCATTTTAATCATAGTTAGCAACCAAAATCCTTTCTTGGCTGATTGCTCCCATTGTCACACTCCTCTTTGTTTTTTCTTGTCTTGTCTTGTCTTGTCTTGTCTTTTCTTTTCCTTATGATCCCTGAAGTTCAGTTCGGATTGTTCACAGGAGCATGGGTAAGGGTTATTTTCTGGAAGAGCCTTGTACTAATGACTATATCACTGAAGGAAAGGTCTCGCCATCCCCTAGCAACCAGAAAATAATTCATAACCTCAGGGAGTTGTAAGGCCTGCTGAGCTCTTTCCTGCTTCGTGACAGAGTGTTGATAGCTCCAGCCTTGAGCAGGCCTTGTGCTGATAACCATAGTAACTAACAACTCAAGGATGTGAGACCATTCCACATTCTATAATAAGTTACTCCTTCCTCATCTCTTATATTCTTCCTGGATTTACTTCATAATGTTCCTGAGCCCTCTGGGGGAATGATACAGATGCTCCATTTAGAGTTCAGCTTTCAACAGTCATTCTCAGCACTTTGAACAGTTATGAGTCTGCAGTAATTGCTGCTTACTGACCCAAACAAGTCTTTTTGACCAAAGCTGACAATAGCATCAATCTATGGACATAAACAATATTCAGAAAGCAACTTGACAGGTATGACACATCACATCCAGTTAGCAGAATGTAGCAGAATGACAACAGTAGCTTTTCCACTAGGGCCCATGATCTTCTAGCCACAGTTATTATTATTATTATTTTTTTGACCAAGCCTATGATAGCAGATAAAGATTTCTTCCTGGGAAGCAAGCCCCAGATTAAAACCAACCAACCAAACAAACAAACAAACAACCAGAAGGGGTTGGTTATCCCCCTAACAGATTTGCCAGTACTGCACCAGTGAGTTCATCTTGCCTGGGAAGTTAGTGATGTAGCATGCAGGCTACTAAGTAAGACTGGTCATGACACTTCTCCCTCAGCAGCCTGTACTGGTATAGTTCAGCTTGGTTTCTTTATGTTTTGTAACCAAAGCAGGCATGGTTTCTTCAGCAAACAACCGTAACAACAATTGTCTGTATTGACTTACCTTGCTGACCAGTAACTCACTTAAGATCCCACTACTTCTTACACAGGAGATAGCTAAGCATTTCAGACATTGTACCTCAAAAAGCCAACACAGGATTCCACTGTCTCCCATTTTAAGCAATTCCCACGTACTCCCTATTGGAATCTTGGACTAAGGGTTAAAGATTATTTCCAGAGGAGTTTCAACTACATTTCCAGCTGCCACTTTAACTCTGCAGGGTATTCTTGCCTCTGAGTGTTCACAGCTCATAGATTCCTCCAAAACTTTTGTCCTTCTGTTTATCTTCCCCAGCAGGTGAGTTTGTCTTCTCACCTCAGCTATGCCTATTTTCCCATCTCTCAACTAAGCTTTCTTTAGCACTCCAGCCATTTTCCTTCCTTCTACCATTAAAGAGTGTAGTTAATGTTTGTGCTTTCAAACGCTGAGTGATCTCTTGTCCGTCTGCCTCTCTCATCAGTCTAAAGGGAGTTCCAAACTCAAAGGCAACATGTCTACTACTCCGGAAGACTTCTCTGGAGATGCTCCATAAATATTTCGTATCTGATGTAATGAGTGAACTAGAGGAAGAAGTAGCAGTTTGAGGGACAAGGACACAGAGAGCTCCAGTGAGACTAGCTCTAAAGCGCCTCGCCAGTTTTCCCAGCCAGTCTTCCAGAGTCCCCGCCCACTACTCTCCGGGCCCGGGAAGGGGAGGGCTCTGCGCATGCCCCGTATCCAGGGCAGCCTCCGGGAGCGCCTCCCGGCCCCTCCTGGCGCTCGGGCGTGCGTTCACGGTCCCGGGGAGCGTGCCCTGCGTGCGGGTGCCCGCCTCGCCCGCCGGGCTCTGGATCCCCTGAGTTCCCGGACCGGGCCTGCGGAGCGGGCACCTGGTCGGAGCTGCGAGCGGCGGTAGCGTCCGCGGCCACGCAGAAGGCTGACGGTGAGTGCGGGCGAGTGGCGGCCGGCTGCGCGCGTGCGCGGCGTGGGCCCAGGCGGGGGCGCGCGCCCGGAGGCGGGAGTGGCCGAACGAGGGGGCTCGGGAGGCTGCAGGCGAGGGGCGCGGGGGGCGTGGGGGGCGACGAGATACCCGAGCTTCGTGCGGGTTGCAGGGCCGTGCGTGCGGAGCAGGGCGGCCCACGGGACCCCACGGGGCGAGGCGAGCCTGGCCGCGACCGGGCAGACGACGTGGGCCAAACCACCTCGGTGGGGGCGGAGGTCCGGGACGGAGTGGTGGCCACTTGCACCGTGCAAGGCCGAGTCGGTCCCGAGCGCACCGAGAGCACCTAGGGGCCCGAGCAAACTTCTCCCAAGAAACTTATTGGGGCGTGGCCGTCGGGGTCGGGGGCTGGGGATTCTGGGGATCCACGCCCTGCCTTTTCCGCCCCGATCCCTGCAGGTGCGCCCTCGCCGGGGTCCTGTTGCTGCAGAAGTGCATCCTCCAAGTTCCCAGTGCCTTGCAGGGCCCATTCGCTCTAACCTAGAGGTTGAAGTTTGGTGGCTTGGTTGTTCTTGGTTGTTCGTTGCCTCGGGAAGGAAAGACTCTTACTGCCTTTATCTGAAAGAAAGTATTGTTAGGGCGTGCTTCATCGTCTGTGTGTCAAGCAACCTATTGTCCCATGTGCGCGTGCAGAAGACTAGCTCATTCTATTTGTTCCTTTATTTATTTATTTTTAAAGAAGGCCGGTGGAGATAAGTGGGCTTTTTCTTTTTGGAATACTCCCGCCACCTCTGTAAGTCCTGCTCTAGGATAGTTCCTAAACTTGAGTGTGCGGGAGGTTCGCCGGCGAGTTTTAAATCTCACGTGCTCCTATTGACTAATTCAAACTCAAGGCATTTATTTGTAAAACGATCTGCATGTAATTCTAAGTTCTGAGACACTGGTTTGGTAAGAGAAAGTCAGGACTTTAGGTTTTACAAAGTAATAGCATTCGGTATGTAATTGCTGGGATGAATCTCCTTGTCCGGCACACAGAACAGCGGTTTGTCACCCACTGGGAAGGGGGAAAAACGACTCAAAAATGCACAAAAGTTTGTTTCCAGCAAGGGGGGGGGACTTCCTAACAAAGTCAAAGTTAAGCTAAACTGTATGGCTCTGGCGTTTTAAATTCCTGCTGGAACTACGGTCCTCTCCCGCCTCCCGCGTGGCCCCTTGTTACAGCCATCAGGCTATCTCAATTTAACCTTTCCTCCCAACCTTCCAACAGGGTCTCATATTTAATGTAAATCAGTCTCTGGGAGAATATCCCTTCTTAGGCTTCTTGAATCTAAAGGGTTACTGTGGGTTTCCATAGCAACGGGTCCTCCAGGGGAAGTGGGCGGGACCTGCTACCATTGGGTTCTAAGCAGGACTCTTTCATTCCCCGTTGTAAGTTCTTCAGCCTCTTTGCAGGTAAAGATGAGGTTGTCCGATTCCAGGTTTTGTCTCTGAGATAATTAGATTTCCATGGAAGGATACTTCTCAGCGCCGAGTAGTCCTCACCCCTTCCAGAAATACTCATCTATCCACACTTAATTTGTTTAGCAAAGTTCCATGTTCCTAACGCTTTTCCTTCCACACACATACAGACCTGTGAATTGTGAACGATGTTTTTTAAAGCACTAAAAAAACATGTTTTACCAGTTTATAAACATGAAATATCCTACAGCCAGGCAAAGTTAAAAAGGAAACAAAAAAAAGGAAAATGACTCTCTAACCATTTGTGAGGGGAAAATGCCACTGTCAGCATTTTTACGTTGTTTCATTCCTAGAAGGTGTTTTCCAAGACTATTTACAAAACTCAAAACCACTGTAATATAATACTTTAAAAATGGCAAAGGGAGAGAGGCTTGGAACTCCTTCCTTCTAGCAATAAACAGTCAAAGATTTTTGGTTTAGTTTTTGTTTTTTTTAACAAAACAAAACAAAAAAATAAACCAGCCCACCAAAACCCCAATAAAGCAGGCTAGACATATGTGGCCTATGTGTTTCAGACTTCACTGTAAGTAATGAGTGTTGTGGATTCTAGTGTATCCCTAGGGCTGCAGTGATTTGAGCATGTATTGGCCCTCTTTTGTTTTTGTGTGCTGATACAGTTTCTGTTAACGTGCTATCAACCAAAGCTTGCACCATTGCACTGTGGGAAGGAAATGTTGCTGGGGATCTGTAGTCTGGACCTGGCAACCTCATGGTGCTGAAATAAAAACTTTTAATTTTTTTTAACCCAATTACAGCTTTTCTCCCCACACATTAAAAAAAAAACTACCAACCCCAGTCTAGTACAATACAAGATCCTTGAGGACAGGTATTTTTTGTTATTGGTGGTGGTGGTTTTTTTGAGACAGGGTTTCTCTGTGTAGCCCTGGCTGTCTTAGAACTCACTCTGTAGACCAGGCTGGCCTTGAACTCAGAAATCCACCAGCCTCTGCCTCCCAAGTGCTGGGATCAAAGGCATGCGTCACCACGCCTGGCGAGGTTGGGTATTAATATGCTGTCATTGATAGGTTGTTTTGAAAAATTAGTTGCAGCTGTAGCTGAGTATTTCTGCTGTTTCCAGGGTTTTTAAAGCATCTTAAAGCAAATAGCATTTACCTTTATTTCAGACTTTGGGGGCTTACTGCAACAGATAGTAAGGAAATTAAAATCATAGTCACATCCCCTGGCCGTCACCATCTGTTAGGTGCTTCTCCCTTCTCTTTGGCTTTTTGTGTTTTCCTATAAAAGGTCAGACACAAAGTTGGCTTTTTAAAGTTTCTGTTTGCTTACTGAAACAGTCTCACTGTATAGCCCAGGCTTGCCTGGAACTCACTGTGTATTCCAACCATCCTCCTGCCTCAGTTTTCTGAGTACTGCAATTACAGGCATGTGTCACCATACCTGGCTTTATGTGCTTTTAAATAGAACATTTTTAATTAGCATTATATCACACTTGTCTCCTGCCTTTAAAGCATATGAACAAAGGTTTTTATGATGGATAGGTCCATTTGATTGAGTCTTATTTATTTAGAGGGTGTTGATGTTGTTGTTGTTGTTGTGTTTTTAAAATACTGCTTCTATTTTCAACACCCAGAATATACTGTTGTAAAGCCTAGATTGGCTCCTTGCTGGGTGGCCTTAATTATTTACTGTTTAAATATCTTTTCTTAAGATAAGGACAACTGTAGTGTGGAGCTTTGGGGAAATGGAACGAAGGAACAGGGAGAGCAGTGTGGTGGCAGAGCCTGTGGGTTCAGTGCAGTCTAGGAAACAGGCACAGCTTAGGTCAGTGCCCTGTGTGGAAGTCCTAGCGTCTATGATTTGTTGGGCAAGATTTACAGCCCAAGAACTAGGTGAACCTTTTTATGGTTCCTGAGGCTTGTTAACTTGCTTTTGCAATGACCTGTCCCTTCCTGACCTACACTGTGGTCAGATGTTCCAGCACCCAATGGTTTAGTCCATTCTGGTTTTCTGTAAAGATTGATTTAGTTTTAATATGCTTTATATCTATTGAAGTTGGTGATTTATTGCTGTTGGGAGTTGTCTGCGCTAGTACCAGTCCTGCTGCTTTGCTTTTAAATGGTGATTTTTTTTTTAAGTGAGTTAAATGCATGATATATAATTTTTAAATTATTCGTTACTTGTTTTGGCTTTGGGTCTTTTGAAGTGGAGTTGAAATTTATTGAAAACTGCATATAGATTTTAGGAACAAAGTTTAAGAGGAGAGGTACTCAAGAAGAAAGGCCTATTTGGAGGTATTAACGTGGGTTTGCCCCAGTCTCTTAATTACTCATTGGTGATTTGTGTTATAGTATTTTCCAGACAACAAAATTCTTCCATTTCTTTAAAATAGTATTTAGCCCATTTTTACATTATAATCACAATATTATACTTCCATGTTTTTAAGTCCCGTTGTCTCTTTGTCCTTTATGATTTTTCCTGATAAATGGTCATGTTTAACAAGTCTGGGGTAAAGTGAAATAAGCAAAAACTTTGGAGACTTGAGTCTGTTAGCCCTTTTTTCATCAGTACACCAATCCACACCTTTATGCCAAAATCTTAAATTTAGAACACATAGAAATCGAGTAGATCCGGTCACGTGATTTAAGAAATCCGTTTATTTACCTGTCCTTTCAGATAAAGATGCTAGATTTAAATTAATCTGTAGAGTTGTAAAGGTCTCCCAGACTTGTAGTGTCTGTGGCCTTCTATCCCAGTCTGGTATTCTGTCTCCCAAGTGGTAGCTGAATGAAAATTTGAATGTGACTCCTCCCAGGTATAGTTAAGGGGAAGGGTTTATTGTAGATGTGGGGGAGAGCCTAGCCAAGAAGCATCTAGAAGGGTCCGGAGTGAACTGGGCCAGCAAACTGGCCCGTGAGAGGAGAGAGTTGGGGAGAGATGGACAGGGAGAGAAGAGAGGATCAAAAGAGCAGGTGGGAACCAAGAGAGGAGCCAGGAAACCATGTGGCCAGAATGACTGAGGTTGTATAGGATATGAGGTTTAGGATGGGGGACAGGGTGAGACGAGCTGGGAACTGCCCAGGTACTGAGTGAGACTTGTTCCAGGTTTCTTTGAGACCAGACAGCAACCAGTTGGGCTGTTGCCTTTTCCTGCATATTTCCCGGACTCTGTTTGCCAGGTGTTCTTCTTGGACTGGCCAGAATAGTCTTTCAATGACCTCCACTGAAGGAGGGTCTAGAATTTATGGAGGAACTTGGCTGACTCTCAGCATCCTCTTTGCGTAGTTTTGTAAATGTGTTTACTTGTTGAAGAACACGTCTGTACAGTTGGGTTCTGGAACTATCAGAGTCGCACAGTGAGGAGGTGGAGAGAGCTTTCTGTGCATTGGAGAAAGACCTCTCTGCTGTTACCTCAGTGTATATGGGAAGGACGTGATTGGATGGATGGTAAATCCAGTGTTGTTTAAAGACCCTGAAGGTGAATCTTGAGAACTAGAAATCACTGCTGTATTTGGCAAGCACCATGCTCTTGTAGAGTGGTCAGTGTTCCTGTTGGAAGACAGGAAAGGTGGCTCTTCAGACCTCCCATCTGCCTTAGCAGATTTCACTTTCTTCAACAAGGCCCTGAACTTTTTCTGCTGGAGCTCTTCGTTTTGTTCCTCTTGTACTTTATCAAACTGGCTTGCCAGTATAAGGGATGGTTGCCTGTTACTCCAAAAGCATTGCATCTTAATCTCTTGGGTGCAGATAATGACACTTGTATTTACTGTTTTGTAATAATTACATTTCAAAATTTTGCCTTATGGTGAGTTGCACTAGCGTTTTGTAGCCTTATAAAATGCTTCTGGGCCATGATCAGTAACTGTTACTGTATGAACTTGTGTTTTATTTTGATAGACAAAAGAGGAGAACAGTTTGACTTCTGGTTTGTCATGGTTTCATAGCAGGACAAGGGAATTTATCCTATTTAATTTACATTTAAGACTTGTTAATATTTGAAAGAATGGTATTTGAACGTTAGCAAATGGCCATTGGCATCTGTCACTTATCACTGGCATTTCTTAAAGTATTGAACTGATTTGAGTTTCGATTATCAGTTTGGATCAATTCCATTTCTGCATAATTCTTTAGAAAGTTAAACTCACCAGAAGACTGAAGTGTAACATATTCAATCACAATCATGTTTTCTTTGATGTGGGATAGAAGTCACTTACTGTGGCTTATTTGGAAGAAAATATTCCTGGTTACTAAACTCTCACCTTGTTTGTTGACAGCTTTGGAAATAATTAGCCGTCTCTTCTTGAGTCACTTCTGTAGTTGATTTGTATCGGCTTTGGGTTTTTTAATTCAATTTTTCTTAATGTGCGCTCATTTTCTCTTTTTTTACTAACCTGCTACTTTGAACTAGACCAAAGCTTACTTCCTCCCAGCCTTGATGCAGTCAGTACTCATAGTATTTTAATATAGTATAGTGCACCTCCCTGCAGTTTCCAAATGTATGTTATATTACCTGCTCAGACAGCTCCAAATACTTTTTTCACTAAATTGCCTTATAAGACAGTCTTAACAAACCCAACATTGAATGGTCTTTCTCTGTAAACCTGGTCCTTTCTAGGGCTTTTCATTCTAAAACCATGGATGTGACCTTGACTTTTCTCTCCTAGACCTACATCTGGGGTTGTTCAGAACTGTGCCTTCAACCAAAACCAGAAAGTAGCCCCTTTCCTCACCTCTCTTCTTAGCATCTTCGTCTCTTTCCTATTAATTCCTGCTGGTATTATTACAGTGACCTTCCAAGGGGAAACTGGTCTCCTTTCCTTAACTTGTCCCTATCGGCATAACTACCAGAATGGTTTCCTTCTTCTCTCCTCTCCCGTTTTGCCTCTGCTGTCACCTCTTCTACTTTTCCTAGTTTTTGTACCCAAGGCTTTGCTCATGCCAGAAAACTGCTCTGTCTACCACTGATCTATGCCCTCCACACCAAGATGGCCTTTTCAAATTTTAAATCAGCGTAGGCTTAAAACTCTCCAGAGCCCTCTGTGTCACACAAGCCAGTTTCTTATGATTCACATCAATTACACAATCCTGTCCCACTAACTCTAGCCTTGCCTCCCATTTCTCCTCTCCTACTCTCCACTCCAGCTGTTCATCCTTCCCCACTAACCCTTGAACACAGTAGGCACATTCCCATGTTAAGTCTATGTGCTGAACTTTCCCCCTGCTTGTAATATTACACACTCCCATCATGCAGATCCCTCCATGAGCTCCTAGACTCCTTTAAGTCTCCTCACCCTTCCACCTTTCTTAGCGAGTGCTAACCCGAACATAAAAAAGGTACACTCTATCCTTGCAGCACGAGCCTTTTCTATAGCATAACTTACCTTAGGAATTACGTATTCATTATTTTGAATTTGTGAATTGCTTCTCCCATCCATTCCTGTTATACTCTTGGGGTTCATGGGGGCATGAGATTGAAGTTTGTTGACTGTCCCAAATGGCTACAATATAGAGAATGTACAGTGAATATTTTTGTGGGTGAGTATAGTCTTCTTATTCCCTTTTTCTCCAGTGCATTTCTAAGAAAATAGCATTTTCATAACCCTTTGGCACTTGTGGGCCTAACACTGATGATTGATCATCCTACCAGCAAGGATGAAGTTCAAGAACTTGTAGCTTATGGTGAGCCGCCATGCAGAGTGGCTCGGAGGGTTAAATGGGAGAATTACCTGTGAAGTACTAAGTTATACACATGTGTGAGACCAGGTCATTTAGCTGTGAGTAAAGCTGCCTTGGCCTCCCTAGTCCCATCTTAATTATGTAGGTTCTAGAATCTTCGGGTGTCAGTCTTGTAAGGTAGGCAGTAGCACTGCCTAAGACATTTTTAAAGCATGCTTGAGTGCCTTGGTAGCTCTCAGTGATGTTCTGTCCCTCTGCTTGGTTCCTTACCCATCTGTGTCTGCCTCTAAAGTTAAGATAGACCTCTTTTCCTTTCTTTTCTTTTCTTGCTCGCTCCCTCACTCGCTCACTGGAAATTTTGTATCAGAGCATCTTTTATGTGCCCCTTAAGTCTATTTTCTTCTGGTGCTCTTCCTGAAATCTCTTCAGTGACATGATTTTGACCCTGCAGAGCAATTCAGAGGCACATTATTAGATGGAATATTAAATCTACAAAAACAGAGGGTCTCATTTGTTTACCTTGAGTTTTCCAGAGAAGGGGCATTGCTGTCCTCTGCTTTAGTCACTAGCTGCCAGGCACTGCTGTCCTCTGCTTTAGTCACTAGCTGTCATTTCACTTTGCTTAGTTTCTAGCCTCTATTTGGGTCCTTCAACTCTAAGAATGCAATAAAAACTACCCCCTTTCCTTTGTCTATGGGAAGACAGTGTCCTCTGACCTTCAGATTCATCCTGTGAAACACACACACACATACACACACACACACACACACACACACACACACACACACACAGAGAGAGAGAGAGAGAGAGAGAGAGAGAGAGAGAGAATGAGAATGAATTATGGTGGTGCTCTCTCTAGACATACATGAAACCCGTAGCTCTCAAGATTAAGGAATCTTTTCTATTTTTTAATTTTTCTCTCACGATGTATTTAGTTACTTTTGTGTATGGATTTTATGGGTAATAGTAACCCGCATATTCAGTTGCAGAACGTAAACATTTTAGCCATGATCTGCACACAGAAACTGCATGCTAGAGAAGCATTGTTCTGATGCATTTGCCTTGTCTTTGAAGCTGATTGGATCCACAGTTTGTTATTAGGAAAAGTTAATAGCACAGTTACAACTCATTTTATATTGAGTTCTCGGTAGTCAGTACCAGAGTCCAAAACCAAAAGGAAAGAAAGGCTTGATTGACCTTTTGGATGGTGAGTCCTGTTTCCTGTAGGTTCAGCCATTAATAGGCATTCCTTAGAAAAATACACTTTTTACTACCTCGTTGAGGGTCTCCTGTAGGTCGTTTGCTCTTTCCTAAGCCCTATGAAAATCTTTGGTTTTATTATTTTTTAATGTACTCATTCATTTGTTTTGTTTTTTCTGTTTTGAATTGCTATCTCTTATCTCACTTCTCTGTATCAGCTGTTTTTGTTCTGTCTTGTCTTGTTTTGTTTTGTTTTGTTTATATCATATTCCTGTTCATTTCTGAGGGACTAACTCTGGACCTTGTCTGCTGTTATATTTTAAGTCTCTGCTTAGAGAAGGGTTTCTAATAAAAACCACCTCCCAGTTTTTTAATGTTTGTTAAAGGAAGATGTAAGTAGTTTAAAGTCAAAATGCTTTGAATGTGACTTAGGCTGATCTACATGACTAAATAGCCTGGAAATCCATTAAGTTCTTAATCTTACTCTCAACATTGCAAATAGGGAGACAGTTCCCAGAAGCACCTTTTAAGGCGGAGGGTTCAGGCTTCTAGGAGCTGATGGCCGCTGGCCTAATGTCAACCAGTGCCCTTCCCCCTGCTTCCTGTCCTGCTGTGAAGACTGGGTTGAGAGCTGCTTCTTCCACTCACCCTCCCTGGTAGATTAGGGCCATAAGACTCCTGAGTGCGTGAAGCTGGAGAGTGTCTTGGAAATGGACTGTTCTCAATGTGGCCAGCAGTGGAGAGAAGGGTATGCAGTGGAGCCATCCCCACAGGACGCCACTGGACGCCAGCACATAATTAGTAAATGCATATAGCTGCTTTATTTGAATAGAAGTTCCAGTGTTTGTGTGAGATCCGTTCATGTCTCCCCTGAAGTTTCTAGCTGGTTTCTTTTCTTCAGTGTTGTCAATGAGCATCTCCCCACAGCCTGCATCTGTCCTGAGCTCTTGTTAGCAAATGGCTCTGGCATGGCCTCAAGGTCACCATCAGGCAGAATGTGCCTGACTATGTGACTGTTTTTTTTTTTTAAGGTTAATTGCTGTGTAGATTTCCAAAACAGTATTGGTGAACTTTTTGTACCGCTGCCATGCTAAAAGCTATTAAATCTTACTGTACTTTGGAATTTTTTTTATCAGTGTATGATTTTGTTGATATATCTCTTTTTTTTTTTTTATCCAGTATGTGATTCTGAGCATTGTGATTAGAAAACACTGGTTTACTGAGCTATGTAAACCTTTCAAATGTTGGCACGTTTCATTATACAGTATCAAGGAGTCAGATAATACTATAGCTGCTTTCATCATAACAGTGTTAATATAAAGTACTGGGAAGTTTTCTGACTTTGAAATCATGGTTTCCAAAAGTTCTGATTTTTTTTTTTTTCCTGAGAGGCTTGAAGTGCACCGTCGGCAGTAAACCTTGTCAGTTTCTCTTGAAAGGCCAGGCTTACCTTCTTTTGAGAAACTGTCTATCAGAGTCTTGATAAGCACACCCTGCTAATTCTCTCAGGTAACAAACAATAGCTTACAAATGCTGCAGGGTTGACTCACACAAACTCCACAAAAGCTTCACTTGAGGCAACCATTCTCTTTCAGTTTAATCAGAAATGCCTTGTACGGGCTTCTCGTTTCATAACATGGTATGAAAAGGTGTATACTCAAGCGCTGGGCTTACTAAGGCGGATGTTGTTTTTCTGCGACTTCTCTTAGATGCTATGAGACATGACTTTGGTGATAGCTAAGGAGTGTAGAGATGGGCTAATCCTCAGTTCTGCAGGCTGCTCACCAGTTGTGTAAATGTCCCATTATTGGTGTGGCTGGGGGGAATTAGGAAGGAAAGTGATAGTCCTCCTTTAGTACATCTTAGCTTTTGCACTCTTGTGTCCACTGGGGTGACCTTCCTCAGGCATTTCATGGTAGCGAAAAGAGGCAGGCAGTGGAGCAGTCTTTTCCCTTGGAGTTTGTGAAGAAGATCCCTTCCTTTTCTGTTTGTGGCACGGAGCTCTCCTGTGGAGACTTTGAGTTCAGCATCACTACTGCCAGATGCTGCTCTGGGAGACTCTTCACTGGTGCTTCTTGAGCTATTTCCCCAAGCAGTGCTGTCCAGAAGTCTTTAAGATACATGATACTTTTAATTAAACAGGTCCACACAGAATATATTTACATTATACCACCTCCCAGAAATACATATTTTTTATAGCCAGGAGAATTTACTGCTAATTTTTTTCTTTTTCTTTTTTTATTCACCAGAATAAAGTTCCATTTTATCCCAGTCTTGTGAGGGAATGTGTAGATGAGATCTGCCTTGATCCCCGTTCACACGGCTGACAGATTGACACAGGGCCTAGAACAAGACCCCATGTGAGCAGCGCACCGTTCCTCTGTTAGGAAGTGATCCGAACCTAGATGCGCGCAGGTGATGGTTTGCTGGGAAGGCATGAGCTTTTGGACTGCCCTATTCACACATGCCTGTTTTACTGATACCTTTAAAGATAGGGTGTGTCTAATGTGGTGGAAATTCATCCATTCAATGTTAAATACAGATGAAAAATATCTCAGAGCCACAGAAAAGTCTTTTTAATTATAATTTTTTGGGTTATTCATATGACTGCGTTGCTTTTTTCATGTGGATCACAGAATTTATCATCCTTTCCAGTTCATTACATCACTAAAACTCTCTACTGGAGCTATAAATAAATATGCCCGACCATGAATTGAGTTTGGTTGAAAGCAGCTTTGTCCTGGTAAGTGATCTTGCCCCTGGTTAACCCACACTTGTCTGTGAACGTCTGCATTGCATGAGATGTTAGGCTTCTAGTGAATCAGAGCCCTACTTTAAACACATGTAGGGACTTGCTTTGGTTAAGCTTTAGTATTTTCAGTTGCTTTAGCTACAAGCTAAATGTAGTATTATAAACCGCATGTGTGCTTGGACTTGTTTGGGAGAGCCTTGGGATACATTTAATGGCTCTAGATTCTTTACCACTGCACCTAGTTTAAGCTTGCACCAGAGACAGTTGGAAATACTTAGAGCCCAGTCTCAGGCCATTTTACTTTAGGATCAGTTGCACTGCTTACATTTAATATAGACAGCTAACTGGACTTGGACTTGTTGAGCTTGGACTTTGCTCTTATGTAACCAGAGAATGCCAGGTGTGTGGGTGTGGCCTCTTAGCTCTCCATAGAGAGATGAGATGCAGCCACAGAGAATGAACTCTCATCCGGTGACATAAAGCAAGGAAGGGATGTGGAGAGTCGAAATGCCAAGGAGTCCTGGGCTGTAGAGTGAAGGAAGGGGCATGCTTGCCATCAGCTCATGGGAAAGGGGGGCTGTGAGGATGACAGGGTGCAGCAGAGCATCTGTACTATGAGGAACAAAGAGGACAAGTCAGGAGAGCTCTAGTGAGGGAGTCCCAGTGGGGTCATAGAGACCCCGAGCACATTGTGGCTTTTTCCTGATTGTGAAAGCCAGATCGGGCCTCTTTCACCTGTATAGTTATTTGTGTATTCTCCTGGTGGGCAGCAGACTCCATTCCCATTGTGTTGGGATAGGGTTGTTTGCTTTCTTTTTTGTTTTATGAAGGAGAGCATCTCAGTACAGCTCATATTTGGCCACCTGCCATTTAATAAGTCTCTCTCTCTCTCTCTCTCTCTCTCTCTCTCTCTCTCTCGTCTCTCTGGTTGATGTTATTTTAAATTTTACTAGAGGATATTAGTATAAACAAATAGTGAATCCTTACTAGTTCCATGACATGCCCACAGCTGCCTATGTAAAGATATAAATTATGTTCTGTCTTTGGAGCCTAAGGTTGGCTTTGCTCTGATTCCAGTTGTCACCACACTGACATAGATGTCCTATGAGACCCGTGCAGCTGTAAACTGTGTCAGAATGTGTGATTAAGAAGAGTTAAGAGTTACCCCCTCTAAAGATATATGCTAACTTCAGTGACAGTTAAGGGCCACAGCACATGCTGTGTCTGAGCACTGTGTGACGTATATTGGGAAACCCAGATTTAATAACAGGTTTTTTACTTTTGGAAAAGAGTCACATTTTAAGAGCAGTTAGATTATTTTATTTTTACCTGTGGGTAGTACAAGCACTGACCTACTTAAATAGTAACCTTATGACAAAATAAAAGTTACTGAGCATATTATTGGAATTGAATTTGTGTTTCAGTACCTTATTTTCTTGTTCTATGATAAGAAACCGGGGTAAGTGTAGACATTCCTCAGCATCTGTTCATTTTACAACAGCAGAGAAAGGGGGCAACAAAGGAATGCTTTACCAGTGCCACCCTGTTTCCTCTGGCAGATGGAGGGTCTCTCAATGTTTCTTGGTGTTGATGTCATTAAGGTTAAACAAAAATTTATAGTACACTGTACCTTCATAACATCTTTCACAACACACCAAAGGAATTGCAGTTTGAAGCTAATTTAAAGTCCAGGCCAGGAGAGATGCAGTAGATATTGAGAGTACATACTGCTTTTGCAGAAGATCTGGGTTCAGTCCCTGCAACCACATGACAGCTTACTACTGCCTGTAACTTTAGTGCCAGAAGACCCAGTGCCGTCCTCTGGCATGCATTAGTAACTGCATGCATTTGGTGTACATAATCTCATGTAGACACATGGATACACATACACACACACACACACACACACACACACACAAAGAGAGAGAGAGAGAGAGAGAGAGAGAGAGAGAGAACTCTTAAAATTAATTAAAAGTAGCATAAGCCATGTTTAATTTGAACTTAGAAGAAATTTTACTCTGAGCTTTTGCTGGAAGTTAGTTTTTACAGTATCCCCATCATAGGCTTCTTTTGCAAGGAAAGTTGTTAATAATTTTAGTAATGCATATATCTTCTTAAAATTTCAATTGAAAGTGTATGTTTCAGAGAAGATAAGTTAGAGCCAAGTATGGGGGTGCATGCAAACTTCAGATCCTAGTACCTAGAGACTGAGGCACAGGGATTCCTCTGAGTTTGAGGATAGCCAGATCCATGTAGCAAGACCCTATAGGAAGGGAGGGAGGGACGGCAAGCATGCAAGCGAAGGCTGAAGGCTGTAAAGGTGTTCTGTCATCTCAGTCACTGCTGTTTTCTTGTTGTTCCCTAGACTTCCCTGAACATCCAACCCTTCAGCTTTGTATTATAATCAATTAATGGAAATTATATTTTATTCTAATTATATGTATTATAAAAATGAAGAAAAAAAGTTAAGTACTGGTTAACTGACACCATATGGATGTATGTATAGTGGTCAATCGAAACACAGAATTTTCTATATGAAAATAAGGTATTTGGAACAAAAGTTCAATTCCAGTAATAGTATCCTTATAATACTAATCAAGTGCATTAAAAAATAAAACTGAAAAGGTCTTGATAATCTTGATTGGTGAAGTGTTTTGGTGTGACCAGACAGTGGTAAATGAAGGGTTATTTCTATAGGGGAACATCATATATTTGGGTAGCATTTGTTTAGGGTTCTTATTTTCTAGAAGTGTTCCATTAAGAGTTACGAGTGCCGTATAGTTTTGTCTGTGACAGATTTGAAATCCCACTAATAATCAAAAGCGGTGCAGAATAAATCTCAAGCGGTTTGGGACTCAGCTGGATTCCTTGTCACCATTCTGTGTGCTCATTGGAATAGGGTGACTTTCCCAGGAGAGGAAGATGTTTGTTATTTAAGTTTGTGAGTGACAAGTGTTTCAGATTTCGTGATCGGATCTGATTGTGATGTTCTTGGTGCTTCTCCTAATATGGCTAAGGGTTGAGTCCACCAAAATAAACCACCATTTTTGTGGTACACTTATGTGCTGTTTTGTTTTGTTTTGTTTTTATAATTTACCAAAGCACATTAATTTTCTATCTCTGTCATCTAAAGCAAACAGATGATCTAGAAAAGGTCACAGTAATGGTTGTTTGGGATTGTTCCATTGTGGCCATTCCCAGTAGGATTAGAGTTCCCTGTTGGATCAAAGCAGCTTCCCTTCAGAGATCTTCTAAAGAGATCCCAGGGCCTGACTTTCTTTGGATTCATTGTTTTCAAGTATATACTAAGTCATATGGGAGAGGGTATGTGATCATTATAATCATGTTGCTCACTTTTAAACTAAGATGTTAATATAGGTTATTCTATTTGTCTGAATATATACAGTATCTTTTTGGTCTTGGGCCTAGACTTTAAGAGCTGAGCAATTTCCCTAGCCCATACACAGCATCTTTGTTTGTTAAAGAGTTATTTATTTATTTATTTATTTATTTTATATGTAGCAATCTGACTGCATGTATGCATTCAGGCCAGAGAAGGCACCAGATCTCATTATAGATGGTTATGAACTACCATGTGGTTGCTGGGAATTGAACTCAGTATCTCTGTAAAAACAGACAGTGCTCTTAACCTCTGAGCCATGTATCCCAGCATCCTTCGAGGACTTGTTTCACTCCCCCGCCCCCCGAGTTTTATTTTACACAGTGGTTAGAGTTAGTCTTTGATAAATCTCTCTAGCAGCTATTACTCAGAGAGTTACTGGTCTCTACTCATTTCTTTTCCTTACATGTTTACCTGTGCAGTGAGAAAAATAACGGAAGTGGGATGCTTTGCTGAGGCTATCAATGGAAGTTCTCAAGATTTCCACCTACATTTTCTACCATATCAACGGTTGTCATAGTAGCACCCGCAATTGAGAATTGTGATGATTTACTTTATCAGATGCCTACATGATGAAAGTGCGGTTGCTCTAATGCGGGTCAGCCAGAATTCTAAGTCCTCATCTTGTCTGCCTAAGAGAATAAATAGTTAAGCAACCTAGAGAAGAAGATGACTTTCTTTCTGTTGAGTTGAGTTGGATTATTTCACTGACTTCATTATTTTATACCATTTATCCCATCATTTTATAGAGTACAAGAAAACAGCCCTAGTGGTTACAAAAATTAGATGTCTTAGAATCATTACAGTCCAGATTAAAGTCTATGTAAGTTTGTGGGAGAACTTAGTAAGGTATTGCATACACATTTATGCGTAATCATAGTGCTAAACTATGTGTTTATATACATGTCTTTGTATATGCCCATAAGTGCAGAGAGAGGGCATCATATTCCCTGGAGCCAGTCAAAACCTGTGCTGGGAACTAAATCTCAGTTCTCGTGAAGAGCAGTAAGTGCTCTTAGCCACTGAGCCATTTCTTCAGCCCAGAAGTAGATTTTTTTTTAATTAAAAAACCCAGAGAGGAAATTATTTATAAGATCATTTAGGGTACATAAAACTTTTCATCTAAATAATTAGATATCTAAAATACTTTTATCAGGGTATCAACCTTTATAAAAATGATATTCTTTTAAATAGCTATCTATAGAGTATCACTTGATAAATCTTAAATACTCCCTTTCAAGATCATCTCATTTAATGTATGAATGAATAATTTGAGATTTAAATGAGTTGTTTAGTATTCTAAACAAGGTGTGTACTGAGATACAGTATGTTACAGAGCTGTAATTATTGGTTATATAAAATACTACAAAGGTTTTTTTAAAAGAATTAATTATTCCTGCCTACTGAGAATTGATGTGTTCTGATTTTGAATGTTTCCCATCTGATTTCAAGGTTAGCTGGAGTTCTTTGCAGTAAAGGAGGTGACTTTGTAAAACTCACCATCTCCCTTCCTTACCCTTCCAGACAACTGAGGTATGCCTTGCCCAAAGGCTTGTATTAGGTATCATCACCTTGGTGCTAGAGTTCAGAATGGCTCAGAATGGCTCATTGAAAGATTCCAGTTAGAGATGGCTCCTGTGAGCATTGCTGGTCACGAGGCTAAATGACTGCTTGCAGAGTCTGGCTTTGTTGTAGGTATGGCAGGGCACTAGCCAGCCAGCATTGGCCACCTCCTTGTTTTTGGCTTGCGGTGTTGGGTCCAGGTGTAGATTTGGTGGTAGCCGTGCAGGATTCTGAGATTGCTGAGGCCCTGTTCTAAACACATAGTTCAGAGTCATGATTATCCAGACTTGAAAATCAGAGCAAGCTGTAAAGTAACTTGGAACCACAGGTGGGGCCAGGGCACACCTGGAGGGATGAAATGTCCGCGGCTATGCTGCGTGAGGAAGCTGTGAGGATGAAATGTCCGCGGCTATGCTGCGTGAGGAAGCTGTGAGGATGAAATGTCCGCAGCTATGCTGCGTGAAGAAGCTGTGTGAGGATGGGAGGGCAGAGCCTTATGTTCTTTTCTGCTTGAGTCCAGTTGCCACTTACCATGCCAGCTTACCTTTGTAGGCCACTTTAACATTTATCAAAGTGTTTTCACGAACATGTAATTTTGACTTCACAGTAAATGGGAGAGGGCTGAGCCGTATGTAATTATTCTATTTGGTAGATGAGGAAAATGAGGCTCTCGGATACTAAGTAACCAGCCTTCAAGTCACTTGTCGCTTTTAACTTTTTCACTATTCATGCTGTCTTGGTTGGCTCTTTATTTATCTCCAAATTTAGAAAGCATGTCCCATGTTTTCTGGCAGCTGCTGCCATCTTTAGAGATGGCCGGCATTTTGCCACTTGTCTCTCTACCCTCCCAGACCACAAGCATAATGCTTGCTTGGTATTGAAAGGACACATAAGCCAATCCCAGGCAGCATTCTAGCCCAACTCATCAGGTTGAACTGCTTGCTGTTACGTCCTGTGACTCGGGGTTGAGAGTGACGCTCTCTCAGTCTACCATTACCTGTCCTGTAGTAAGCCATGTACAAGTCCAGACAATGAGACTAGAGTTAGAACAAGCTGAACTAGAGTTGCCAGTGTTATTGTTGCGGACACTGTTAACCTGGAGTATCTGGTTTTCTGACCTTAGGTTTACTTGGAGAGCCTCCTGAATATCAGCAACTTCCCCAAGGCTCTTCCTTCCCATGAGAGGACTTTCTAGATCCTGTCCATTTCTTTCCTGAAATGCCCCAACAGGGGTGTGGACCATGTATGTTATTGGCTTTTGTCTTTGTGAACTCTGCACATATATTTTTCTTTGATAGTCGATTAGAAATACAAACAGAGGATTATGTGTGGTGTGGTTGCTGTAAGTGAAACAGCGGATTGGGTGGGACAGACAGACCTGCCTTGCAGCCCAGGTGTCTCCCTCCTGTTTACTGTGGACCTTTCTTTACAAATCCCTCACACTTTCTGTAATGCAAGTGGCCTGTCAGTTAGACTGCTGCTCTCCATGATTCCAAGAGTCCCTTTCCCAAACTGCCTATGTAAGTTGCACTGAGATGAGCCAACTGGAAGTCCTCCTGTGAAGAAAGCATGATCTAAGTGAGCCTAAGCTCTGTTGATAATTTTCTCATTAATTCAGAATCCAATGAAGATAGATAATGGTGATTCAACTTCCTAGCAATTATTAAGTCAATAGAACCCCACTGTGATTAGCTAGCCTTTGGACCCAGGTTTCTGCTCTCCTCCCTGTTGTGTACCCACCGCCTAGTACAGTGTAGGCTCTGCACTGTGTATTTTTGGAAATGCTTTCTTTAAAGGTTGGAGGGCTTCTTGACTTAGTTACCTCACTAAGGGAGATTAACTGTGTCTCAAAAAGCTCTACAAATGAGAAAGTCTCGGAGCAAGTGAGACAGTGCTAGTAGTGACGAGGTTGTCAATGAGTTTTCCAAACTGTTGGTGCTGTGTCTGGATTGGAGAGTGAGTAGATGAGATTCTATTTATATCTATATGAGGAGGTGTAACGTATTTAATGTAGCAAAGTAGAAACAGAAGCAGAGAACAAAGATGCAGGGATTCATACTAGCTTGTTGTTCCCCACCCCCCCATAACATTTTACCGCTGTTATTTTCAACCTGTTGTGACCCTTTTGAGAATTGGATGACCCTTTCAGGGCGGTTGCCTGAGACCATGGAGAGCACAGATTTCACATGACGATTCACAACAGTTGTGAAATCACAGTTATGAAGTAGCAATGGAAATACTTGTAGGTTGGGGTCACCACAGCGTGAGGAAGTACATTAAAGGGCCTTGGCTCTGTTTTCTTGTATCCTGTTATGTATTACTCTGAAAGGCAGCTGAAAGATGCTGTCGTTCCAGAAACATCATCCCACACATGCATGCAGTTTGGTGGATTTCATGTGTGCTCTGTTAAGTACATGGGATCTAACCATCTTTTCTTTCTGATAGTCTTCAGTTTTTGATGGGAAGGAGCCTTGGATATAAAGCTTTAAGTTCCCAAGAAAATAATTCACTTTCTCAAACCAGTCTTTAAAAGGCTTGACTGCATCAAAAGCAACATCAAAACATAAAGAATAAAATAGAAAAAAATCAGCTTGAACTTTATATTTTCAACTCTTATGAATGATCTGCTCTAAGTCAGAATATAAAATATGATTATAACTGGATTAAGCATCATTGGTTGGAGAAATGCCCTTCCAAACAAACCTCACTGTTCAGCTGAGAAAACTGGGTCCCTTAAAGACTGACTGGATTTCAGAGCCCCCTCCTGTGCTCTGGCAGTTAAGTGGCTTAGCCAAAATGGAACAGTTTCTTGGTTGCTGCTGATGCCAATGTGCACAGCTAGCTTTCCGAGACAGAATTAGGGAGTTGATTATTTAAGGGTTAGTTGGTTCATCTGCTTGGTATTTTTGAAACCTGCTGTTGACCTCTGGGAATCTGGAGTAGATCTTCTCTTCCAGACAACCATATGCTATAGACTCCCTGACTTACCTGGCTGCTCACCTGGATCTTAGAATGGTGCCATTAATCAGAACAGAAGAATTTCAGAACAAGATAGGAGAGGTTAAATTCTTGGTTCAAACTAGATTAAATTATCTTGAGGTCATCTGTTTGAAGGTACTATGTTGGTGGACCTTGAACTTGGATCTTTGGGGAAGTCTTTCTCAAACTTCAGTGCCGTGCACACTGTGGGAAACTTGTGAAAATGCAGGTGTGATCCAGAATCTTATGATTCCAAATTCCCTGCAGGCTCCTGGGGCATGCTGATTTTGGCCCTGGGACTGAAGGTTTAGCAGCAGTGTGTGGCCTGTCTTGTCACCAGAGCAGAAGAGGCAGCTGTGTGTGTGTGTGTGTGTGTGTGTGTGTGTGTGTGTGTGTGTGTGTGTGATTTAACAGCCAGCCACCTCTCCAGCCTCTGGCCAAGTGAGAGGGAGTGGCCTTCTGCTGCAAGCTCTGCTCTAGGGCATCCATAGAGCTCAGGTCTCCTTCCCTAACTTTTCATTTTTCAAGCCTTTATCTACAAAGCTTGGTTGGTCCAAATACCTGGGATCTTTAGGTTCAAAAGAAGGTTTTCTAAAATCTTTTTCAATTTCTTTTCTCACTCTGCTACATGCGCTTTCCCTCTTCTCCTTGGTGATGCAGAGGCTGTAGTTTTGGAGACTTTTTGCTGAGCTCGCCATAGCCTTATGTAAGATGAGCAAAGACCTCGAAGCCTCACATGTTGTTCTTTTGCTGCTTCTGTTTAGTCTTCTTCTGTCGCCAGTTAATAATGAGGGCCTCAAAACAGCTGGTTTCCTCTTCCATTCTAATTGATTAGTTCTGACCTGAGAAGCCAGATACGGGGTTTGTTAGAAATATGTTTGGGATTTATACTCAGAAGTACCTCCTATCAGAAGGGCTTTGCAGACAGGTATGATTGAGAACTTCAGGAGCAGCCAGTTGAGAGGCTCTCTGTTTTGACCTGTTCCTGGTAGGCAGCTCACTCAGGAGCTACTTGTTTTCTTAGTGCCTTTTCCTCGGTATCCTGTGTGGGTGAGCAAGAGTCTATCTGTCTATCTGCCTGTCTCTCTGTAAGAGTGTGTGTGTGTGTGTGTGTGTGTGTGTGTGTGTGTGTGTTGGGCATAGGCGTTTGTGTATGATATGTGGGATGTTTGTATGTGGTGTGATATGTGAGTGTAGTGGGTGTGGATGTTTGTATCTGTATGGTGTATGTTTGTGTGGTGAGCAATGTATATATGTAATGTATATAGATGTGCACATTTGTATGTGTGTGTGTGTGTTGATATTGTCTTCCACTGCTCTCTGTGTTATTTTTTGAGACAAAGTCTATTCATTTAACTGTAGCTCACCAGTGAGCTAAGGCTAACTGGCTACCAAGGCCTTAGTAATATAATAACCCTTACCTACTGCTAGAGTTAGGGTTATAGATACAGGCTGCTGGGCTGTGCTTTGCCTGCCGGCCTTCCTTCCTGCCTCCTTCCCTTCCCTTCCCTTCCCCTTCCCCTTCCCTTCCCTTTCCCTTTCCCTTCCCCTTCCCTTCCCTTCCCTCCCCTTCCCTTCCCTCCCCCTCCCCTTCCTTCCTTCCTTCCTTCCTTCCTTTCTTCCTTCCTTCCTTCCTTCCTTCCTTCCTTCCTGTGCTGGGGATCCAAACACAGGTTTCCATTCTTGCATTGCAAGTACTTTGCAAGTACTCACTCCTGGCCTTCTAGATACTTTCCAACAGGTTATCTTATCTCTAATATTATCCTAAAGAACAACTGAAGGTGATTTGCAAGGGTATTGATGTGTGGTGTCTTGGCCCTGCAGTCTAGAATACAATAATTGTCATAAATAAGCAGCAACTTGGTTCCATCTAAAATGGGGACAGATATAACGTTGTCTTTGTCTCTCTTACACTCTGTGCTCGCAGAGGCTTTCAAATGGCTTTAAATAATAACGACAACACAAAGGATTGCCTTTGGAATGATTTAGGATTAAGATGCTAGGGGATTTAAGGACCTATTCTGGTATGCAATACTGTTAGTTATAGTAACCATGGTCTCATTTGCTGAGGACTCTCCATGCAGGCGAATGTTACATAGCACACAGGGCTATGACTCTGAAGGATCAGGGACCAGAGGCAACAAATAGCCTCTCCTCTACTTTGAACAAACCAGAGTAATCCCATAGATCATCCCATTGATCGGGCGGGAGGCACTCTAGTCACTAGTCTGTCTTTACAAACTGTGAACCTCCAGGAGATGCTGTTTTACTGGCAGCTGCCGGGAAGCCTTATTCTCATCTAAAGCAAAGAGACCTTTTGCCTTTTAACTAGTTAATAGGAGACTTTGATCATTTTAAATAGCCCTAGTCCTGGTGCTGTGCTAGAGTTTACGGATTATTTAAAATTTGTATGACAAGATTAAATGTAGCCTTAGGAGTTGAGTTGGAGTTTGAGACCCTGATCCGTGAGTGCCCTATCGGACTTATCTGTAGTGAATCACGGGGTTTAAACACTGATTATCAGATTTATCTCATTTGAATGAATGCTATTTTCATATCTACAGTTTGCCTTATGCTTGAGTCCAGCTAAGTGTGCTGGTGGAAGCTCATCCTAATTAACAGCGTTTTGTGACCTGGGACACAGGTCCAAGATCAGTGCCGAGCTAGAAAACATTGGAAGCAAGCTAAATGCAGAGCCTTAGCAAAACACCCAGAGACTAAAAAAAGACCCCTCCCCTCCCCCGGCTGGGCTTAAATGTGTTTGGTTTAATTTCAGCACATTGGTTCCCTTTGGCTTTATAGTCTCGGAGATCCTGTTCAAAATACTTGCAAGTAAACGCTGCTAGGAGAAAGAATGTTGCCAGAAAGAGAGATTAGACATATGTGTACCCATTCTTTGTTAATGGCTTTTGCTTGTTTTGGTTGAAATGAAAATGTTCCTGTACTAATGAGAAATAAACCCCTCCCTTCCTGTTTGCGAATGTCTTTCATTTGCTGTTTATCTTAATTAAATATACAGTAGAAAAGAGAATGTAACTGCTGCTCCTTTAATATCCGAGCTGGGCACGCCACAATAGGTGTCACAGTTCGGCTTCCTCCAATCCTGATTGGTGGCTTCAGCTATTGGCTCGGAGCTCCGGCTGTCTGACTCCGTCTGCAGGGCTGTAATACCTACTCTCCTCTCCCCGATCCATTCACCACACAACTTCGCCGGCCGGCCGCACTGACTCGCTGGGCTCACCACATCTTGCTAACCTAATTCAGAAAGCAAGCGCCTCAGCTCTCTCTCAGCCTGCCTCCTTTGCTCCGCATAAGCTTTGCAGGTGATCCAGAAAACGGCTGGTTTTATGCGCAAGTAAGAAAACCAGGAATCATGATGGGAATGTATTTAACAGATCCGGTCCTGGATAAAACTTAAAGCCAGTTTCTCTTCAACATAGTGAAAAGGTCACCTTGCCTGGCTGGGAAAAGCAGGAAAAAAGCAGCCTGCCGGTCTCTATTAACATCTTAGCTCCGGCTAGCCTCTTTGCCTTGATGTTTGAGCAAAATTGCGAGATCTAGCTCTAAAGAGAGAAATCCTGTACTCATGGTAGATGAAAAAGAAAAGAACATGAAATGTCTCACCTTCTTCTTGATGCTTCCAGAGACAGTAAAGAACAGGTCCAAAAAAGGTTCAAAGAAAGCCAGCAGCAGCAGTGGCGGCGGTGGCGGCAGCGGTGGCGGCGGGAGCAGCAAGTTGCCCCCAGTTTGTTATGAAATAATTACCTTGAAGACTAAAAAGAAGAAGAAGATGGCTGCTGATATATTCCCCCGTAAGAAGCCAGCCAACTCCAGCAGCAGCACTGTCCAGCAGCAGCACCAGCACAACCTCTGTAACAACAACCTCCTCCCGGCCCCCAACTGGCAGGGTCTTTATCCCACCATCAGAGAACGGTAAGCTCCCTTGCCGGCAGGACAGCTTGTTTACTTTCAAAGTTTGCCAGGGGTAAAGTCTCTGCTTTTGCATGACCTGTAATGCAGTTTACCACGAATCCGTCTCCTCTTCCCCAGAGGCTCTACTGGTAATGGAAAGCTGCTTTGTATCTTTTCCAAAGCAGTACAGCTGTTTTCCTCTTAGATAAAAATATTTTTGCAAGCTGGAACATTTAAGCAGCAGGGTTGTGTCTGTGGAGCACAGAGGCAGGAAACCCTTCATTTGTCCTAAGCCATGTAAAAGTTTAGATAACTTTTAAAACTTTAGTTCCTTCCCATGTGTCTGCAGTGATTTCAGACAGTTGTGTGTCTGGACCCTTTGCATGCTCTTTTGCTGGGAAGTGGAACACTGAACTGTTGCTGCTTAGCTTAACTCTTCAGTTTGGCGTGTTGGGGAAAGGGCTGCTAGGAATACAGGCTGTTGTGAATTAATGACTCGCCTCTTGTTTGTAGGAATGCGGTGATGTTCAATAATGACTTGATGGCAGATGTACATTTTGTGGTTGGGCCACCAGGTGGGACTCAGCGGTTGCCAGGACACAAAGTAAGCAACAGCTGCATTACCGGTTTAGTCCTGAGATTTACATAGAAGGACCCTGTCAGCACAGAGCTTGGTGTGGGCAGGCAGCCCGCCAACCGACGGCAGCCACTTACTGCATGGTTCGCCCAGTTACAGAGAATGCAGACCTTTGGCCACACTTCATTCTGTCTTTGTTTCCTTCTACACGGTTGTATATATCACCCAGAAACGTGCCCTCCTCACTCTCCAGGGCTAGGAAATGTTGTAACTGGTTTGGAAAGTCCTCTGTTTACTGTTCCTATAGAAATCCGATAAAGAGCCCATGGTTTTATTTATTTCACAATGGGGTGGGGGTGTACATTAATGTCAAAGCTTTGAGATATTGATAGAGAGCCCATTTTGTGTGAAAATCTCATGCTCCCCTGTCAGGGACCACCTTAACCTGGCTGTTTCCAACTGCGGGTTATATACATTACATGCCCCCGTCCCTCATTGGCTAGCTGATTTTGGGGATTGACTCTGCAAATGCTTTCAGTTTAGTGCGTGAAATGAGCTCTGCCTTTCTCCACAGTACGTCCTAGCTGTTGGGAGCTCAGTGTTCCACGCTATGTTTTACGGAGAACTTGCTGAGGACAAAGATGAAATCCGAATCCCAGACGTGGAACCTGCCGCTTTCCTCGCCATGCTGAAGTAAGCATTATGTGTGTGTGTGGGGGGGAAGAGTTTGCTTGTGCTGTGTTTGTGCTCTGCTGGCTTCTCAGTCAGCTCTGAGTTTCCTGTAAGCGAGAGATTCTAAAGAGAGGGGGTGCTGCTTGCCTTGTAAATGGTCTCAGAGAGAACCGCGCTTCAGTGCTCCCAGGAAGTCTGGAAGTCCTATGGAATGTCGCAGGCAGTTAGAGCCATTCCTTAGCCTAGAGCCTAGGGGCAAAGAGCTCACGTGCTGAGCTGCTTTTAGCGACTTTTTAAAAGAAAAATAGCTTTCTGGAATAAACACTAATTAATAGGGATGTTCTCCTCCTGAAAGCAGTACACTTTAAGAAGGCTTCAGAGAAATATACCTTTACTTCACAATTATAGCAGTGATGTACCTTGTTTAGCTAGCAACACTAGAACGACACATGCCTTCTATGTTGTCTAGTGCCACCAGAAGTGGAACTTATTATCTCATCTTTGTCCACATATATTTCACCCACAAAATTGGACATGCAATTTTTTTGAAGAAGAGATTTTTGAAAGGTTTGTTTCCTATAGTTATCTGAAGATTAATATAAGCAATCTTAAATTAGTAATATAAAAATGTAAAAAAGATTAAGGTAGTCACATATTTACATAAAAAATTTCATATCTTATAGATCCTTTACAGACTCTAATACATGTTGATCGGGTACTGAGAATCATCTTTACCAGTGTCTAGTGCTAAACAATGGGACTAAGCCCAGATATTATAAGTTGTATTTATAAGGTTTTTCTTAACTGTTGAAGGTTATATATTGATCTGGGAATTTCATTTCATTGGAATAAACTTAAAAAATAATGTTTTTGAAGAAAAATTGCCCAGTGGGTCAAAAAGTTTGACAATATTCTCACAATTTTTAAAACAATTTTTTAAATTACTTTTTATTTACTGCTTACTGAAAAATAAGTTCTAGTCAGTTTCAGAGTTTTTAAGTATGTAATTCCCTGGTCCTGTAATGGCTTTGAAGCCTAATTGAACCAGACCTTTCCCAGTGGGGAGCAGGGAGATTAAAGGCAAGTGGGCATGTGAAGGACCATAACATTAACTGCTTCATCACTTTGTAACCTTCAGCATCAATCCCAGAGAGAGACCATCACCAAGAAACCCTTCCTCACTGCCTGTGAAGTTCGCTCTGTGTGGGACAGTGCCATCTGTTGTTGGTGGAATGCAGCCCTAGTTAGCATCTTAGCCTCACTGAAGTCCAGTAGGGTGTTGTATCCTAGACACATGTACAGTCAGGAAACAGGAGCAAGAATGTCGGAAAGTTACATCTTGCCCAAGTCATTTGATGCATTGTTTGCCAAATATCCCCTTACAGATAGCATATTAATGCAGTTTTTAAAAAATATGGAGTCAGGTGGAGTGGAAAGAACAGGGCGTGAGTGAGGTTCATTTGCCTTGTTGGTATGCTATAGTTACAGCAGTAGGAGCTGAGGCTTCCCGTCCTGTGTCCTAGGGGACTAGCTGTACTCAGAAAGGGAGTGGCAGCTCCCTTGAGTTCCAGGTGAGGCTACAAACCCAGCCCACATTCTGGATGCTCTCCTGGTCCTGGCCTTAGGCAAAGCACAGCTGTACTGCAGATGTGTGCTTGAGTGGTCTTGCCGGTGTAACTGGCTTAGCCTATAGAGAAGAGAGTTTCCTGGAAGAAAGTATTTATTACTGAGGAAACTTTTTGGCTTGTTTATATGTGTTTATGTTTTTTTTTTCCTTGCAAAAGCTAATCTTGGTTTCTTAAGTTAGGTATGTTTTATAAACATGAAACAAAATTACTATTAAAAGAAAAATCAGACAAAGTACCCACTGCTTTAGCTTAAAAAGTTTGATAAATTTTCTCAGTTTTGTTCATGGGTGGAGTTCTCACTGATTATCCTTTTGTCCTGTAATATAAGATAGCAGGTCGTTTCCACCTTAACAGACTGTCTCGAGAAATTGCCACCATTCCCCCAAACGCCAAGAAGAATTTCATCTTCTAAGATAGGTACAGCTCACTAAAGCACAGAATCAGTGTACATGTAAGCTCTCTGCTTTGTCTCTTAATAGGTACAGGGGAAAGTAATGTATGCTTTAGTTCTGAAAACAGGACGAATATGAGTTTAGAACTGTAATACTCAAAAGATTTATGGAATTCACTGGAAATGTAGTATTGAAGTTTATGTGGTGATTTATTGAACTTGGAACCACTTCAGAAATATTTAATATCAGGTTTTATTTTGTGTTTTAGAAAAGTCCCAAATCATTAAAATTTTTAATTTTGACCTTATAGTTTCAAAAGACATTTGTTTTTATTGAAACAGAAAGTGGAATAGAGCTATATATGTCTACTTTAAACTTTGGTGGTGCACAAGAGAGAGCTGGCTCAGGGCTTAGGCGTGCTGCTTATGCCAAGGTGCAAGATTCAGGTCCTAGCACCTTCTCAGGTGGCTCACAGCTGCCCATAACTCCAGTCCCAGGGAGCCAGTGCCCTCTTCTGGACTCCAGGAGTACCCAGGTGCCCAAACACACACGCAGGCACACATATATAATTTTTTAATAATAATTTTTTAATAAATAATTTTTAAGCTATAGGATTGAGAATGTCAGTGCTTTAACATTTAATACAGTATAATAGAATTTTTCTGTGTTTTTGTAATCTTATCTCTGATATACAGTAATCTTTTAGATAATTGGAGTATCTCTTATTTTGTTGAAAATATACTGAATTTGTCTTTATAAGATAGAAGATGAATAGCAACACAGAGTTAATCCATTTAATTATAGAAGCTTACTGCTGAGCTGAAATCTTAATACCTTGTGAATGTATTTCAGATGCTTCTTTAACATGTTTGTAGTAACTGTCACATGAAACTATATTCTTGGACAGGCTTGAAAGCAGTGACTGACTTCCTTCCTTGCTGCACATGCTCAGTGTGTGGAGCTCTGCTTACATGTTGGCTACTTTCTTTCAGATACATCTATTGTGATGAAATTGACTTGGCTGCAGACACAGTGCTGGCCACACTGTATGCTGCCAAAAAGTACATAGTTCCTCACCTTGCCAGAGCCTGTGTTAATTTCCTGGAGACCAGCCTAAGCGCCAAGAACGCCTGCGTACTCCTCTCCCAGAGCTGCCTGTTTGAGGAGCCGGACCTGACACAGCGCTGCTGGGAGGTGATTGATGCTCAGGCCGAGTTAGCGCTCAAGTCTGAGGGATTCTGTGACATCGACTTCCAGACTCTCGAAAGTATCCTCCGCAGGGAAACGCTGAATGCCAAAGAAATAGTGGTTTTTGAGGCAGCCCTGAACTGGGCTGAGGTAGAATGCCAGCGGCAAGATCTGGCCTTGAGCATTGAAAATAAACGAAAGGTTCTAGGAAAGGCCCTGTACTTGATCCGCATCCCCACCATGGCCCTGGATGACTTTGCAAATGGTGCTGCACAGTCCGGGGTATTGACTCTCAATGAGACCAATGACATCTTCCTCTGGTACACTGCATCCAAAAAGCCAGAGCTGCAGTTTGTGAGTAAAGCCCGCAAGGGCCTGGTCCCCCAGCGTTGCCACCGATTCCAGTCGTGTGCCTATCGGAGCAACCAGTGGCGATATCGGGGTCGCTGTGACAGCATCCAGTTTGCTGTTGATAAGAGGGTGTTCATCGCGGGCTTTGGGCTCTACGGCTCTAGCTGTGGCTCTGCCGAGTACAGCGCAAAGATCGAACTCAAACGGCAGGGCGTTGTCCTGGGCCAGAACTTGAGCAAGTACTTCTCAGACGGATCCAGCAATACCTTCCCTGTGTGGTTTGAGTATCCAGTGCAGATTGAGCCAGACACCTTCTACACAGCCAGCGTGGTGCTGGATGGCAATGAACTCAGCTACTTTGGACAGGAAGGCATGACGGAAGTTCAGTGTGGCAAGGTGACTGTCCAGTTCCAGTGCTCCTCAGACAGCACCAATGGCACTGGTGTACAGGGAGGGCAGATCCCCGAACTCATATTCTACGCCTGAACTTTTCTTCTCTTATGCAGCACGAGGTGCCCACATGGGCCCTCCTTGCCTGCCGCTTAGCTCATCTGCAGATATGTGGTCAGCACAGGTAATTTGTAATGAATGAAGCAGTAGGCAGTTTCTAATGTCTTTGAACCTTTTAATTATGTACAGGCTAAAATGCAACATTCCGCTTTTAACTATATGCTTAGAAGAGCCAAGTTCTTACTCAGGCTTTGTGGGTTTTGAGTTGCGTCTGTACGCCTAGGGAGATGATATGCTTTTCCAAGTGCCCACCAACCTCCTACTTCTGTACCTCTGAAGATTTTGGATCAACTTGAATTTCCTTTGATGAATGGAAATATGTATCCTAAAGTAGTATCATTATTTTTAAACAGAACCCCTTTCTCTCAATAAATAAATAAAAGCAAAAACAAAGAACAGGTAAACCTCAGTGTACAAATTGGAAAGAATATTTGCTTTGTAACAAGTAAACTTAGAAAGTAAACAGTATACCAGTAGTCAAGTTTGACTCTGTTCTTTTACATGTGTTGCTTCTGGGCCTTGCTTTAATAATCTTTGCATCTTAAGTTCATAATATGTGTTACTCACTAAACAGTTCAGACTCTTGATGTAAAGAATTAGATATTTGTTTAGGCCATGATTTCAACTACAAAGCAGACTTATATTCTTTCAGGTTAGAAGACAAGATACCAGAATGCATACAGCTTCTTTCAGACGTGATAAAATTGGAAAATGTCATTGTTGATAGAAAGAAAGGTTGCAAACTTGCTAATTTACACTCTAATAGGTAAAAGGGAAACCTGAAAATGCTTATACAAGCAGCAGTCAGTTCACCAGAGAGAAAGAAGCATATACAATTCAGAAAAGCCACTCTGGCCCCCTTCCCACACAAATACACACTCACACACACACTATTGGCTTGTTCTTAAGTCTTACTGCATAGGATTCCCGTTTCTCCTCCCCCATCCCCTGTTAAAAGAGGACCAAACAGTTCTTTAGAGGTATGGAGTAACGGTTTTGTAGCACTACTTGTCAGTGTGATAAAGTTCTCTTTATGCTTTTTTTTTTTAATTGAAACATTCTTTATCTGATGTTTGACCATAGACGATCTTATTTGTTGATTATGAACGAGCTTCTGGACTGCTAGAACCTGGCCTCTGGCCATCTTAAAGTGCCAATATATGACTGCAGGGTTTTTGAAAAATGGTTCGGAGTGACACTGGGTTATACCGAGTATTCACCTCATCAGCATCACATGCAGTTCTTATTTGTCCATGATACCACACACAAAGAGGAAAAAGCTCGCAGACAACTTCTCCTTTTCCATGATGGCTCGTGTTGGCTTAGTGCCTGTGGCCCTGGTAGTGTCCAGTGTAGTCACTTGAAGCTGAAATATCCATGTGTTTCTGGGCAGCTTTTCTGCTCAGTGTGAACCTGAGATGGCTCCCCGCCACCCAGAGTGTGGTCCCTGGCCACCTCCTTCTCCTGCTCTGTAAGCCAGAGTTGACTTATCTGGAGCAGGGGCTAGTCCTGGGGTGTGTGTGCCTGCGCAATATGTGCATGCAAGTGTGCTTGCCAACTCAGGAACTGCCTCCTCCCTGCCTGGCTAGTGGTGGGTGTGTCAGAAATAACCCACACACCCCCTGCTGGTACCAGCAAGGCCCAATGAGTGACTGCTTCTACTCACTGGGCTTCTGGGCCATTTCTTCCCTTGCAGATATAGGCTTGTGGCCTTTGGCCAGCTTCCCTGGTAGAGGAGAGCACTGGATTTTGGGAAATGTTTTAATCATTTTGCCATTACATACATCTGTTAACATAGTTGACCAAAAGCTGTTATTGATGACTAGATGAATATTCCTAGGACAACTTTCCAAAATTATCTATTAATTGCTTCCTAATAAAGGGGATGACAGGTTGTAGTTTTGGCAAAGCATCAATGAGATAAAGGTACATTTTCAATTAAAATTACTTCAACAAAGGGTTTTGCTTTACAATTATGGTTAAACATTTCAGTAACTCATAGCTACCATACAAATTGGTATGGTACATGCAAAGTGACTGGAAGGCACTTACTTTTAAGCCAGAGGAGAAGGAACTTTGTTTAGCACAGATTTCGTCCTGTGAGATAGTTGGGCTGGGTGTGATAGCCTTAAAGGGGCAGTGTCTATCCCCAACTCACTCTTACTGTGACTGAGCCACCCTCCATGTGGCTGGGCAAGTGCAGTACACTGAGGATGGAAGAACTTAACTTTCTATTAATCATTATTATGTTTCCAAAAGGATATATCCACTTTCTGACTTGGCCTATGCCAAGAACTGTGGGTAAGATTGAAAAGCTGTACCTAAAGTAAGAAATTTTAGGTTCTGAACCTATTTTCCTGTATGCATTTTCAGCAAAATGGAAGATAATGCGCTTGCTTTGGTTTTCTTTGGTAATTTTGAACTTTGTAGTTTGTAAGAATAAAAACCATTGTTCTGACAGGGCTGGCAGCTCTAGTGTATAAACACAACTTCATTAAGCAGAAAACGCTGTAGATGCTTTGCCCAGCATACCTGGCAGTCTTCATCATTGTTCATACTGGGGATAAGGGTAACTAGGCTAGCAGTTCTAATGCAACATTCTTTAATCATATCTTAAGATAGTATTTAAGTAAATGGTCTAATTTCTACATAATTATTGCACTGAACTGTCTTTTTTTTTTTTTTTTAAGGTGTTTAAATAAGCTCAGCTAATTCAGGACACTGCAGCCAACCAAGCATCAGTGTGCTTGACTTTAGCAGCTTACAGCATTATTTATGAAGGAAATATATAAATATGAAGTACCTCATGTTGAATGTTATTGTACTGTATTTTTAATGTAACAGTGCAGATCTTGTTAGACACATGAATGTGTATAATCATGTTAAATGCAAATAAAATAAAACTGGTTCATAGATTTGCTTTTTTAGCATTTTTGTTGCCCTTGAAATAGTAAAAAACTAATTCTGTCACTTTTGGTGCCACTGCATTTACAAGGATGGTTTCATAGGAACATTTGCAATATCTTTGATTCCTAAAGAAGGTGTAGTTTGAGGCAAAAGCACTGGAGGACAATGAATGTGTTAATCAATTGTATTGTTCGGAGCCTGACTGCTCAGTAAATAAGAGTGAGTGAGTGAGTGAGTGAGTGAGTGAGTGAGTGAGTGAGTGAGTGAGTGAGTGCCTGTATATGCCTGTCATGGAATTCATGGTTGGCTGGCATTCTGAGCTGTAGTCGCCATAGTTCTCTCTATGTACCCACTGTACTAAGAGAGTGCTGTACTGAACTTCATCTGGCTTCTGACAGGACCTGCATTGCTGTTTGCCAAAGTCTTAATTGGATCCAGAAATAAAATAAACAAACTGCCAAATAAGAATTTTAGTGTAGTTGTTATATACTCAGTTCATTTCCCATACTGCTTCCCAGTAGCCTTTTGGATAACAATCAGATGTATATCCCCGTGTCACCTACATCTCACACATAACACAGCCATATACTCGTTCATAATTATATACATAGTTATGCACACATATGTATTTTTCTTTGTACCTTCCCAATAATTGTTCTGTAGACTTTATTATGAATCTTTCACCTATCCAGGTTCAGTCGTTACTATTTACTTGCTCAAAAGATTTTTGGAATTACTCCTAAGTATGAGAACTGAAACCACCACCCCACCCCACCCCCACCCCACCCCCACCCCAGTCCTCATCTGCTTAACCACAGCTACAACCTGAATTGCAAAGATCTTTAATCCACCAAAGTCTCAGCTTTTATCTCTTTGCTGCTATTTAAAGTTAATCCACATGTTTGGTTTCATTATCCCAAGACAGTTGGGAATGATGCAGCACCATTGTTGGGACCCAAGATTAAATGGCACTTAAGTTACACACGCAGGATTGACTGGATTTCCTTGGAAGACTTTGGACCAAAACTTGAGAGAAAACTGCAAAGTAAACTAAATAGTATAAAATGTAGGGGCCCATAGAAGCTAGTGGGTTATGAGTATCTGCTGAGTCTCCGAGAAGCTTCAGTAGAAGCTAATCACATCTTTGGATTTCCAGGTATTACGTTCCTATGGTCTTTGCAGCAGTATATTCCACTTACTGACCAATTGTTTTTCTTGTTTTAAACGCTCCCCTCTTATAATATATATTCCAATAAAACCACTTCTGGAGAATTTTCTTTCAAAACAGGTTATGCATTTATTTCCATAGCCAACAGTGGTGGGTGGAAAGTTTCCCAGTTGAAAATTGGCCAGTATTGGGTAAAATGGATTGAGACCTCCACTGAGGATGCCACGGTGCTGACTGCATGCTGCTGGCTGCTGCCATGGGGCATCTAAGGATCGTGGGCCGAGTTTCCTTCACATCAACCTCTTCCCTCCGTTGCCTATTCTGAGCCTTTCTAGTGGGCTAGTGATGATTTCCATCATGCAGGCTCTGTCCTTGTGATTACTGTCTAGTCTGTTAACTGGAATGTCCAGTAGAAAGCATTTTTGCTCAAAGACTCTAAAAAACCCCAAATCTGGAGCTAAGTTGAGCAGATCTGCCACATCTGCATTTTGGGTCCCTCTGTAGGACTCTTTACGCATCTCTTTGAGCTGCTGGTGATGAGCAGAGTGGTTTGTTAAAGGTTTCTGGGAGTCTTCCTTCACTAAGGCTATAGTAGTATAAAAAAATTACTTAAGTTAGGACATTCTTTGGTTTTTATTACTTTGAGGAAAGTTTTATATTTAAGAGACTTTATGTCAACTATTTCATCTGTTATTTTAGAACTTTTGACAAAAAAAGCTAAATAAAAACAAGTCACATGAGTGACCTTGTTAATTTTAACACAAAGACTTGTGTGAAACCAGAATGATCTGAGATACTTTGATATATGCTAGTCTTTACTAGAGCCATCCAATTTACATTTGCCTTCCTCTCAAAAGAATGGAAACGACTATTTAAGGGTATGTGAATACCCTTGAAAGAGTACCACCTTCTGTTATACTGCAGAATGCCTGAGACATTCTTTTGAGACATTCTATGCATCTCAGGGAATTCTTAGTTTTGTGCTTCCCAAACTGTGAACCTTAAAAGTATTTCAGCATCGTTTATTGCAGTGTTGAAACTGCATGAATCCTTAACTAATTCAAAATTGAAAGTTGTCATCAATCTTCACTCTTAAAGAAAAATTCCACTTCTAAGAATATTTATAGACAGTAGTGGACTGGAGATCAATGTCTTTCTGGCTCCAACAAGACACAGAAGGTTTAATGAGTCATTCAGAGGATTAACCCACTGCTCATTCAGTCATTGATCTTTTATTGGTCCTTTGCTTAACCACAAGCAGTCAGAGGTACTGTCAGGCAGGCCAGGAAGATGAGTGCTATATTGTTTTGAGAACTTTTGGTTCTCAAAGTCAAGGGTGCTCTAATTTTGGATATAGAAGAATCATGGGTGACTGAACCCAGTTCCTCAGAAGTTCTGATGTCAATCCAAAATGGTGCCCAAGTGACTATATCCAACAAGCTCATTCCCATTGCTACTGCTGCCGTCTGCACATCTGCACCAACTATCACTGACCCAGAAAGGGCTATGTGAATACGAAGCAGCAGAGCTGAGAGGAAGACTGGAACTCCTAGCAGATCATTAGCATGGATTAGCATTACCTTCTGCCTGGAAGAGAAAATGATTGCTAGCATAAATAATCAATTGTAGTGTGGACTATTACAGAAGAAATCCCAGAACAAAAATATTGAGACATCCCAGTGTGCCAACAGTAAAGGGTCCATGTAGAATAAAGCCACAGCCTGTGTGCTGGGTTTGGAATAGAACACTGACCTAGCAGGAGCAGGAAGCAAGCATTCTCTGGGTCAGACTCATTTATCTGGCTTTTTAATCAAAATAACGTAATGATACTGAAGAGATTTCAGAATAGAGAAGGCAAGCTTGTATTTTAGGCACAGATCTCTAGGCAGGAGAGATTGGATCAGGCTGGAGGCCAGGACAATGTTGGGTTGGAAGAATAATTTAAGTGAAGACTAAAGCAGCTAGGAAATGGTTAAAAGGATGAATATTTGAAAGCATGGAGAGATCCCCAGGGTATGGCTGAGTTTTGAAATAACCATTATAAAGCAACTTAATGAAGATGGAGAAACCTCTCGCCTTTCATTTATTCTTAGGGAGTTTTGCCTTAACTAAGTAGTTGTCTTATAGAAACCCTTTGAGATTCTCCCCTTACATTCTTTAAAGAAACTGAAATAAAATGTAGAGATGATATAGCAGCTAGTGGCTCAGCCTGAAGCTGGACTGTCATCCACATTTAAACCTTGACTAAATTTGCATGGGACCTGAAGCAAGTGGCTCTGCCTCTAAACCTCCCATATCTCCAGGAAAAATGGCAATAATACCTTCCTAGAAGAGATAGGCGATGACAATACCCCAACACTCTTGTGGCAGTGCTTGTTGAACAGAAAATACACCTATAAGTGCTCAGCAAAACCGGAGATGAAAAGTCACAAAGTAAACCATAAGTGTTCCTCATGTGTGCATATGTACTTTCAATTTACACATTCCTTTAGCGAGTTGTCAATGTAGAGAGTTGGACGAAACCTTGGTGCTGCTGTTTTAAATCCTCCCACTCACCAGCCACCTGGTTTGTAAAGCTACAATGGGCTGTATTGTTGAGGAATTCTCATACCCTAATTAGCTTTCTAATACGAACTTTAATTTTATCATGTTAATGAGATACAGAAATGATTTATTATGGTGCGGATGGTTCTGACACATCAGATGCCTTCTCTGCTAGGATTCTTCAGATGACTGTAAAAGCTGGAGGAGGGTGTTATAAAGGATTCTTAGGCATTTTCCAACACAAGTCTATTTTGAAGGCTTTTATTTTAATTCTTTATTAATTTCAGTGTAAGAATAATCTCTTCTCATAATGCAGTCTTGGAGGATTTGGGATATGACTCCTGCAAATATTATGTGATTAAAACTAGTTGTAGCATTGCTATTGTTTGTTGTTGGCAGCAGGTTTGACCTTTACTGAGCCGGATATGAATGGTATCAGCATTTTAATGGTGAGTTACATTCATTTGAGTAACCACAGGTGTCTCAGTAGTACTGGTGATTCTAGCCTGACCCCACAGTTGTTGGCAATAATGTCTACCTTGCCTGGGAGTGCTTCCATTCTTTCAACGTCTATACTCCAGCCAGCCAGAGCCAGACCTCTTTCCCAAGGGTACTAACATCTGGAAATGAGCCCCCTCCCTCCCCATTTTTGTTCCTTCAGATTAGATTCTCTGCTCTTTTCTAGAGGAATCCTCGAAGGAATACATTCTCCAGAGATTTGTATTTAGGAGGTGGACAGAGGGCATCTGTTTTGTGTGGTACTGAGAGGAGTGGTCAGAATCCCAGAGCAGCTGACAAGCGGAGAGCCCCTGTGGGCTGCTTGGGCTGAGGTATCTCTGCTTTGCCTCTTATACTCCTGGGGGATTGTTCTCATGGCTCCAGAAAATGACCCACAACAGGAAGCACCATTTCTCATCTCTCAAGACTTATATTGGAAATCATCACTTCTACAGCATTCTGTTGGTCAAATCTGGTCATATGGCCACTCAGCTACACGTGGGGAGTTAAGTGCCCTACCTCTTACTGAGGAATGCTGCATAGATACAAGACCTGGGCCAAGGATTCAGAACAGGGTGACTGATTGGGCTGTGGGCAGAGTCACCAGGATGTAGCATTTGACCTAGGTCTTCTTTGGTTTGGTTTGGTTTGGTTTGGTTTAGTTTTGGAGACAGGGTTTCCCTGTGTAGCCTTGGCTATCCTAGAACTACCTCTGAAGACCAGGCTGATCATAACTCACATACTCATCTGCCCCTGTATCCCCATTACTGGGGATTAAAGGCATGCACCACCACCACCTGTTTTGACATAGGCCTATGAATAGATTTTATGGTCTCTCTGGTTCTAGAACTAGATTCACATAGAGTTACCTACAGAGCCATTATTTGTACTAAAATCGCTAATGGTGAAGATTTGATAGGGGAAAGGTAAAGTCTCCAATACTCCCATGACATCAGTTTCCGAATACCGGTGTGGCAGCTCTTTCTCTCCACAGGACTCCGCTAAGCCATCCTTCTCAGTTCTTGCCCTCCAGGCGAAGTTTTCCATCACTCTCAGATCCCTATTTTACCTGGAGTCATTGAACACCTCGGACATATTTTTTTTCCTAGTCACAGCTTGACTTTCAGCTGGAATCCCATGGACCCCACTGTTCTGTCTTAAGCCAAAATAAGAAGATGTGAAGAGAAATTGGAGTTTTGTTATGTTTCTCTGCCCATCTTTAGTGACAGCATTGCTCTCTGAAGACCTTAGATGTTCCTAGGCTTCGTCCAGGTACAGAATAATGAGGACACACTCAGTTCTGACTCAAGAGAGTCAGAAGTAAAGGAGTGGCGCTTTCTTTAACAGCCTACCCAATTGTTGCTGTAAGAGGGAGCTGGGCAAAGGTTAGGCTTGTGGAGGGAGAAGTTAGGGCCTCTACTTACCAAGAAACCTTGTGATTTAGTCAGGGTTTCTATTCCTGGAAAAATATCATGACCAAGAGCAACTTGGGGAGGAAAGGGTTTATTCAGCTTGTACTTCCACATTGCTGTTCATCACCAAGGAAGTCAGGACTGGAACTCAAGCAGGTCAGGAAGCAGGAGCTGATGCAGAAGCCATGGAGGGATGTTCCTTACTGGCTTGCTTCCCCTGGCTTGCTCAGCCTGCTCTCTTATAGAACCCAAGACTACCAGCCGAGGAATGGCACCACTCACAGGGGGACCTCCCCCCTTGATCACTGATTGACAAAATGCCTTGCAGCTGGATCTCGTGGAGGCATTTCCCCAACTGATGCTCCTTTCTCTGTAATAACTCCAGCTGGGTCAAATTGACACACAAAACTCACCAGTACACCTTGTATAGCTTAGCTTCAGCTTCTTGTACTCACTTCTCAATTTCCTCAGGACTCCCTGGCTAAGCCACAGTGTCCAACATGGAAAGCTCTGTGGGTGTCCTGTTCAACACCAAAATAGAACAATGATGTTAAAGTTTGTTGATATTTAATTAGTATTGTCACTCTTTATTAGAAGCCCAGGGCTGTGGGTGTTGGTTTGGTTGACAATAGCATTTGGGCTGAATGAGAACCCCACATAGCCAGTGGCTTCCGAAAGTTATTCACTGGTGATGGAGGAACTGTGGCTGCAGCTGAACCACCAAGTCAAACCTTCCTAGCTGGAGAACGTTAAAGCTTCCGTTTCCATTTTGCCTATCTTCTCTGCACAGGAAGAAAATGCCTCCCCATAATGATCATGGTTCAAAACAATCTAGCCAAGCAGAGGAAACGACATCTATTCTAGTAGGATTGTTTGTTTGTTTGTTTGTGTTTAGGCAGGGTCTCACTGTGTATCTCTGGCTGTTCTAAAACTCACTATGTAGACAAGGCTTGTCTCTGCCTGCAGAGGTTGGGATTAAAGGCATGGACTACTACACTAAGCTCTAATGGTTATTCTAATATTCCAATATACAAATTAAGTAGATGGGCAAGAAAACTACATGAGTGTTTATTTTATACTCAGGTTTCCTCATTGTTCTTTAATGTCTTTATGTCTCATTTTGAAGGCATCGTGCAAAAGGACAATACAAATGAACTAAGCTCTTCCCCAGAGCTCAAAAGAAATGCCCACCTTCTCAATTAAGCAATGACTAGATGCATATATTCTAATCCATCCATATAAGCAATTTTCTTTGGCTTCTGTTGTAGCAAAGTTCCAAAAATAAGCAGGGGAGTCTTCAGGATACTAACACCAAATAAACTGGGGAGGATAGAGATGGCAGGGAAGTAAAGGGGGGAAGGAGGGAGAGATTGTAGACAACATGGCACACTTTCCTTCTAAATGAGAAGCCCTTGGAAGGATGAAGGAAAGGCTCTGGTTCCTTGGGGGCAGGGATGGCTCTGGCCTAGAGCCGTACTATGACGATTACTGAAAGTGGTTCTATGAGATCTTCTTGCCCTGGCTCCCAAAGCCTGTAAGGATTTGTTTGTGGGTTTTCTCAGCCTTTGCCTTACAGTTGAATGGATGACCCTTTCCAGGCATTTGCTTGGTGCTGTTTTTATCTTCTGGGCTTCCAAGGGAATCCAAAGTACAAGCCAAACCCATGACCCACTCAAGGCCAAGGGATGAGGTAAGAAATAAGGCCATTTCTGACAGGTTACAACAGGATCCTGCCCTGCGGACACATTGAGACTGAGAAGATACGGGAGCTACGCCAGGAAGAGCCAGGTCTTGCTCCTGACAGCCTCAAATACACCCTGAGGCCAGCAGACACTTGAAACCTCCTTACTGCTCTTGCTAGCTCTGCCCCAGGCTGAGTGACATCAGCTGCGCATAGGAAGCCAGAGGTCCTTTTGTGTTCCCACATCTTCTATCATGATTTTCCTTCTTTTCTCAATGACTTCAGCTCAAGCTAGCTCTAATTCTTCACCTTGGCCAGCTAATGCCATGTTCTGCTTTGTCCTCATCTCAGTCATTAGCAAAAATTTAAGATTAAGGAAACTTCCTTTCGTGAAAAAAAGCATTAATGGCTCAAAATCAAATGGTCACTTCACAGAGGTAGAAGAATAAGGAAGGGCCAGATTGGTGGAAAAGGCTACAGGGGCCCTGTTGGGACAATGGTAAGAATTAGGCTGTGGGGCTAATGTGTGTCACCAGATCTATCAAATGGCTTCTTAGAACTTAAATAAACAGAATGGGCTACTTGCTGAGTATTGTCATATATGACTTCTATTACATGAGGGACATTTAGTCTCCCAGGCTCCTGTTTCAGTACCCTAGTTAGACAGAAATATCACTGTGTACAGCCAGAACCTACTCCCTCATTGGTCATTATTAGAGTTGTCTTGTCAACGTCATGCCTGATTGTAAGCAGCTCTCAAAATCATTTGGATTTTTTTGTCAGGGAAAGGCATTTGACCAATCCCTGCTGACCTGTCATTTTGTGCTAACCCTGAAAGTGTGTATAAAATTGATGTCACTGGTCCCTTTTCTTCCCCAAGCACTTTTCTTTCTGGTTCACAATGAAAACATTTGTGCAGTCATCAGTGGGCAAGAGTATCCCAGCATGCACTGGAAAACATCTGAGAGGACTGTTTATTTATCATCTAGAGATGTCCATCAGGAGAGCACATTTCCATCAGGATGATAGAACCATGGATCTCATTCAGGTACCAAGACAAAAAACACAGAAACAAACACAAACTAAGAAATACACCCCCTGCTTGTTTCCACAGCAGAGGAAGTTTTTTGTTTTTTTTGTTTTTTTTTTTTGTTTTTTTTTTCTGAGGCCTGACTTGTTACCAGCAAACAAAACAAACGGAAGCAAAGGTTTACAGTCTGAACTTCCTCAAGAGGACATGCACCTCACTGTAAAATCTACCATTGTGCATTTGGAAATTTCCATTATAAAAATTATTTAAAACCAAGGAAGGCATAGGTCCTTGGAGCTAATAAATAAGTTGCACTTCCTGGGCAGAGGTAACTTATCCATTACATTTAATTTGTGGTTCTAAAAGGAAGCGCTCTAAACAACTTAAGCTGAACACACGACTTCAGAGTGAACCTGGCTTGTTGTAGACTCTTGTGTGCACAAAGGGGCCTTGTGGTCAACTCTTCTGGGGCAATATGTAGCGATAATCTGTTGTGCACTGTGGGAAAGCATTGACCTATCAGTAAAATGCTGATTGGTCAATGAGCTGAGGTGGGACTAGTAGGAGAACGAGGAGTTCTGGGACTGAGTCACATGATAGATGATTTGCCCAGACACAGAGGAAGATAGTCATATAAAACTGAGGACAAAGTAACCAGCCACTTGTCATGGCTTAGAGTACTTTAAAAGGGATAATTGAGTTATGAGCTAGTGGAAATGAGCCAAAACTATTGACCTAGGTATTTATCCACATATAGGAAGTCTCAGAGTCGTTATTTTGGGGAAACTTATGAATGGGTAGGAAAGCCCAAAATTACAGCATTGTGTAATATAGACTAGATTTTCATACTTCTGAATTTTAAAGCTTAACTAATATATCCTAAGTGTATGGATTGATACTTTTGCTCAGCTGCTAAAATGAGGGTTCCCAGTTCATAAAATTCCTAATTAAATAGAGAAGCATTCTAAATTCTTGATCTTTGTTAATCATATTTAGGAGAAGCCTGGAAGTTGAGATCATGACTTCATTAGGGCATTCACACAGCTCCCCTGGTGGCAACATAACCTAATTTTAGCAAATCTTAATTGCAAGTGCAGCAAAGGTTTATGAGCATCTGAGATGAGTCTCAGTTACTCTGGTTTCTGAATGCAATGCTTGGTGCCTTCCACCACAGACTCTGTTTAGCCGTGCCTCACAGTTACAGTGCTCTAGATAGTCATACAAATGCCTGTCTGTACACTCACTCTATACATATTAGGAGTTCTAAGTTAAGCTTACAAACTATCATATGTTTGACTTGTTTCAGTCAAGTTAATAGAACTGCTGAGCAAAACATGCCCTATAACTATTTTGTCCATTTTTTGTAACAGCCTAGAGGTCACGTTCAAGTTTCAAATTCTTGGCCCCACAGAGCTCTGTACCTAGGAATGTGGTTAAGGGATCCTGGACCCAGGTGCCAAGCTTGTATCCATTTTGTTTCTGCCTAGAAGAACAGATGTCACTTTACTTATTCATGGTTTCCACTACCCATGCATTGAAATTGGTCTACTATAGCCCAAGAATGCCATCTCTGTGAGGACATCCTGGTTGTATGGCCTGTGCTTAAGAGGAAAGGAACTTGATGCCATTGGGACTGAGAAAACAGAGTCCACATACTACCTGCTTGTGGAGGTTTGACACATGGGTTCTAGGTGATCATGCTTCCCTGATTAAGAGGCTTAGAGGCACTGTGAGGAAAATGTTGTTCAGTTCTCCTTTGTTACTCTTAAAGGTTAAGTGTTCATCAGGCTTGTTATCAAGCCTTATAGACTTCTTATTTTATACCTAGTAATTATAGCCTTTGTTTTTCTCTTTTTCACTAGATGTGCATCTTTCTTGGTACCAAGGTATAGTGGATAATTTCATGTATCAATTTGAGTATGCTAAGGCATACCCAGATACCCGATAAAATTTTATTTCTAGGTACATCTGTGAAAGTATTTCTGGAAGGGATTATTATCATTGAACCAATAGATCAAATGGTAAAATCAAACAAAACAAACAATAACAATAAAAATCTGACCCTCTATCCATAATCACTAATGTGGATCAGTTGATATACTGAAATCTCTAAAAAGAATAAAAGAAGAGGAAGGGCAAAACCTCTCTCCTTGAGTTAAGATGCCCACTTTCTTCTGTTCTTGACCACTCTATCCATGGTCATGTCATCCTTACTTCCACTATCCTCAGGCATTCATATTGTGTCCATAAGGTACTTATACCAGTGGCCCCATCTCCTAAGCCTTAAGACCTGATCTGAATTATACTAATGGCTTTATCAGGCTCCAGCTTACTTTTTGACTTCTAATATTACATGATTCAATTTCAACATTAAGCCCCCTTGTTCATCTGAAGAACAGTATCTATGAATGGAGATACAAGAGTGGACAAGACAGGCAAAAATCCCTTTATTACAGAACTTACATTCTAGTGAGAGACTATGATGAATGAGATGTGTCAGTTTTAAATATGATCTTGAATTGTTTGCTGCTCTGTCAGTATGAAGCAGGATCATTTTCTGCTCCTTTGAACTTTGCTGGTTCATAGTATCCAACAGAAGTAATGGTGATGCTCTGTGACTTTGAAGGCCATATCAAAGGTCTTGATCACTGTTGACCTCAGACACCCCCAGAACTATTAGTGATAATGGGGTAGACAACTACGATAAGACAGTTGTTTATGTTGGGGGTGGGAAGCAGTTACATGTTGTACTCAGTTATATGCTCCATCCTTTAGAGCAGTAACAAGACATGAACGAGAAGACAGCTTGAAAGTGCGTCCTCTACTTTCAAGATGTTCCTGCCTCAGCCATTCCAGTTACTCCTCATCTGAATGGTCAGACATCAGGAAACAGTGATCATCATATATCTTTACTCTGTCCAATACAAATTCAGAGTTCTGAACAGACAAGGACATCACCATTCCTTGCACTAAGTTTTGAGAAATGCCAAATAATAGCCTCTACATTGATGTTGAGCTCAGCACTTCAGATTCAATTTAGTGCATTCAGATGCCTCTTGCTACTTCATTTGAGTGTCCAAATGGTCATCTCAAAATCTATTTCCAGGGGACTTATTGATTTCTTCTACTCCTGGACCAAACAACAAAACAAACCACTACCACCAACAGAAGGTACCTGCTTCTGTTTAGACTTTCAGTAAATGCCATGACTACCCAGTCGAGTTGCATGGCTCTTTTTCCACCACTACCCATATCTAATCTATTAGTAAATCCTGTTGTTTCTTTAATAAAAATAGATCTTCAGTCTGTGCATTTCTCCACACCTCCTCTCCCAGCCTGCAAGCTCTCCTGGCACTGTCTCTTAGCTGGAACAACTCTCCTGACATCCAGAGAATGCTTTTCATTCAGCACTCAAGAAATGTACACCAGGATCCCTATGTGGACAGTACAGCTCAGTGAATGGGTGTACACATAATTGTTCCACATCTTTCCAGTCCTTTAATAGTGACAAATGCTATGCATGGAACTAGAAAAACTAAAACAGCAAACCTGTGATCACATATAAAATATGTATGTCCAGAAAAGAAAATAGAGTAGTATGTACACATGAGCACAAACACACACACAGAGAAAGAGAGAGAGAGAGAGACAGAGAGAGAGAGACAGAGAGAGAGAGAGACAGAGAGAGAAATGCCCACACACACAGAGAAATGCCCACACACATGAGCACAGAAGTCCACAATACACAAATACACACATACTTATTTTTGTGTATGTTTCCCCTAGGCTTGATAATATGTAGCCATTTTGAAGCTAAGATGCGGTAATGACTTATGGGAGACCTTGGTCTGCAGGCATGAGAGCAAAATAAGCAATACATACTAGGTAGCGCAGTGTGTGACCATGGAAATGACACTCTTGGCATTCCCTTGTGGATGGAGAGAAGACGGACTGAGCCCATCACCCAAGATCCTAGTCACCACTCCTTTTTTCCTAGTTAAGCATGATCTTAAAAATGGTGACATGACTACGAGAGTGAAATTGGACTTAGTTAGGAACCTGTCAGCAGTGCTACCGTTCGGGAGTCACCCATGGTTCTGGACAGAGTCCAGGAGCCTTCTTTACTTGCCACTCTGAATGGAAGGAACTCTTTCTTTAATCTGCCAGTTCCTTCGTTATTTGAGGTGATGTCACAGCCTTGCATGGCTCCAAGGGTCTTGGAACCTCATCTAGAGGTGGCAAGGGAATAAAGGGAAGATGTTTAACAAAAACAACAGAAACGTGAACACAGAAAAGCTGGGATCCGGTGGCCAGAACACTCTGATGGAGAAGCCACGGTGACCCAGAAGCTCGGGTTGTTATATATGCTGAGTTGATCAGGGAGCTGGGGTTGATGCAAACATATGAAGAAGGACACAGGGTTGATGGGGTACAGCTGAATCAGGTAAGAAGGTTTTTATAATCTCAATGGGAGCAGTCTCTGTAGGGGAACCAGCTCTAGGGGAGCAGCATTTTGAGCATAAATTTTCCAGTATGAAGGCATGAGAGAACAACAGTAGACATATTCCGCACACACTAACAACATTTGCACTCAAGCTGGAGGCTGGAGAAAGGTTTTGACATGGCCAGTTCCTGTTAAAAACCACACATCCACTCAGGACTTCACATACTGAAGGATACCTGTTCTTCCCATAGGTTAAATAGATGCTTTTTTTTTCCTTCCTATTAGAGTCTTCCTACAAAAGTACTTCAACAACAAAAACAACAACAACACACATGCAAATGTGTGAAGAAATACTTCTTTCATTCATATCAGAGCTTGAGGGAGAACTGGGGCACTGACAGAATGACCCCTTTGGCCACTTGAGGGTTTGGGGGTGGGGCACAAGTTCAGGTACTGATGAAGCAATATTATTAGAAAGAAGAGTCCATGGAGGGGCTATCCAGTAATAGCCATGTGGGCCAGTGAGACATGAGAGGCAACTGTGGCTGATGGAGAAGTTACAAAGAGCTTAACAGGAGACACCAGCCTCTGACAAATCAAGTGAGTGCAAAAAAAAAAAAAAAAAAAAAAAAATGCAAGAAAGGAAAGGTCTGAATCCTGTCATTTGTGTGTGGTAGCCACTGAATCTGTAGCCTCCAGAACAAGGTATCAAATTAGCAGTCCCTGCCAAATAAAACGTGTAAGTTCTGAAGCATTTATTTCAGGCAATATTGGAGACTCATATAGAAGAAAACAAAGTTTTCAGGTTTAATGTGCAGGCCTAAATGTATAAGATATTCCAGCAATCCCACACACACACATACACACACACACACACACACACACACACACACACACAAGGTGTGCAGGGGATGATTCTTGGGTCATTGGACTCAAACTGCTATGTGATTCCTGCACACTGAATGCTCTGCTTCAATACGCTATCATAGGATGATGCTGAATTAGCAACTGTAAGAAGAGATACCATGACATGTGATTTGTATTTTGGGGGCATTCACACTTCTGGAAAGCCAGCAGCCATCCTCACAAAAGGACTAAGGTAATTTTCCTGTGGAAAGATGCAAATAGTGTGGAACTGAGACCTCTGCCAACAGCCAGCAAGCACGTGAGGTTGTTGGCCAGGCAAGGCTTTCAGGAGTTGGGAGAGAAGACAGATTCTCAAAGACACAGTGTAAAACTTTGAAATGCTAACATTTTGACAAATAGTCCTTAAGTTGCTTATTGCTGCTTAGTTAGAACTAAAGCAAACCAGCAGCTCGGGGCCCTAAACTAGCCTCAAAGCTGACCGGTAAACCACACCTAGGCCATCAAACTAGCCGTGCCATCCTAACTCACAGCTGCATAAAACCAAAAAATTCATAAGGAGAAGTATATTGCAAACATTCATCTTGAGTTTGTGGCCACAAACTCTTAACCGATCGAAATGTCTAGACCGATGTTAATACATTTGACTGTTTCTTCCGTGATTGGTTGAAGGGCTGAAGCAGTTTTCGTGCCTACCACTCATGCCGTCCAGGGCAGTGTGCCATCTTTATGTCCACCTCAGTAAAAGGCTCTGGGGATGAGTGGATGAAGACTGGTTACAACTAGCTTTAATTTCTTTTTCTGCTCTAACTTCCTTGCTCTTTGTATGATATTCTGCTCTCTTACCACTCTCCCCTTTCCTTAAAGCTTGCTTAACCTTTCTTCAAGTCTCTATCTGATTCTTTATCTGAAAAGGTGTTCTAGGGGAAGTATCTATAACCTTAGGGCACCTGACCTAGGGACCAAGGTGACTATTTTTTTTTTCTCTATCAGTTAACAGCAGCTGTTACCAGCTTCCTGAGTGAGTCATCTTAGAAGCAGAGCCTTCCTACCCCCAGTCAGACCTTCAGCTCACACCTAGTCTATATCTTAGTGTGAGACCCAAGAAGAACTTCCCTGCTAAGCCTGACCCAGATTTGTGACCCATAGAAAGTGTATGGGGGTAACAAACATGTACTTTTTAAGCCCCTACAACAGTAAGACAAACAGTTGGGGATAACCAATACAGACTTTGTACCCCAAATAAACTCAGACAGGATGTGCCTTCTCCCAGATTCTATGAATTCCATATTTTTTGTATTGGTTTAAATTCCAGTAGCCTGAGATGACTGAGTTCTGCTTCAGGAGGCTATAAAAGGCTAAGTTCATAAATATGGCAAGAGGAGTCTAAGACAGAAGAGGGAACTATACACACTTTTCAAGCCTCTACTTGTGCCAAATGTATTACTGTCCCATTGTTAAAATAAAAGACCAAATACAGTCGTCTGGTAAGGTAAAGATACACAAGGGCAGGATGCGGGCAATTGAGACACTAGGGTTATTGATTCTGTTTAATTTCTATAGATGTTTAATCCAATTTAATTTATTCTACTATTTATAATATTTAAAATTTATTTTAATGTGTATTTGTGCTTTGTCTTCATGTATGTCTCTGTACTCCAGAAAGAGGGCATTGGGCCTAGATTTGCAGATAGGTGTAAGCCATCACGTGGGTTCTGGGAATTAAACCCAGGTCATCTGGAAAAATAGCCAGTGTTCTTAACTGCAGAACCATATCTCCATCATCAATTTTCTTTCACTTTCAATCAACAAATCTGTACATAAAATGTTTAAAGTCCTTAACAGTCCATCCCACCCAATATTCATATCAAAATCACTTGGAGTTGTTTTCTTGCTACACTCTCCATAAGTTTTGATGTGCTATCCACTAATAAAATATGACTACTTACAAATATGATTTTTTAAAAAAATTCCATTACACCGTTGTCTTAGAACTGTAATCTACTTTTCTAACACACACAAGTTCCTTCCTGCTTGCTTCTAAGAGCAGCACTGAGAAACAAAGAAGAAAACCATCTGCTCCCAGAAACCCATAATTATTATTCTCTGTACTAGAAGGTGCCTCTGTTCCCCTCAGATCCTGGTCAATGTCTGCCCTTTGAAATGGAGCCTCCAGAAGTGATTTCATACCGAGTGGTGTTTAGACAACATCTTCTACCTGCCAGAATACAATGAATCTAATGAATATTCCTGCTTTTCATATTTTTATTTAATTGTTTTAAACTTATTTTAATCCATTTCCAGTGTATTTAAAGAAAAAAAATAGTACATAAACACTAGGAAACAGACTGAAGCAACAGTTGACACTATTTTGAAATAAAGCTGTCTAGAGGTTTCCTTGCATTGCTTGACATTGCAGGAGGTTGATCTGTTATAGAACCTTCCAGAAAAAGTACCATGGGTGTTAGTGACTCATAGGAAGTATGGCATCTTTCTTCTTGGAAGGCTTTGTGAGCTCCAAAGGCATGAGATTTGATCATTTTCACACGGAGTGTGAGAACCTGTCAGTACTTTAAGAAATGGTACCAGGAGATGTAGATAAGAATTTTCAGTAACTTGAGCCATCAGAGCCAATGATTGGCAGTTTTGTTGAAGCAAGCATTTCCTCTGAGGTTTTGGAGGATGCTGTGATTTGAGTTAGAGTCCCTCAGTCCAGTGGCGCTCTTCAGACACACCCATCTCCTTCCCTCCTCATACACCTGGGAAGTCTGGTGAAGCCATGATGGAAGAGGACAAACAATATCCATTCAAAGACTGCATAATCTCCTCTCCCCACATTTCTCCTACACCCTGCTGAGTGTTCCCTGCTGTTCATTAAGGCCTTCATTTCTCCTTTGGCATTACACCTCCAGGTAGATGACATCATATGGATTGGGTCCACTGTCTTATTGGTTTCAGGAGTCTAGGATTTAACATGTAGTCAAGACTAAGAAAATCTATGAATCAGTTAACTGTTGCCAGGTAACAGACTACCACAGTATTCAGATGTTTCAAATCGGTAGTTGTCAAATTTTCTCATGCTGTGACACTTTAACACAGTTTCTCATGCTCTGGTGACCCCCAAACATAAAATGACTTCATTACTACTTCACAAATGTAATTTTGCTACTGTTGTGAACTATAATGTAAATATCTGATATGCAGGATATCTGATATGCGACTCTTAAAGGGGTTGCAACTCACAGGTTGAGAACCCCTGTTTTAAACACTTAGAGTTTGTTATAAGTCATAGCTCCATAAATGTGTTATTCAGCTCTTCTCAGCTGACCTTTCCTGTGTGCCTGTGGACAGCAGTCCAGGAAGGACTCTCTCTTGTGTTTGAGGCTAGACTGTCTATAGGTTGATCTGGATTGGGCCCAGTTGATGTAACTTATCTCTGTTCCATGTGACCTCTCACATCCCATCAGGATAGCTTTAGTTTGTACTCATATTCAAGGTAGTAAGCACTTTGAGACAGTGACTATGAAGTTCTCTTGAAGCTTAAGCTCAGAATAATCACTTTATCACATCTGCCATACTCTGTTGGCTAGTATAAGCTGTAAAACCAGAAAACTTCAGAGTAAGGAAAGAGGTTGTACTTTATGCCAATAGAAACCATAAGGTTATTATAAAGGTTATGACTTCAGAGAGGAATTGAAAGTTGGAGACATTTCTGTAAGCAGTCTTCCAGAGTCAAGATAAATGTCAATATGAAGATTGACTCTCTTTGTCTCACTGCTGGATACAAACAAAGTAGATGTGAAGCCCAGTGTTGCTGGCAGCTTCACTCCTACTAGGAGGGAAGACAGCCAAAGGACCAAGCCAACACACAGTGAGAAATAAGGCAAGACTCACAAAAGGAAAGCACTACAGCTCCCATGATATTGTTTACTCCTGAGTGTTGGCCAACAACCCATATCCCTCCGTGGATCTTACAGATAACACTAGTCAATTCTGACATTATCCTGTAGTGCTTCCCCACCCAAGAAAACCAAAGCCCTTCTGTGGAAGTGAAGAGAGTGTACAGGGTTGTCGAAGGCAGTGACTAATAAGAAAGTCAGCATTTTAGGACTGAATAGGAGGATTGCTTACTCCAAAGAAGCTCATATCAGTGACTCTAATCCTGTATTACAGAATATGCAACAGGCTGAAAGGGTCACTTAAATTTTCAGATATAATTTACTGTCTCTTATGGGAGAAATTACACGTTTCAGTAGACAGTTACTCGAGCTCTTTTTAATTTACATCTTCTGAAATGTTCCCTCAGTTTATTTTCTCCATATTTCCTCCAGTCAGGATTTCTGTTAAATATGTATTTACATCCATAAATGTTATTCATATACTAAGTGTACTTGCCATGAACTTACTTTCCATTCCTTTAAGATTCTAAAATACTTTTTTGTAAGAATTAATCTCTCTCTCTCTCTCTCTCTCTCTCTCTCTCTCTCTCTCTCTCTCTTTCACACACACACACACACACACACACACACACACATATTTTCAGTAGTTAAAATTTTCATTTGTTTTGAGACAGCACTAGATAGCCTGGAACNCTATGTGTGGTAGCTATGTATTAACATCCCTTGTGTTATTTGTTAAACAACTGCTTAGAAATGCTGTCCAGTTTCATAACCTCTGTGTATCTTATGCTCTAGTCCTTTGTTCTAAGATTGTGATGGTTTGGATGAGAAATATTTCCCATATGGTCAAATATTTGAACACTTGTTCCCCTGTTAGTAGTGCTGTTTGGGGAGGTTTAATGGCCTTGCTGGAGAATATACATCATTTAAGAAGGATTTGAGAGTTCATAGCCTCAGTCCTCTTCCAGTTTCCTACCTCCTCTTTGTGTTTGTGGTTGGAGACTGGATCTCTCATCTTTCTGCTCCAGCTGCCTGCTGCCAAACCTCTCCCACCAATATGGATTCACTCTCTGTGAATCTAAGCAAAAATAAGCTCTTTCTTCATAATAATTGGTTTTGGTCATGATGATTTATCAAAGCAACAGGAAAGTAACTAATACAAAGCATTTCTTACGAAGAAAGAATGTGAACCTAGAGTCACTTAGTGAGAATGCCTCTGTTTAGTTTGCATCAAGCCTCTCCCTGGAGAATGACTATTGGCTGGAAAGGAAAGAGGTAGTATTCACCTCACCACAGCCAATTGGTTGTTTCTCAGGAGCTATCAACAGCCAAACATGATTTTTTCCTTTCCTGAGAAATGCTTTCTTCTTCATCACAGTTAACAGCCTTTCTACTATCTATGTAGAGGCTTTATGGATACCCATCAATGTTATGGAGTCTCCACTTATGCCTTCCTTACACTGTCAACTTTTATGGAAAATCTGTGTTGTTCTCAGATATAATGGTAAATGCTCTAACTTATTATTTACTCACTACTCCACACTGTGCAAATGGCCTTAATATCTTCACTGTCTCTTTCAAGGTAGGTATGGCTTTCCTGGATCCCAAATTTTAAAGACATTAAATCTGAAAATATTAAATAATTTAAATCAAACTGGCCTAGAACCGAGGGCACAGTGTCTTCTACAAAACAAAACAAAACAAAACAAACCCCTCTCAGACATGTCACAGAGGATTTTTGATAGAGCCAAGTCTAGAATAGGATATTGTGGTGATTTGAATGAAAATAGACCCCTTAGGCTCACAAGAAGTGACACTATTAGGAGGTATGGCCTTGTTAGAGTAGGTGTGGCCTTGTTGAAGGAAGTGGTCACTGGAAGTGGGCTTTAAGGTCTCAGATGCTCAAGCCATGTCCAGTGTGTCAGTCACTTCCTGCTTCTTGCAGATCCAGATGTAGTACTCTCTGCTACCTCTTCATCACCATGGTTACCTGCATGCCATCATGTTTCCCACCATGATTATAATGGACTAAACTTCTGAACTATAATTCAGACCCAATTAAATGTTTTTCTTTATAAGAGTTGTCATGGTCATGGTGTCTCTTCACTTAACCCTACCCTAAGACAGATGTGTAGGCATTGGGGCAGACAGTGTCATACTCCATCATCATATTATCTGTGGAGTTCACTCTTAGGGGATTGGGAGCTGTGTTTCAGAGAGAAATTAGAGAGGGAGCTTATTTATGCAGTAACTCTGTCTCTTGTTTGCTGTCTCAAATTATTTAACTACTTCTAGCCATATATATATATATATATATATATATATATATATATATATATATATAATCTGTGTGGTGATCTATGTGTTTCCTTTATGTCATGAAAAAATATACTTGACCCAAAGAAACATGGAAAGTAGTTGAAAGCTTTGTTCTGGTTCACAGTTTTAAAGGGTATTAGTTCATTGGGGTAGGGAAAGACATAGTGGCATTCATGGTGGGAAACTTGTGGCAGAGTCTATCCCATTATGAAATACTAGGAAGCAGAGAGCATGACAAGAACCAATGGTTAGACTATACTCTTAAAATACCTACCACTAGTGACAGATTTCTCCCAGATGCACCTCCTAAGGTTTCCAAAATTTCTTAAAATAGTGCCAACTTGGGGACCAATGCTTTAAAATATAAGTCTATGTATGACATTTTGAATCCAAATATTAACAAGATACAAGCAGAAACTTGAACTTATTACTTCTGCTCTGTAATGACTATTATAAGAATGAGTCTAGGCCACCTTGATGTAAGGATCTGAAAGACATGCAGTTAGGAGAAAAGACATCCAGCTAAGGCCTTTCTAGTTGTTATATTAACCTTTGGAAGCATGAACAAGCCCTGTCCAGATCAGGTGACCTGACTCCAGATCACAGAACAGTTCATTGATAACCACAGCAGCTATTTGATGTCAGAAGCATCTACATTTGTTATATAACAATAGATAACTAGTGCAGTTATCACGCGTTGTTTCTGGACTACAGCCAGTGAAGCATCCATTGCCAAGCGGCCTTTGGATGCATGCTGATGGCAGCACAGATGTTCTGTGAGAACAAGATGTAGCAGCTGGCACCGTATTACCTTCCAATTGACAAAGGCCACCCACAGAGTTTATGCCATTACTGGACCTGCTCATTGCTAAGGCTCTGTGTTATGGTTTTAATGTATTCCTTTCAAAATTCTTGTCTTCAAACATAACGACCAATGTGACAGTATTAAAAGAGGACCATTAAGAACTTATTAGGTCATGCGGGCTCCTCCTCCCTCATTAGTGGAATTTTGGTCCTCATTAAAGATGGGTTACTTAGCCTTTGGCCCTCTTGTCCTTCTGCCATAAAAACACATGTCATCACTCCCCTCTGAAGAACGCAGTAACCAGGTACATTTTTCCAAGTTCCGAGCAGTATTCTGAATTTTCCAGTGACTTGATCTTGGACACCACAGCCTCCAGGTTCTCTTAGGAAAGCTAAGGTATTAGTGTTATAGAGATTTCACATTGCCTGTTGGGACAGTTGCTTTGGGAACTCTGAGCTAGTGGGGGTGATGGTAAAGAGGCATGAGTCCGCCATGCTGGGGGAAAGCCCAAGACAAATGGAGACATTCCAGTCACCACTCAATACACAGCACAGGTAACATCGAACTTTACCACCAGATATGTTAATGTAGCTCAAGGACCCATCATCAAGCCCAGCAGCCTAAAGCTGAAGTCCCGGGTAATGCCCTGGGGACAGCCCTGGGGACAATCTTCCCCTAGTGGGCCTTGTCCAAATTGTTCAGCTATGTAATCTATAAACAATAGGTGATTTTTTTTGGGGGGGGGGTCTTATGGGGTGACCTGTTGTAATGAAGTTGCAGTGGAAACATCATTTAATTATTTTCTGTGTTACTTAGTATGGCCAAATTGCATTGTCTACTAGTTGATTGATTGAGTGATCGATTGATTTTTCTCATATCCTATTCTCCCTATTAAAAATTAGACTAGCTCTGCTACTATAGTTACCTATATTGACCAAGATAGTACTAGCACATAGCAGTCAACAAATAGTTGTCCAATGAATAAAAGAATTGATGTTTATCTTATAAGAACTAAAATAAGTTTGTAGAAGATACTGGAAGAGGAGTGTTTGTATGAAATAGAGATTTTTTTCATAATATGTGTGTAAACTGTCCTGACAAACATTCCATTGTTCATTCAATACACATTCATGGAGCACCTGTCCAGCAGTACAAGCCAGCCTCTCTAGGAGCCCTTTCTTGGAGATGTACTGATAACTGAAGTATGGCACACCATAGGTAGAGTGGCCGCAGAAGTGAGCCCCTTACAAGACAGATGGTGACAATGGCTCCATAGCACGAATATTTTCGGGATTCTGTTGAAAGCACCAAATAAAACAGCTGTCCCATAATGCTTGTTGACTTGAGAGCAGGCAAACATGCTTCTGAACCAGGTAGAAAGCAGAGAAGAGCAGGGTGAGTAACTACACCTAGGGAGTAGTACCTATTAAATGTCTAGGAAGCACAGGGTCCCAGGTTGCTTGCTGTGTTATCATAAAGAGCCATCCCAGAGCCCAGGATAAAGGATCCAGGAACCCAGCACAAACACATCCCTGTCTTTTGAAATCAGGTCCATTAAAAACACATGAAAAAATAACGGCATCTCCCTCAGGTTTCTGCTTGAAGGTGGATTCATGCAACCTCAGCACTTTATCCTGGAAGCTCCCCTGAGAAGGTGCACTGGGGAAGCAATTTGTATCTCTTTTAACTAAGACAGGAAGCCTTGAAGTCTGTGGGTCATCCACTTCCCTCAGACTCCCAATCCAATTGCTGAGAAACGTGTCAGATCTGAAGATTTTGTGGACTCTTAACTGTTTGTGATTTCCCCCCTGGCATTTACATCTGAGGCAAATGAGAAGCCTTGGATATTACAGCAGAGTTAGGATGCTGAAAATGTTCTTAGATAGACTGTGCCTGAAATTAATTAAGATATGTAGAAAGTTTATGTATATGAACAGGAAAACAGGATACATTACATTATTGTTTATTAAATAAATGAGAACAACTAAAAGATTTATGTATGCTTTTTGAGGTCTTAGGCATTTTGAACACACTTTCTCCCTGCCCTCATTCTCTGGAAGAGGGTATAGCCCTGCTACTTTGTAGAGTAAGAAAAACAGAGTTTTAAAACTCAAGTAGAATAGAGAAGCAAGTATATGCAAGTTCCTGATTCACTAAGTTCTTTCTTTTACAATGCTTTATGTAACAATAAACTTTGGAGAAGTCTATGGATCTTGCTGAGCCCCCAAACATAGCCATCAAAGAAGTCAAAGACGGGATTGCTAAAATGGTTCAGTGAGTGAAGGCACTTACAGAGTAGGTCGAGTAACCTAAGTTAACTCTCCAGAGTCTATGTAAGTGAGATATAAGGGCAGAAACAACTCCACAAAGTGGCTCTTTCACCTGTACACATATGTCATGGCATACAGAATGCCACCATCCATACAGGTCACATTCCATACATATACAATGATGATGATGGTGATGGTGATGATGATGATGATTGTTTTGTCTAATGGAGAAGACAAGGGTGAAGTCCACTAGACCACTGACAGAAAGATGATTCCGTGCAGAAAATTGCCTGTGTAAAACATGAAAATGATATCAAAATAGACATCTTTGTCAACATATAAACATTATGCATGTGTGTCATGTATTCTTCACTAGTTTAAGAGTTCTCACATATTTATTTAACCTCTATTATAGGAAGCAGTATAATGGGCTGAAAAGGTATACGTGTTTAAGTGCAAAGTCCTGTCTCATGGATATCATAAGCTTCAGGTTTCAGATTTATCATTTCAGGCTGTACTATCTATATCGTAATGTGAAAGTTGACTGTTATTCTGTATATGAAGTAACTTATACATGGTCTTCCACCTAATAAGGCACATAAGCCTTACTTGTCTGTCCTCATATTTAAGCCAGCAGATAAGATCCTTGAAGGCTGAAATCTGGCACAGTGCCTTGCAGATGAGAGTTTCATAAATATTTATCAAATGCATGGATGCATGAATAACCATAGGATGAAAACATATTAATCACTGTAATGTGAGCAGTAAAACCAAATATATTTCAGCAACTTTCCCAAATAGGATACTATTGATTCACCACCTGGGATTTGCTTTCCAGTCTTCCCAAGAGCTGATGGCTTTTCACCGCGTGTCCATTTCTGATACCAGGCTCTGTCCATCCACCAGCACTAGGACCCTGGTATCTTTGTAGATCAATAGTAGCAGAAAGTGCCTCCTCATCACATACCCAGAAGATGAGAGCCAACCATCATTCCACTAACTTTCAACTGGAGAAACTTGATCACATGGTCACCCCTGGAAAGAAGGGAACCTGGGAAGTAAGGTTTCTCATTAGACAGTTGACCTGTTATTTCACACTGTGGATAAGAGGCAATTCTTACAACAAAAATAGTTTTAAAAAGAAGGAACCAGAAAAGTAGAGGTCAGGTTGAATATTTGTCAATAATCAGAGAAGTTATTTCCATAGCAGGTCCTTATAACACAAGTTTCAATAACTGGCGAATTCAAATGAGTACATAAAATAAGTATTGAATATAGTAGGTCATGTTTGGGATACTGAAGATCAGTGAGGACTTGGTCCAATGTTAAACTCTCCTGTTATCTCAGGCTTATCACACCTCTGTTAATACTGTCATTGTCATAGGTCCGGACGTAGCAAAGGTCCCATTTTCCTTATTTCTTTTATTAATTTTAGTTAAGCCACAGCAGTAATTTTGGAGCATGTAAGATACCTCAGCTGGATAGCCCGATGAAGATTAACACACCAAACACACTCAAATCAACTAGCACTAGGATGAAAATCAGAATATCCTCAGCATCTTAAAAGACTGTCACCTGTTCCCTTCTAGTCGGATCCTTGAAAGGAAGCTAGAAATATGATGGTGATAATGTGGATAATGATTTTTTTCTAACTTTTAATGTATTATAGTAGTCATTTAGGAGACATTTCTAACCTGAAAATACCTCTTGTAAATAGATAAAAGTCCCTTTGTATATACTTCCTCATATTACTGGTGGTCACCTGAAAGACTGTATAGGAGCTGCCTGATCTAGAGGTAGCTCAGATGGAGGCTAATTCTGCTTCATTTGGAGACTCATCATCCAGGAAACTAGCTGGCTCATGGTTGGTCAAATGGTAACTGGACAATGAGGAAGGACACATGCTTGTCCTTTGATGTTTATGGCGAGAACAATTAGAACACCTCTTTTGGCATGTTCTATTAACAGAAACAAGTCAAAAGCTGGACACAGACTCAAGAAACTGTGAAAGATTCTTTGTGCAAGAATCTGCCGAGCATATCATAAAGCAGGAAAGAATGGAGGTGTATTTTACAGTCACTGTATCATATGAAGGTACCACAAACTACCTGAAGACCTTGTAACTTAGAAACATCAGGCAAGAAAAGGAGACCACATAGGACCTATGCAATCACTTCTTGTTACTTCTCAATTCTATGGCCAAGTGTAATAAGTTTCTCAATCAGTGTATGGGTGTCTTGTCAAGGGCAGTGTGCCTATGTTGAGTTGGATAGAAGGCTTCGGGGTCTTTGCTTTGAACAACTTGCAGCCAAGGAATGCCAAGGAAGATAAAGCCAGGAGAGAGCTAGTGTGAGTCACTAGATTGAGGGAACAGTGTGATGAGAAGAGACTACTCAAGGGAGAAGTGGTGGAGCCCAGACTGAGCCCGACCCATGGGCTCTTTAGAGTATATTTACTTTGTTCTTGGTCTTCCTGAAAGAGCCCTGGGGTTTAGGGCTTCTGTACCATCACTAGCTTGGACCCCTGTCCCTGCAGGTGAAATGGGTGACCTAAAGATAGGCTTGCAGGCTGTAGGTACATTTTTTTTAACAACACAGGTCAGAGGAACTGAGGGTGGATGTAGAAATCAGACAGTGGAGACCTGACTAAGGCATTAGCCTACCATTTGGCACTCTCGCACAATAGAATCCTTGCTCTACCCTGTGCAGGCCACTGTGTTTGCTGCTTCCCTCATTTTCTGCCACTAAATCCTTGCCAGTCATAGAAAGTTGTCATCCAAAAATCCAAACTTCGATGTACAGCCACAGAAAAGTTAAGTCATTAGACCATATGGTGAAGGTGGTTGGGCTGGGGCCAAAGCACTGTATAATTTCCCCTCTACTTTCTCATGGGCTGTCCCCTGTTTGCTGCCTGCTTGTCTGATGCTCCTGGCAGGGGCTGTAGGTTTTCAGGGAGCAGCAAGGGGACAGTATTCTAGGTCCCCTGTTCCAGGAAATTCGAATGAGGCTGGTGAGAAAAAGGGAATATTTCATCAGTTAAAAGAAAATTTCAATCCATGTGCTTAATTAGGTCAGATACCCATTTTCCTCTGAGTCTTTTCTAGTTCTTTGAAGTCAAAGGCTGCATTGGAGAGGGAGAGGAGAAAATATTGGAAAGAGAATTGGAAAGAAGCAGCCGGCATACTTTTAAAAAAATTCCATTGGTTCTTTTAGAGGGTTGAATTCAAATAAAGTTAGCTATCAACCTTATCGACATAAAAATGCTTAAAATAAAATATAGGGCAATCCCCTGAAGGAGGGAGATCTCCTTCAGCATGGAGAAGACTTTCCCAACTCATTAACAGCCCCACTCTCACCCTCTCTTCCTGCAATTCTGATCGAGTCTACAGCCAGTCCAAACATTCCCCAGTGATTTAGTTATTTTACATAAAATAGAGCATCCCATATCGACTTGAAATTTTCTAAGGAGGTGTTGACTTTGGGGTGTTTGATCTGCAGTCTCAGGTGGCTCTGAGACAGCATCTGTGTCTGTTGGTAGGCTTGCCCTTTTATCTGTGCTAGTATGTGCAGTGGCCAGTGACAGGTATGAACTTGAATCATGGTTAGTATGGCTAAAGAACTCGGCTCATCTTTTTCCTTAGTGTGTGTGTGTGTGTGTGTGTGTGTGTGTGTGTGTGTGTGTGTGTGTTCGTGTGCGTACATGTGGGCTCACATATGGATATGTATGTATGTGTTTGATGTGTGTTTGTATATGTGTTTGTCTGAGTGTGTGCATGTGTGTATTCAGGGAGGTGGATGGAACCAGAGGTCATAGTTAGGTGTCTTCTTCAATTTTCCTTCAGCTTTTTTTTTTTAAGTCTACTGAAACTTGAGCTCACCTATCTGGCTTGTAAGCCTCTGAGATCTGCCCTCCCAGTCCCGAATCACAGGCATGTGCTCCTGCAATCAACTTTTTACATAATTGCTGTGATCCAAGCTCAGGACCTCTTGCTTGCAGAGCAAGCGCTTTACTTACTGAGCCATTTCCCCAGCCCTGAGAACTCAACTCTTTTCTTCCTTGTGGGCAAGTTTACATGTCAGTAGCCACATGGCTAGTGCAGGATAAGGAAATGTTAATGATTGTGTCTGACCCCCTATATCCATACTCTGCAGGGAACTCCATTGTGTGTCCCTTCCATAGGTAGGTTCCATGTTCTGGCACTGTCCTCTTAGCCAGCCTTGTAACTTGCCGCATGGCTACCCTACAGAAACTCAGAAGGATTTAAACTTCTGTGAATGTAGTTCTTTCAAATGAATTCTTCAAATAAGAAACCTATTTCCCATCGTCTTTTCAAATAGATGAAGAATCCGACTCTGTTAGCTAAACTTGGCTCCGTAACAAACCATCCCATGACACTGACTTGAAATAACAGTGATTTACTTAGCTCATGATACTGTGGCTAACAAATTTAGGATGGGTGTAGCAGGACAGCTTTGTCACTCTGTGCTAAATTTGTGCATTTGTGGGCAGATCCTGGTCAATTGAGAGTGGCCAGGATAGGATGATCTCAGCCACATGCTTTATCCTACCAGCACAAGGAACCTACCTCTGAAAAGCTAGCCCAGACCAAGATGACTGAGCAGGTTTCAACAAAGGCATCTTTCCTGTGCAAGTGTCTGAGGCCAGCTCTGAGGATATAGGCAATGTCTCTGGTGCTAACTGCTGTTGATCAGAGCAAGTTAGAAGACTGGCTAAGGTGACGGCAGAAAGTGGATCCCACCCTTTGGTGGAACACACAGTGGAATTCATTGCAGAGCATGGATATAGGGAAGCACACACAATTGTGGACATTTTTTATCCTTAGTGATTCTGAATGATAGAATGTCAAGTAGTTGGCTTGAGGAAAATAAACAAACTTTTAGGACAACTTACCCACCATCATGGGGTCCTGGCTCTTGGTTCATCTCCTGGATTCTCCGTGTAAGCTATGCTCTCCTAGGCCTCACTTTCCTTATCTACAGTAAGAGACTGAGAGGGTTTAACTGCCTCTGCTTCCACCAGCTCCCAACTGGTGTTATGTGTTGAACTTCTTGGCTGTCCACCTGCAACAGAGGGGCAGTAATGCTTGGGCATTACCTCTGTGAGCTCTGTCAAGTACTTGAAAGCAGCCTCTTTGGAAAGGGCTGTTGAAAGACCAGAATTTACTCGGGGGAGGGAGGGGGATTAAAGGTGAGTCTTTACAATAGTGCTCAGCTTTTTGATTGAATTTGGAAAAGATGGGGTTTTTTTTTCTTGCAGGCTTTTCTAATTTATAATCCAACTGCTTCCTTTTCCTTTCACAACTATAAAACTATGATGTCCGTGAGTCAAGTAATCTAAATATCTTCCCGGTTGCAGAAGCTTGACAATATTTTCACATTGATCTCCCATCCGCTAAATCAGGCCTTGTAGATCTGTGAGCAGCACTGCCAGTAAAATTCCTCTGCTAGAAAAGGGCTGCTGTTTCTGTTTCCCTGTTTCACAGGCCATGAATCGTCAGGCTGGCATTCTGGCTGATGGAAACGCCTCTGAGCAGCCAACTCACGACTGTCAGTTCAAACTTGCATATTTTGCCAAATCGCTGGCTCACAAGTCTTCACTTGTGAAATAAACAGAAATGAGTATGAGGGAAAAGATTCAGGGGAAAGAGGCTGTGGGCGATACTCATGAAAGCAGGATAAAGAGGAGAAGAGGAAGGAGGATTGGAAGGGAAGGAAGGAACAGGTCAGGAGATAGTGGAAGGTCGGGAGAGAGCAAAAGCAATGATCTTCATGAGATTCCAAATAGTTCTTTCTTTCTTTTCTTTTTTTTTTTTTTTTTTTGGTTTTTGGTTTTTTAAGACAGGGTTTCTCTGTATAGCCCTGGGTGTCCTGGAACTCATTTTGTAGACCAGGCTGGCCTTGAACTCAGAAAACTGCCTGCCTCTTGCCTCCCAAGTGCTGGGATTAAAGGCGTGCGCTACCATGCCCGGCCCAAATAGTTCTTTCTTGAGAGAAGCAATAAGAATAATGTCTCTCCAGTTATTACTGAATTAATATTGGACAATTGACCCTTCCTTCAAATTATCATTAATATTTCAAACTACTTCTAGGTTTTAATTTTTTGTCCTATGTCCTTTACATCCCTGTTTCAATGGGATTTGCTCTTGAAAGATAACTCGGCTTCTTTCTAAAGAAGGCAGCAACTATCGTAAAATAGAAAAAAAAAAAGAAAATTAGATTTAAATAAGTAAAAACTGAGAGATACTAAAAGAAGAAAGAATGATTAAATTAACTGAACTGTACTTTGAAGGAGTGGCTTTCTGGGCAATTTCTTACACAACTCAGACTACATAGAGCAGACATACACACATGTTCACACATATACACACATTTGGTGCATGCATACACACACACACACAATGTATGTATAATATAGCTCATGATTTTAATTGAAGTCATTTTTCAATGTGTGGGAGCCCCATACTAACACTTAGTACAATGTGATCTTCCTGGAGATTTTATAGGTTGCTTGTTAAGGATACATCCTATGCTGACGTGAGTAAGGTAGCTACTGACCTACTTGACATCATTCCTTCCCAGAATCACTAGATTTGCATAAAAATTAATATGAAAAGTGTGATGAGCCTCCAGGCAGATGGATGTCTTTGACTAATTAGCTATAAATGGTGACAACTTGGAGATATGCTTCTGAACAGATTTAGTGCTGACGATGCTTTGCAAATACAGGGATAAAGTATCAAGCTCTAGGGGTCTGGGATGGGAGGAGGCCACTGGCTTGGTGAGTCTGGTGTCTTAGCTTTAGAAGAGGAGCAAAGATAATGAGCAGGATCCTCAGAACATCTCAGGGACCAGTCCTATTTGCATTACTCCCAAAGGCCTTCCTGTATTGTGTCAGTACCAGTACTTTTCCTCCTCCTGACTCTGAGGACTAGAGACTTTTTATCCATTAGCCACAGCAACATACCAGATCCCAGTGGTCTGGACTTTGCACATCTGCTCCTTTTTTCTTCCGGTGCAGTCTTATCTTGATATGGGTAAGAATCTCCTGAAGGGATTGATAACCTAGATATCTGGGTCACAATTCCAGTGACTCAGATCCTGCAACCCGACCAGATGCTTCGTGATGAGGATATCCGTAAGGCAGGAGCCTCCCTTGGTGTAATCCTATACTAACAACATGACACAGGACTCAGGACTCCAAACCTGCCTCCTGTTCTAGCCTGTCCAACAGTTTATTTCCTTCTTCATAAGGATCTAGGTGTTTGTCTCCTTTTCTAAAATAAAAACACCCATCACAGCGATGGCACCAGTTCTATAGTATTTAGCACCATCGCCCATATTTAAAGAGGACAAGTATTTAGTGTGTCAATTTATTCCACCCCATCTGTACTCTATTAAGTCACACCCATTGTATTCTCAAGGTATCTGTTGTCTCTTAAGTTCATGTAATTTAATCAATGTTAAGCTTTGTAAAGATTATGTCTTAATGCCGACTTTTGATGCTGACAATGGAATGCCCAAGGCTCAGTGACAGTCTCTGTAAAGAATTATAGAGACTTTCCAGAGACCCCATAGACTCATCTGCCAAGTCTCCATGAGGAAGTTAACTTAGCTTCTCAGATGGAAACCTGAGAATGTGGAAATGGATAAGGAACGACTGTAGATCTCATTTTGAGAATAAAGAGACCTTATAAAACCAGAAACCTTTAGTCTAACAACCCAGAGAAATCTATCAAGAGGTTAAAAGAGATGGAGAGATGATTCGGTGGCCAGGAGCATTCGATACTCTTGCAGGGAGCACAGGTTGAGATTATAACAGCCACATGATGTTTCACAACTATCCCTAACTACAGTTCTAGTGCATCTCACAATCTCTTCTGAGCTCTGTAGGCACTAAGCAAGAACATGGTGTCTTTACATCTATCCAGTGGAAGCACTCAAACACATACAATAGCAACAAATGCACCTAAAAATTATAAAGATGTTAAAAGATGCAAAAATATCCCTGGAGTTGTGCTTAGGAAAACTCTATTTTCAATTTCTACTGTTCCTTATTCCTTTCCTTAAGACACTTGTGTGGTTGATTCAAATTCTGATCTAGCAATTGGATTTCTGTGTTACTCTGGTTAGCTTCCTGTGTTGTAGAGTGTTTTGGCTTTTGTGTGAATGAATCAAATCTTCTTCATAGGCTTGTATGAGTTAGTTCATCCACTAAGATAATGTATGATAAGGTCCTCGAACATTATGATGGCCTTATCATATTATTAGTGCTTGGCTAATGTTGGCGATTGTCATTACTACCATATTCCTGTCATAGTGAGTACAGGGACTGGCCAGGGGACAGCTACCATTGGATGGCCTCTCTTACTTGTCCTTACCAGTATGATGAAGCCAATTTTATCTAAGCTTATACACTTTTCCCATTAGCTACTGACCTTTTTGCATTCCTTCAACAGCAGTTTATTCATGATATATTTGATCATTTTTATCATGGGGATAATATATATTACATGTAATAGTATAATATATATTATACAGAGATAGCACACTATATATTATAAAATTGAGCTGTAAAACTTTAAAATATAGTGCCTAATTTTTGAGAAATGCTTAATAAAGTTTTTAGCCTACATGATACTTCAATTTTTATTATTATTATCCATAGTAATAGTAATAAAAATAAATATTACTGACTTTGGTGTTTAAAATTTGCTAGCTAGATTGATCTTGAATTTGCAATCCTTTTACCATGGCCTTTTTAGTGATAGGAACACAAGTGTGTGCCACATGCCTAGCTATTAATGAATTTTTAAATGTTACTGCTGTTTTCTTCTTATCAACTGTGTAGATGTATCAGTTAGTTCCTGCTGTGTGACAGGCCTCCCCTAGCCTGAAAGAGAGAAAACAATGATCTTGATTGTAGATTGTAGATTAACTAGCTGGTTTCATTGTTTGGAGACAGACCTTGAGTCAATAATCATCTGGGAAACTGCACAAAGACTTGCTGCCCTTGGATGGCCTCCATGGATTGTCTTAAAGTGTGTGTCCCTCCTAGCAGCACAAGACCTGGGCTTATTCATGATGACTTTTGATGAAGTTCCAAGAAGGGTGTCTGCCTCTCAGGCTCACACCCAATACTGCCCTTGCTTCAGCTCCACTGTGTCCAGTTGACAAAGTGAAGTCACACAGGGAACCTCAAAGTCAAGGCCGAGGAAACATTCCATTCTTGATGGGGATGGCAGAAATGTCACTCTGCCCAGAGTAGAGATATAGGGACCAGAGGGAAAATTCAGCTTTTTTTGTCAGTGCTGCTGAAGCAGGAAGTATAATTAATTTTGTGTTCCCTAGTCCTACTCTTCAGATTCGTTCTTTAATTGTGATATTTTTTTTCAGTGATGTGGGTGAGCATGTGCTGGGGGGATGACTTCCTATGTAGGCACTCTACTACTGAACTCTGCTCCACTCCTTGAAGGTTATCTTTGGCAAAGAATAAAAAGCTACCTGCCTGTTCATGATACGGTAATTCCTATCTTCCCATCTCTTCACTCTTCTGGAGTTTTCGGAGCACGTTGGCTGGGGCATGCATGGGCAGATCCCTCACCTTGAGCAACTCTGAGTTTCTCCCTCAAAATAAGCACAGTACAATCACCTTGGCAAAGAAACAGAGGATGTTTTGCTTTAACATTTTACACAGGTGCAGCTGACACTCTGTTCACCCGTCCCCTCTCATCATCAGCCAAGACTTTAGAAAAGACACTTCTGAGAAAACAAAGACGCGGTTGCATGTGCTGTCTGATATCATTGTGGGGTCTGGTCTGGTTGTTAAGACCTATAGTTACAAAGGACTTTACAGAGCTCATGTAGCCAAAGCTGAAGTTGCTGTGTCATTCTGTACGTGCCCTAGCTCGTTTTCTGCCTGCCTGCAAGGCTCTGATGAAGGTATAATGCTAGCTCTCATTATAGGCTAAGAAAATTAGAAACATAGGGAAGTTGGAAACTTGATCAAAGTCCTACAACTACACCCACAGTCTGGATTCGAACTTGCCTAATCATTATAAGGTCTTAGAAGCAAGTAAATCATTACTCTAATCAAATCTAAGAAGAGGTCACTAATGCTAGTGAGTTTGTGGTTACAGACTATACCTCAGCATAAATATAAATACCTATTTTAACTTTTCCCAGTCAACCAACAATTAAAAGTGGTGTGGAGTTCCTATTTGCATCACTGATACACAAATCTCAGGCCTCAGATCTTGGGCATTACCTCGCTATAAATTTGAGCCCCTTAACATTTCTATGTGATAGTCTCTATGTGGCCTATAGGTTCAATTTCACCATCTTAAACCAACCAAGCCACACACACACACACACACACACACACCGGAAACAATGTCAGTGACCTCACAAGTTCTTTGTGAGGATGAGGTAACACATTGAAAGTTCACATTCGACTCACTATGGGTCACTACGAAGGGCTTGTTCCCTTCCTCATCTTAGGCGTTGCCCACTAGTTCTGGCCAGGGATCTCTCACAGAACGAAAGGGCTAAAGATGATTGCAATATCAGGAAGGGAGGTGATGTGGTTTATACTGAGAATATCACCTAGGGAGCTTCCTAAAGACAAGGATCTATGGCTCTGGTGATCTGTTTCATGCTATCATTTTGGAGCCGAGCTGAAAAATCTGATCTTTCCACCGACTCTCATGTTCTCTGACCTTTGCAGTGAACCCTTACCTGGTCTAGATGACCCTCAGGGAAAGTCCCCCTTTCATTCTATAGTTCTGATTTTCTACCCTTTCCCAATACTTGCCCGAGCCATTGAGTACCTCCTCAGCTTTAACAGGAAAGTACTTTCTTTGCCTGCACTGATTTAACTTTTCTACCACTGGTCTTGGCACTGTTCTCCTCCACACTGAACACAAAAGGAAACTGAGGGCTGAAGAAACCTGTAGACCTGGATTCCAAGGCGAGTGCATTTCACACTCTAGCTGCTGAGAACTCCTTGAAAACTAATCTTTCTGAAGCCTCCTTCATCACTATAAGAAGGAACGGTGGGGGAGTCTTTTGTCTCTTAAATCCATCCCATGGTAGTGAGATTAAATCAAGAAATCAATCGTATGATTTCAGAAAACACACAGAGGACCCTATGGCTGGCTATTGGCTGATAACTTAAGTCCTCTTGCATTAGAAGTATGCCAGGAAGTCCTCAGATGAGGAACTGGGCTGGTGACTGGGTAGGAGGAACTGTCTTAAGTGCCGGCAATTGAGAAACACAGCTGTAGGTAATTATTTGTTCCTAGCTATAAATAAAAAGAGCCTTAAGAACAACAAGAGAGAAAATACAGTTTAGAGAGGGGAGGGGAGCCTCACAGGCTGAGTCCCATCAGCTGCTTTGAATGATAAAGCCAGGAGTAGGACTGGTCTTAACCACCCCCTACCCTAGCACGGAGGTCTTTTCAGCAGCTGGTGTAACAGGAGGCCCGGTTATGGTCAGCTAAGCCTCAAAGGCGGGTGGTTAGGTAGACTTTCTTGCTCTACGGTTCCAACACAGAGTCGACAGCACATATCCAAATACTTTACTGTGTGACGAGAAAAAGACCTTGGGATTTACCCTGTGTTTATCTCCCCTTTTCCTTCACCTCAGTTATGGGGCTGTAAGTCTGTACACTTGGCTCCATGCTTGGGCATTGCTTAGGGCAGGTGTGGCCCCAGGATATAGACCATGGTGAGGATTTCATATAATTTAAGGACAACATTATTGGACCCTATTGAAACTGCTTCCAGCACCAGGATTTTAGATTCTAAAACACCAGATCTTCATTGGCAATGAATTCTTAGATTTATAAAATGGCATATAGTCTCAAGAATAGCAAAACAGCACACAGCCCCTCTCATTTGAATTCCTGTGGTCAGATAGTCATTTTTCAATGCCTCGATGGTGGTTTGGGGTGAGGAAATATCAAAGTGCTAGATGATTGCTATTCAAGGTGTGTCTCTGACCATCAGCATTGCAACTCCTACATTTGCTCTGACCTACCACATCAGGATATGTATACTAGAACATTTCCAGGTGACCTGTGTATATATTAAAGTTTGAGAAGCCCTAATCAACCAGGTACCCGATCCTGAACTGGAGCTGCAGAGCTACTATGTAGTAAGGGAAAGGAAAATGACCAGATAGGTCAGTCTGGTGGCAGTGCAAAAACATTCTGAAAATGCCAGAAAAGATCATGCAAAGCAGAATGTACTGCAAGAACAAGGACTTTTCTTTCATCACAGGTCAGTTTATAAACCGAGTCACACTTCTTCAAAGCGTCTCGGGATCAGAACTCCAGACCTACATTGGAAAATAACAGACTAAGAATGGCCTTGCCTTGCTGTCACCTGCTAAGCAGTCTTCCACAGTCAGATGCCAGGGGACAGAAATTTTTCACTGTGATACTTTTCCAAACTCTTAGCCATTGGGGCATCTTTTTTTGAATAGATTAAGTTATGCAGCCATCACGAAATGAATCCATAAGGTACTCTTCTTATCTGTAACCCACAATGATTCTAAAGGTTATAGCTCCTATCTTCTAGAATCTGTAGCAGACCCTTTCAAATGTAGGTGATAGGAAAATTCAAATCACATTCACAATGTCTTGGGGTCCCAAGTTAGGATACATTATCTTTTATGGAATGGAGCACATAAGTTTGATGGCTTAAGGATGATTAGTAAAGTTCAAACCTTAGTAAGATGCACAGAGCCTAGTGTGGAATCACTGGTCTGGAATCATATGGAATCCTTGCCTATCTCCACTATGCTATCCATATAGGATAGGGTCTAAATCTCTTCTCCACCTTTAATAATGGTCTCTGTATATTTCACTCAGCTTACCACTCTTGAAGATTATTCTTTCATACTCATTCAGTGAGTAGACACTGGGAGTGTGCTGTGAGGTGGGTTACAATGTGGACAAATTAAAAGAGCTAATTGAACTTTAAAGAGGAAAGATGACTTCTTTACTGAATTGAAACGAGGGAATTGAAATAAGTCGTTTATCTTGCATGGAATCTCAACAGGTAGAGAGTTTTTTAGGGAGAGGCTGCCTCTCTTGTTTACATGCAAGGTTCATATTGCTCAAGGTTTAATTGAGGATGCCAGCACATGCTCTTCCCAGCCATGATGTTGCACCCACAACAAACACCAGGACTCTAATGTGTACTGCGAATATTTGTTGCTCATAAACTACTCCAGAAGTGTGAGCCCCCCTCTCCCTTAATGTGCCACTGAAAGTTGCCCAGGAGTGAAATCCACCCCTAATACTCAACCCTTTCTTCCATTTCTGGCTGCTGATCTAGAGTCAGGAAGATCTTATTCTGATATCACTTCCGTGAGAGAAGGTCACCAAAAGAAATAATTAAATATGTGGGACTAAATGTGATGTTAAGGTAGAACATTGAGTATATGACTTTACATAGTCCATGACAGTCAGGGACAGACATACAAGAGCCAAGACCTCTGAGGAAGGAATGAACGTGAACTTGGTACATTTGTTTTTCTTAACAGCAAGCACTTACCATGTACCAGGGGCTGATGTGAACACTTGGTAAATAATGCCTTATCGGATGCTAGAAAGGGCCCTGGGAGGTACACAGCATTGACTTTTGTTCACATTATAGTTTTCAAATGACAAAACTGAGGTGGAGAGAGTCTAAGTAACTTGTTGAACAGAAGTAACACAAGAGGCGGAGCCAGGAGTCCAAGCCTGAGCCTGAAGACTATGTTCATAACCATTTTGCCAGTGATACGCAAACACCGCATTATGTGTTGCCAGGAATCAAATAAATAAAAACCTCATTTCTGGCTTCCAACCATGGAGATATAATTGGTTTGGTATCAGAGATAGGCAATATAATTTTTAGCTTTTAGAATTTGTTTTTGACAATTTTGTATGAATGTATATATGTACATATATGTACGTAATGTATATAATGTACTTTGATCCTATTTACCTTCAGGTCCTCTCCTCCCTATCTGCTTTCTCTAATTCTCTTCTTCTTGTAACATGTTTTTTTAAAAAACTGCCTAAACTGAACCAATTAGAGTCAGGCATTGTACTTGAAAAGTTTATGGGTAATTGGAATGCACAGTATATTTGCTGATCAAGGTACCGTGTGGCAGTGGAGTTTTGAGGGTCTGAAAGAACAGCAGTGTAGAGAGGGAGACATCCTTCCTTCTTTCTCAAGTTGGTTGTCTTTTGTGTCTGTGAATTTGCTAATCAGAAATATGTGCTTAAGGACATGATGGGTTATGGTGAACTATGAGTACCTGGTTACAACAGAGATATAATTTCTATCTGGGGTGTGTTGGTAGACCTACAATGTATATGTAGCACTCACCCATGTCTAGTATACTCTCATCTTGCTGGCTTTTTGAGGGACCTTCCACGGAGCACAATGCCAGCCCTGCTGGCAAAGGGCAGAGATGGGTAGAGGTAGGCTCTGACCTCAGCAGCGTTAGCTCATTGCCTGTGAAAGGGTCCATTTTTTATCTTCTGCAGAAGCTGGTGCTCATTCGAAGCAGGCTTCGTTCATCACTGCACCACAGATTGGTTGACTACTTTTATGCTGTGTGCTCTGTTCACTGGGAAACTGGGTGGATCCCAGTAGTGGTCTACTTCAGATCCTGAACCACTGTAATAGTCTCGGATGTTCACTGAAATTATGAGCAGCATGGGATGTCAGGGAGGAACAAGATTTAGGTCTGGGATTTCATGGTTTGGTCCAGATTTGTTCTTAATCTTTCTTCAAGGTTGAAAACTGGGGCAGATTTCCTGGGACTTCAGTCCTCCTTGGTAGAAGGAACTCAGTAGATGAAGTTGACAAGCACATTTCTCTCACTCAGAGTTTCACTGGTACAGGAGGAAGCTGGTAGGAGCATCCAAAGCAGGTTGTCCAGGCAAGCCCCCTATATAAACGGATGAAGTGGTGAAATAAGGCCAAGAAAATGTTAGCTCCTTGTTGAATAAATATGAGGAGAGGGAAGTGGAGAGAATTTCCCAATGCTACCCTGGGTGAGTTGTTGAACTGGAATTGCAAATGAGGGTGTCTTCACCAGGTGTGGCTGATTAACCGCCACACCCCTATTCATGTGGAGGGAAGCCTTCTAAGGACTCCTCAATGGGCAGTGAAGTGATGAAAGAGGTGATTAAGGCACAGATGCCACGGGAAGGCTCCACACTACTTACAATCAATGGTACAACATAACATTTTATGTGATTATAATGTTTCATGAGAGTAGCAAAAGCTCTGCTGTAAAACGCCCCATCAGAGTCCCAGCTGGTAAAGCAGGGATTATGAAGCAGAGCTGCAGGTTGGGAAGCCACTGTCATCCACATTCTCCAGGAATGTTGTGTACAATTAGTAGTCAGAAGGACTAGCTCAGAGCTGACTCTCAGCATGAGGAGTTACGGCTTTTCTACAGAGCAGTGAAGTCAGTGGAGGATTGTCAAAGACATTTGATTGCATGCTAGCTCTTTAATATTCTCAAAATTTTGATCACAAGATTTCTTTCCTAGCTTCCAGTACTTTGAATTCCTGAAAAATCCGTCCCCCCACCCAGGAAATATTACAAATGTTGAGGAGAATGTGATAACTATTAGATAAATAAGTAAATGAATAAAATATGTAAATGATGGCTGTCTATAATACCTGTCTTTTATCTGTGAAAAGCACAGACAATGTAACAATCCTTTCTAGTTAGGAGGTATTAGGCTCTGGAGAAAACATTCCAAACATTGTGTGCATATTACATATACTAGGGCAAAATGCATATATACACATACATACATACATACATACAGTAACTGAATGTCATTGTAGTCTTAAGACAAATCCTATTTTCTTAATCAGGAAACATTAGAATTCTGCTATTAACTAGCCTCTTCCATTTCCTTGAAATAGAAGAAATGATCTCCTGTAGTTATGAAGTGGCAGTAATTATCGAGCCAGGCACAGATAATATGGGGAAATATCCTTTCTCCTTTCCCACTGGGACAATTCTAATTCTAAAAGGAAAAAGGGAGTGTATCAGGCCACTGGGAAGATGATGGAACCAAGAGAATCAAATCCTGCCTTTCTTACTCAGCACAAGATAGTGCGACAGGAGGGTGCAGAAGGAGAGGCAAATAGATCTGAACTGACTGTGGAGTGACAAGAAGACAGGAGACAAAAGACAGGCATCTAAAGACAATGTATTAGAAAAAAAGAATATAAAAATGAATTTTAAGTTGTTTTAAAATAAGAATAGACAAATTGAATCCATTTTTTTGACAAATTTCAAGAAAAATGTTATTTACAGTCTGAATAGGTTTTATCCAGTTATCTTTGTGGAGATAATACCAGCAGGTAAGGTATGTTAGAGAAGGTACCACAGAAGTGTCATTTCACACAGCTCACAGTGCCTCAGAGTTCCCATGTCTTCCTCTCCTCCCCACTTAACCACTTGCCCAGAAAAGTCAACTGGGGCAGCCAGAGCATGGCTGGTAGGTTTGAACTTTGGTATTCCTAATGAATGGATTGCAAGATCTGGCAATGAGGAGCAGTAATAAATATGCTGGCACCTTATTGGTGGTAGATTCTCAGAAGAAATCACTCACAAAGTGGAGGGCCCTGGGGTATATTCGAAGTTACTCTTGAAGGAAAGGGGTATTTTGAGAAAAAAATTGGGTGGGAACAGCTTGTTATTTGCTGCCAGAATGGCTATTTTATGTACTTAAGTTCTACCTAAGACTAGGATAATACAAAGAGTGCTTTACATGACAATGATGGGTCATCCATAGGAATAGTTTTAACCTACAAAGTTTTCTAAGGTCATGAGAGGGAAGGGGAAAACATAGACATCAAGGTTGTTTATTTTTACAGGTCTCCATCATTTGGCACAATCACGCAGCACCTGTGACATCTTCATAACTTGATTTCATATTTCCATAGACTGATCAGGTGCAACCTCAGAGCTGGTCTTTACCTGGCACTCTAAGACATCATTAGAAATTTGTTGGCAATGGCTCTGAAGTTGAACCTTAAAAAAAAAAATTAAAGTTCAGGGACTAGAAAGGCATATAAACGATTTGCACCTGTATTGAACTAATATAATGATGATATTGTGTGGAGAAATGAGCATAACTTATAACCATAACCTCTTTTGCAGATGAATCCCTTCAAATAATCTGAGCTATGTTAGACTTTTGAGCCATCATGAAGTAGCTGGTGCTTCACAGAAGCCATTGTTAAGTGAGGGAGTGCAGATGTGCCAGCTTCCTCTGCTATTACTACTGGAGGTTCTAGTGTCTGGTTACCAACTTACATTAGTGTGTGCTGAAGTATCTTGATCCAGCTGTAGTGGGTATGAGGTCCTGGCTGGAGCAGAGGTAGCTTGTGCTTTGGGTAGTGTTGTAGGCTTAGCACATCTTGGAGCTAATGCTGTAGCCTTAACTGAAAGGTTTTGAAAGCCCTGGCTCCATTTCTTTTCTGCTTAAGGTAGCTACAAGAGGACCTAATATCTAAAATCATAAGAATGAGGATATCAAACCTGTGGGTTGAAGGACAAAGGCTGAAACAGCTCTGTCACCCTTCCTTGGACCTGCAGATTGCTGCTGTCTAAGAAATTATCCCATAACTTAGTGACTTACAGCAACAATAAAATAACTCCTTTTTGCAGTTCTTGTGAATGAGCAAGATCCAGTAGCGGTTTAGCTCAGGAGTTCAGGTAAAAATCTGGGAAAGGAGCATTTGTCTGAAGGGTTCACTGGAGCTGGAGAACCCACGTCAAACATGGTTGCCAACTTTGTCTCCACATAGACCTCTCTATGTAGACCCTAGTGACAAGTGATTGTCTTTCAAAACAGAAAAGAAGAAGAAGAAGAAGGAGAAGGAGAAGGAGAAGGAGAAGGAGAAGGAGAAGAAGAAGAAGAAGAAGAAGAAGAAGAAGAAGAAGAAGAAGAAGAAGAAGAAGAAGAAGAAGAAGAAGAAGAAGCAGCAGCAGCAATAGATAGAGCAAACCAGGCAGAAACTTTTCTTTCCATGAAAAAGCAAGGGTAGTCTGTCACACAACACCGAATGTATCATATTTTAATCATTGGAACTCTACTATACAGTAGGTCCTGAGAATTGGACCTTACTCATCACAGGAGAGTGCAATAGGAGGGTGCAGAAGGAGAGGGATATAGATCTGAACTGACTGCGGAGTGACAAGAAGACAGGAGACAAAAGGCAAACATCTAAAAATTACCAGAAGTAGTAAACACATTTTTGTTGCATTTTGTTTTGTTTTGTTTTGTTTTGTTTGTTATATAAGTTTGGGGAGTTTGCTGTTTTTTTGTTGTTGTTCTTGTTTGTTTATTTGTTTGTTTGCTTTCTTTTTTACTTTATGTTGCTAAGTTTTGGGATAATTTCACATGTTATTATAAGTAACTCATAGTCTAGACTGCATAGCTATCACTATTCAATAGTCTACCTAGATTTATTTATAGTGTGATATTAGAGAGTTAAGGGGACAAGTGGAGGCCCAAGCCACTTTTTAAGTGTTCATTGCACCTTATTTCTCTTTGACCAGAACACACCAGATAATTCAACTTACATTTATGGGGTAGGGTACATTAACTCATTTACTATGGGAAGACTACTTACACAGCAAGCTTGATGGTTGTAAAATTTTCCCACAAACCCATGGATACTGTGTTATTTTAAAAGCTGGTGTCTACTCCTCTCCTCTTCCATATGGGCTGAACATAGTGACTCAGTTGCAAGGGTATTCAGCCTTAAGATCTTCACTCTTTCTTCTCCTCCAAATTCAAGCCCAAGTCTTATCCCTGGCTCTGTGATAGACTACCTGTTATGGACACTCCTCACTCTGTGCCCCAATTCCCCATAAACTATACAGATCCTGGTGGAACACACCACTTTCCCCATTCCAGTGGACCCCATTACCTCTTCAACCCTCCCCATTTCCAAGTGTCAGCTCCCAATACCTGAAACATGTTTTACTTGGAACCCCAGTGGCCACACCTAGCAACCACCCTTAAGAATTGTCTACCAGTCAACTCACAGCTATCATTGCTCTAAGAAACAGAGAGACAATAGAAACAAAGGACAAAACACCCACCTAGCAAAGACAAGACTAGATATCATCACCTAGAATCACAACCATCCCAAACCTAGATGCGTAGATGCAGGTGTAAAAACGCAATCAGTAACTGCCAGGACAATATGTCTCCATGAAAGCCCAGCAGTCCTACTATACAGTAGGTCCTGAGAATTGGAACATAGCTGAAGTACAAGAAAAAGACCTTCAAATATTCTTGATGTATTTGATAGAAGTCTTTAAAGAGGAAATGGATAAGTCCCTTAAAGAATTCTATGAAAACACAAACAAAGGATGGAAGGCAAGGAGTAAAACCTTTCAAGACCTGAAAAGAATCAAAAAGAAAACCCAAACAGAGGGAAATTTGGAAAATGAAAATTTTAGGAATTCAGAGAATATCAGGCATTGAACACAAAAGAGAAGAAATAGATACCTCAGTGAAAGAAAATGCTACATCTTAAAAAGAAGGGAAGGAAGGAAAGAAGAAAGGAAGGAAGAAAGAAAGAAAAAGAAAGAAAGAAAGGAAAGAAAGAGAGAGAAAGAAAGAAAAAGAGAAAGAGAGAAAGAAAGAAATCTAATAGAAAATATCCAGCAAATCCAGTATTCCATGAAAACAACAAATCTAAGAATAATAAGAATAGGGGAAGGAAACGAAACTTGGGTCAAAAACACTGAAAATATTTTCAACAAAATCATAGAAGAAAATTTCCCTAACTTAAATAAAGAGATGCCTATAAAGGTACAAATGGCATATAGAACAGCTAATAGAATAAACCAAAAAAATTTCCTTGATGGACATATTAATCAAAATACTAAATGTATAAAACAAGTGAAGAATAAAAAAGCTGCAAGGGGAAAAAAAAACAAGTAACATGTAAAGTCACACCTATTAGAATGCCACCTGTCTTCTTAATGGAGACTCTAAATCCAGTAGGCCTGCACACATAGTCCACAAGCCCTAAGAGACCACAGATACCAACCCAGAATACTATATACAGAAAAATGTTGAGCCAGAATATGTGGAGAAAATATCCACAATAAAAAGACATTCAATGATAAAACCAAATTTAAACAGTATTTGTCTAGATATCCATCCTTCTGAAGATGCTAGAAAAAACAAAAAACAAAAAAACAAAAAACCAATACTCTAAAGAGGTTAACCATATCCAGGAAAACACAATCAATCAAGACTTTCAGAGCAGCAAATCAAAAGAGATGAAACATACACACAAACACAAACACACACACACACACACACACACACACACACACACACACACTCACACACATACATGACTCTAACAAATTGAAATATATATCCTTTTACCCTACAAGGTTTTGTGTTATTATGCTTCCAGTTTAGTGGTTTTATGAAATTTCTGAGAATGCAAATGAGTACATCTCTGTATCTACATCTGTTTCTTCTACCTTTTGGGGGGGGGGTCTGCTTTCTTTCTGTTTATTGGTTCTGTACCATTCAATGGGTTAGCTTTTGTTTTATTGTATTATATTACATTATTATCCTTTAGAAGAATGTGCATTTTCTAATGAGAAACTGAATGGGGATGGATTGGATGGGGCAGGGAGGGTGGGGGGAACTCAAAGGAGGAGAGGAAGGAAAAGTAGTAATCAGAATTCCTTATGTAAAAAAAAATTCTATGTTCAATAAAAGAAAAATATTTATTAAAAAAGAAATATTCTATTAGTAACATACGGAAGATCTAGTTTTGGATTTGCAGGGACTACACAGGGGCATGGATCCCAGGAGCTAAAAACCCAAAATGTCCTAGTCATACCAAGCTAATGAAACTTGGGTCACCAGAGGCTTACCTAATACCAGGTGAGGGAACAATCCCTGAGAACCCAACAGTTGCCCATTTCACCCCAGCTGGCTCCAGGGGTATGTGCAGTAAATGCGAATCTGTTGTTTCTCTGACAATTTTTTTTTCTGAGTCACAATAATGTGCTGATTTAGCAGTTGGAATGCCCTTAGAAGAAATGTAGAGAGTTATGCATTAAAGTTGTCCCAAGCATCTTTAACCTCGGTTGCTCTATCAGCTTATACTAAGATCCATATAGACATAGAATCAATGCCTTTGGGAACTTAAAGTGCAATAATCTATACTTATTTAAATATGTGAGCCTGAGAGTGTGATACTTTTGAGGACCATGGCACTGGCACTGGCACCATTGTCCTACAAATATAAGAAGACTCCATTGTGGCTGGGCTATCATGTTAAACAATATGCTGTGAGGTGAGTACCTGCTGATGCATGTAGTTGGAGTTGGGGCTTCCCCCTGTTGCCTAGTGACCTGTTCTCCAGGTGAACACACTGTAATGTATTCTATTCTTGATGATAATTTGGTTAGTTTATAATAAATGGTTTACAAGTTGGGGGTATCATGAGTAGACTGTGCTTTCTGATACATGCTTCCTTCTTTTAATAGCTTGATAGTTTTTTTTAGAAGATAGTAGAAATGAAATAATTGTGCATTCATCTTGATCCAACTTGCTATTTTCATCATTTGCCAAAACCCACAATTCATTTCAGAGCTTTTCCCTAATAGAAGATTAGGCATCAGGTTTGTGTTTGTTCTGTTATAAGAAAGAAAGAAAGAAAGAAAGAAAGAAAGAAAGAAAGAAAGAAAGAAAGAAAGAAAGAGAGAGAGAAAGAAAGAGAGAAAGAAAGAGAAAGAAAGAGAGAAAGAAAGGAGGAAACAATAAGAAGAACATTTTGTAATTTGCAAGGCAGGTTAATAGAATATTCACACTATTCTTTAGATCTTGGGCTTTTCTATACACAGCTTCTCTCTCTCTTTCTCTCTCTTTCTCTCTCTTTCTCTCTTTCTCTCTCTCTTTCCTTTTCTTCATTCCCTCCAATCACTTGTAGATAGATGTGGATTTCTACAGTTAAGCAGGCCTCGGATGGGGATATTTTTCATGAAAGTGAAGATAAAGTCAAGTGATTTTCAATTTTCTCCAAATGGCTTCTTTCCTGTGAAATAGTTTCAGACTTTCATAAATATGGACACATTTGTTTGTTGTCTCAAATTTTGTTCAGCTTATTACAGCCTGCTCCATAAGTCTCCCTAAGCCATAATGAAGGGCACTGAATCTGTCACAAGCCATCTCTTCCCTATGCTTAAGACTATGGCCTTGCCATAGAGGCAACAGAACATTATATCTGCCAGTGGTGATGGGCAAGTTTCAATTTGTGCTGGACAGGTACACAAAATGATCTACAAATGGCAGGTTGTAGGCTGTTATTTTATAGACTACAGGCTATTGAAATCATTTTCATACAAAGACTGTCAGAGGACAATCTCCCTATACCCTATAGGCCATATTTTCAGGAAAAAACGAAAAAACAAAAACCTGAAAGCTAGTGCTAGCTGCTTCAATTTGTTCTTTGGATAAGCTACCAGTCAAAAAAAGAAAGCATTTCTACTCTTAGTAAAATTAAGAAGTTAGTTCCCCAGAGCTGACTAATCAGTGACTTCCAAGAGCCTGTTCTTAGAATCCCTTAATGTCTCAGGCAGGTAGATTCCACCTACTGCTACAGAGCAGGTCCTAGCTGCTTAAGTTAACTGAACCCTAAGCCTTTACAATCTGGTCATCCTTGTCCACACACCATGAATGAGGCCATCCTGATTAGCATATCTTACTCCAGATACTTCATTTTGAATTATTAAGAGTATAGAATATCTTGATTTTGTAGAACCTGAGAACATACATGTTTGGGATTACAGGCAACTCTTATCTGTATCAGGTCATAACCTATAGTGACTGGAAAGTGTGTGTGTGTGTGTGTTATAATTACGGCCTGTCATCTCTTCATTTTTCTGAGTTGTGCTGGGGGAAAATGAACAATCTCTTTGTTAGTTGTGTCCACTTATGTAAATGTGGACCCAATTTCTGCAACCATTCCAAACTGGGAAGGCCAAAGAACGCGGCTGTGTCTCCATTTAAGATGACTTGCTAAAGAAACCAATAATTAGCCCTGAGTCAGGGGTTTGTGCTTCTCCCCTCTAGGCAAATTGGACTCTGAGACATACACAGAGCGGGGTGTTTGAGTCTCTTTCTCTTTGAGGCAGAAAACTCACTCAATAGGAGTCGTTTGCATTTCTATTTGAGCAGCATGGAGACAAATATAGGGAAATGAATAGCTTTTTAATTTAATTGGCTTCCCAGTGTGAATCCAAAAATAGAAGGCACGATCCATCTTGGAATTACTGTAGGGCTTGCTGGAAGTCCGAATCCCAGCAAAGGCAGCCCACCTCCCTCAGAGCATAAACATCTCCCTCTCCAATGCCAGCCCTCCCTACTGGACCTTGGGCACTGTAGTCCCAAATGGATGCTTGAGAGCATTCATTCCTCTGTTATTAATTCTGACCGATCTCTCTTCTTAAACTATTAACCGCATAACATTTAGAAGAAGAATATATTGTATATTCAGAATATATTCACTGAAGAGAAGAAATTAATGCTTCTTGGTTTTTTGTTTGTTTGTTTGTTTAGTTTTATGTGTATGAGTGTTTGCATGCAAGTTTCATGTATGTCTGTGATCCCCATGTAGGCCTGCTGCTATTGCAAGCCAGAAGATGGCTTTAGGATTCACTGGAACAGGAGGTACAAGACTGTTCAGTTATACTTCTATTTAAACCCAGCCCCACATCAGTACCTGGAGATGGATGCATGGAAGGACCACTGCATCCCTTCATTTGTTCCTCTTCTCAATGTGGCTACTTTGAGTAAGCATCTTTTCATTGCTTTCCCCATTGATTGTTTCTTTAAATGGGAATGTTGGGGACAGGCAGCTAAGTTGTGCTTGTTGGAACTGCTAGAGGACAGGCTTTGACCCTAAAACAACATTAATACAAATGCACAATCTCTTGTGGAATCTAAAAATAATGGGACTTGGACCAGGGATACAGTTCAGTGGTGGTCACTTGTCTGAGAAAAATGGACTTAAAGAAGTTGGTACTGGAACAGTCATTACCAGAGACCAGAGGTTCTGAAACAGATTGGACAAGGAAAGGGGAGAGATTGAGCAATGATTTCATAGTGTCAGTTAGACAATGAGATAAGCTCCAGTTCTCTGTAGAGTAGCACTGGTGACTATAGCTAATAATAATATTGTATACTATGCATCAAAATTACCATAAGAAAAGACTTTGGGTGTTCTCTCTATAACAAAATGATACATAGTTGAGGATATGTATACACCAAGTAGCATGACAAGTTCATTCCACAACATATATGTATAAAGAAACATCGCATCAAAATGCACCCATAAGCATGTGTGGCTATCATCTATCAGTTAAAAACAATCTTAGAAAGAGAGGAAGCCCTGTCATTTAGAAGACAGAACAGGCTCTGTGCCTATCTGTCTGTGAACCAGAGCAGCTCTCACCTTGAATACCAGCTTTTTAGCTGTGAAGGTCCGTCATCATTAACTTCTCAGTCCACAGTTTCAGCTAAACCACTGATTCTTGGGTAGAGGAATAGATTTCTATTTAACATGCACCATGGTTAGAAACACTTTGTACAAAGGATTCCAATCAGCTTTCTGTGTCTACGCATATACACTCATATGCTCATGCCCATGTGTGTGTGTTGACTGGCTTTTTAATCTCTCACCTTTGGGATTGCTTCTGCCTTCCTTTAGGAGCTGTTAATAATTAATAGTAGCACTGGCATTTGTAAGCCAGGAGTAATATGTTTTGATTTTAGTGTTTCTTTTTATGAATTATGAATAACATTAAAATGTGATTTTTTTTTTAAGTCCAAGAAGGGAAAAGAAGTTGATGGGAGGTCAGAGAAGATGAGAGGGCAGGCAACCTTGCTCTGCCATCCTCTGCCAGGTTTAATAAATAGCGTTCAGCTTGAAGGAATTTGAGACTCTGTACTCCCCTTCTTCACTGCATCTTCCTTCGTGGGTGGGAAGGAGCAAATGCAGCTGGAATACAGATTTATAACTAGAGCCTTGAAACCCTCCATCTGTGAGGGCATGTATTACCACTCAAAACAGGTCTTTCCTAGACGTCACTCAAAAGAGTAAACCCCCAAATTGCTCTTAAATTGACATACTCGGGTTCAGAACAGACCTAGACTCATAAAAATAAAGTTCTCATGCTGACATTGTTACCAGCTTGCTGTGGCTGTGGGCAAGACAATGATTCTTCAGGGCTACAGAATTCCAAAATACTAAAGCAATAGCGGACTTCTTTAGCAAATGCAATGGTCCTAAGAGTGAAATTAAATTGTGCAGAGGCAGGAGGATTTCTGAATTCGAGGCCAGCCTGGTCTACAGAGTGAGTTCCAGGACAGCCAGGGCTACACAGAGAAACCCTGTCTCAAAAAACAAACAAACAAACAAACAAACAAACAAACAAAGTGAATGCACAAGCACCAAACAGGGAGAGAACACTTGCATAATATATTTCCTATTGGAGTCCTATCTAGAGTTAAATGAAAGAAAAGAATGTGTTCAATTAAAAGGTATTTTCATAAGCACATTATAACATTATTCATGAATAGCCAATAGTTGCAAAAAAGGATACTTGGTGTTGCTAGTCGTGAGAGAACTGCAATGTAAACCCACATTGAAAGACAGCTACTGTATATTGATGTTGAGAAATTGTGTCAGCTGACAAGAATGTCAAAAGGTATATTTATTGATGTTTGGCAGATTTTTAAATGCTAAATGTATACTTACTATATTATCCACTCTTTCATTTCTATGTACGTACCCAAGATATATGAAAATTTGCCCTCACAATATGTGTGTATGAATATTCAAAGAAACTTTACACAAAACCGCTGCAATAGTTTTATTATACTGGTAAATAAATGAGTAATATTACATTTATTCAATTCAACACTATACAGCTATAAAAAGGAGTATATACTAGCAAGCATTGATTCATATATTTTGTCTGGTGTTTCTTTTTAGGCATTTCAGGTGAAAGAGAAAATTTAGTTCTTCTTACTCCACAAGGGCTGGAAGCAGAAGTTTCACATATACACGTTTTATTGCACATGAAAAACTGTCACAGTGCATTCTCATCCCAGAGTGTGAACCGTAACCTGGACAGAGCTTTATAAAACTCTCCTTCTAGTTTCAGAGATGAAAGATAACTGGGGGAGACGAGCTGGACCACACAGAGCAGCATATAACTTATCCACTTTGCTCAGTTGTAGTCTGTCACAGTTTACTGCCACTCTCCCATCCAAACCATTTCGGAGCATGCTGTCTCTGCATCTCTGTGCCTAGCTCTGCCTACAGCAGGCAGAGAGTGCTTGAGAATCAATTCCCCTCAGAGCATCTTCTAAACAATACCTGGTGGGAGTTAATTATTAGAAAGTAGGAGAAAACTGAGGAGTTACCTACATGTTCTCAGAGACACCAGCAAAATGAACCAATTTTGCACATAGTAACCCAATGATCCAATGACCCTCTATTTACTGCCTCTCTTAACTGTGACTCATAGTCCCTACTTTCCACTCCATGTCACAGTTAGTGTTTCCTGAGACCATAGCCCCCTACCCTGTAAGCCACTTATAGTTGAATACTTGCCTTATAGTATGATTGAGGAAGTACTAACTTAACAGTAACTGATAGTGTGTTTATCTCAGTGTGGATGCCTAGTAATAATGTTTTCTTTTCCAAGGAAGAAGAGCCCAGACTTCATATGCCCACTGTGTTAGCAAGTCCCTGCTTATTCCTATCTATGATATCAGATATGTGAGTGGTTTGAGATATGACAGCAGAGTGGCTACTGCTACCACTTCTGACTGAGAACTGCATTTCCCAAAATATGCTTAAAGAAAATAAATGAGAGTTGATGTGAGATCTGGCTGAGTGTTTACACTGCAGCTCCATAGCTATATGAAGGGAATGTGGAAATGATAGTTTAGCAACCCTAATTTGGAAATCTGAAATCTCAAGTGATCCAAAATACAGAGTGAAAAATTTCATACCTGATCTCAAGTGACAAGTCTCCATCAAATCATGAGCACAGGGAAAATATTATACAAAATTATCTTCAGACCATACAGCTATTGCATGAATGATGGCATCCTTTTTTTTTTTTTTTTTTTTTTTTGTCTAACTTAGGTCCCATTCTCATGGCTTCTCATTATGTATATGCAAATATTCCAAAATCTAAAACTCTTCTGGTTCCAAGGGATTCACATAAAGGGATTTTCAGCTTGTACTTTGCAGCCTCTAAACATTAATGTCAAAGATAACTGTATTTTGATAGAAAAAACATTTTCAGCTGATTGTTGGTCACAAAGGGCACATTGTAAGACAACAGATATAATACCTTATTTATTTGGGTTTTGTGGCAGATACATTTCTCCTGTACCAAATGCCTTCCCTTGCATCACCCCACACCTGCCCAGCTTTCCACATAGCTCAGAGCCAGTTGAGAAACTACATTCCAGCTTAAGGCCTATATTCAGAGCCCACTTAACAGTGGCAACTAGTCCTACCAAAGCCCACTTAACAGTGGCAACTAGTCCTACCAAAGCCCACTTAACAGTGGCGACTAGTCCTACCAAAGCCCACTTAACAGTAGCGACTAGTCCTACCAGAGATTTTTCTGACCCTGTAGTTATGCACAAAGTGCTTTCTTTGGAGAAAGAACTCTTCCATCTCTGCTCTCTGTCCAGTTCTTCCACTGCCTCATAGAGACACTCGTGTGCCTGACATGCTGAGACACTCGTGTGCCTGACATACAAGTTCTATACCTAAGGAGCTAAAGTTTAAATCTTGGTTACTCTTTCCTATCAATGCAGTAGTCATAGACAATCAAATATTGTTGCAAGTCTTCCTGCACGCCTTTTGTGGTCCTCATGTCTGTGCAGGATTAAACATATATTTTTGTGTTACTAGCCCTCGAGTAAGGAGGACCTTAATGAAATAAAAGGAGCAAGAGGAGAAAACTTCCCTTCCAACTTCCTTTCCACTCAAAATATTTTTCTTCACACAGTAGATCTGAGTTAAGCAGCAGAGATGTTGGTCAAAGAGACAGATCATCCATCTTAGATTGGGGATATTTGAGAAGTGTCAGAGTTTTGGCAAGAGTTGAAAGATAAATGAAAAAGGGGAGTTCAGAGTTTATTCAGGGATGATTAAATGGAAGGAAAAAACCCGAAAAAAAAAGCCAACAACAACAATAACAACAACAGCAAATGCAAAAACAAAAACCAGATTCAGAAACATACTGAGCCTAAAAGGAATGAATTGGGCTGAGCCAGGCTGACTCCATGACAGGCTACAAACTAGCAGTCCAGGAGACCAGGCCTGAGTTTCTACTTCCCAGAACTGGGCAAATCAGTTACTGGAAAAGGGACCCCTCCCCAGCTTGCAAAAGGACAGTTAGCCAAGTTTGCAGCTAAGAGGTGGAGAGTTTTTTGTCCTTTGCAAGAAGCAAGAATAGTAGTCAAGTATGCTTGAAGAAAAGCCCTAACCAATCATAGCATCAGCTATAACCCCAGAGATAGAACCCACTTAATCAAGATATAGATCTCCTACCCCTCCCTAATGTTCTTCTTTTGGGCTTTAAAACGTATTCTGCAAATTCAGTTGGGGTCCTTCCATCCCGATGGAATTGGGCTCCTGCAGGCAGGAATTTGTTCAATAAACACACTTTGCTTTTGAATACTATTTGGTTCTGAGATACTATTCTTTATCAAGCCATTAAGGTAAACTTGTCAATCAGTAGTCTGAAGTACCTAGAATGCATTATTTTCTTAAACTTAATAGCTCACAGGTAACATAGAAAGCTGAGTATTTGCTTTAAATGAACTTCAAATATTTTCCACTTATTAATTGAAAGAAGCCACCAATTGTTGCTGCTCTCTCTCTCTCTCTCTCTCTCTCTCTCTCTCTCTCTCTCTCCACATTTTTATTTAAGGAGACAAAAGTAAGCAAGTTTACATTGAAATGGCTCGTGGACCTTGGGAAGATCATTTTAGAGGAATTATTCTCAAACCAGGCAAGCAACTATTATTAACTGAAGAAAGTTTGAAACAGATAGCAATTCTGAGATGGGACACTCAAACTTTTAAATGCCCCCACAAGTAAATTTCAATTGCACTGGATGTTGGAGTTTGGACTAAAGCTATTAGTCTTGGTAGCAAGTATCTTCACTTGAAGAGCCATCCCATTGGCCCTGCTATATACCATTAAGTGTTTAAGTAGAGTTGATATAGTCATTGGGTAGTGGAGTTGACTTTGGAAATCAGTAAACTGTCTTCTAGTTTCTCTTAGAGAAGAGTATATATAACCAGAGCTGTAGAGTCAGGCATGGCTCTGCCAGGAGGGGAGTGGTATATGGGAAACTTGCTTTGTATTACACTAGAGTACAGCTTTCATATTTTAACATGTTGACTAAAAAGCCCTTTCCTTCCCTTCTCTACAATATAAACTCAAATCACAACATTGCGTTTTTCTTTTCCAACAATAAATGGCTGTAGACATCATTGTTTGGTAAGACTGACAGATTTTCCTTATTGTTTGTTTGATTAAAGATCCAGAAACTTTCAGGCGTCCTGCTGATGGCTTCTTCCCACGTTTGACTGAAACACAAAACAAAAGGCATTGAGTGCCAAGGAGCAGGCAGGTGTGTTTATATTGATTCTATCTATAGCTGCTGTTTATTCTGCTCTTAGAGGATGGGCTTCTTCATGCTGGGAACTTCACGATTTCAGAACTTTTAGATGATTTTAGCTCAAAATGTTCTTTTCCTGCCTCAAGTCTTCCCAACTTGACCAATTTGAATCCTGAGACAATCATGTACCTTAGGTATTTCGTGTGAAACAAGCTAGAGCCCAGATCTATCTTGTAGACCTTGTGGTTACTAGCAGAAGAAGGAAGCTGTGGTCAAAAACAACCTTCTTGTGTATCTGGAAGCTGATGTCTTGGGTCAGAGTCTAGCTGACCTTCCTAGGTGCCACACGTGTTTGTTGGAAGTCTTAAGTCAGTGGGCTCCTGCTGGGATAACTGCTCTCCAGACACATTTCTCCCAGGCTTCCAGATGAAGCATCATAGGAAGAGAAAGCAGGTAACTGGCTTTTTAGGCTTCTGCCTGCTTTCAAGTTGCCATTCTTCCATTGGTCAAACAAGAAGCACAGCCAAGTCCAAGGTCTTAGGAGGTCACTACCAAAACCAAGAGAGCAGTGGGAAACTGGGGCTATTAATGTGATAAGTGTATTATAAATATCACAGTGAAAAGTGATGGCTTGTATGAGGGTTATAGAGGCACCATTATTCTCCTTGTCACTGGTGACAAATGGGATAGTGGTCTACAAAGAATGGGCACACACTCAGCCTGTATTAGTCAGTGCAGCTGAGTTGAGTGACTGTATGTTGGGAGGTGGTAACATTTTTCATTTTTTTGGAGACCTTTGAGATCTGTTCTTTAGATATCATGGGAAGTGTAAGAGGATAATCTTAAGGACAATGACAACTGGGAGATCCTTCTGCAAATAAACACTGCTCTCATGTTTGATGTTGCAATTGTGATGTAAAATCTGCCTGTAACCCATGGCTGGAATTCATCTTCAGAAAGCTGATCATTTTTCCCCCTTGACAGAAGCCAAGAAAAAGTATTTGTCTTCAAGATATGTATTGCATACACTCTCCTTCCCCCAAAATCCAGATGGTTTTCCTTCTGTTTTATAAGTTAAGGATTGCTAAGTTTTCACAGTCACATGTTCAGATGAAAAAGACAAATTGTATCATAAAGTGATGTTCAATTTACTTCTAATTATTGCAAGTGAGTTCATACTAAAACAGTGACAGGGACATTCCTGGAGACATTCAAGGGCCCTCATGCTCTTATCTATGGAGCCTGATACCATTGCTGTGTCTTCTGTCCTTGACAATGTATGGAATCTGTCTGCCTTCATTCTCCTACCCTATTTGAGGAACCTCCCAGTTTTATACTCCCCTCCTCTGGATAATGCCAGGATGTTAACTGTACCAACCTGTCCATGGACCTGTATTTGTATTTTACCTGGAAAAGTATCTTTAAATGATGGGGAAAAAATTTCATGATTAATACACTTGGACCCTGGCAAAATTCTAACAAAATGTCCTGTTTTCTCAGTTGATGGACAGCCTGAATTCTTTGGAATTCTCATTTGTCCTTAAGCCCTCTTCTTTTAGATTAAAACTTTTGTATGAGAATTTATACATGTTTTTAGATTTTATTTCTGTGATCACTAGACCAAGACCTCTCATGTACCATATTAATATAGAAAGCACCTTTCATTTCATTTCCTTTGAAATGTGGTCTCACTATCTAGTCCTGGCTGGCCTCAATTTTACAGAGATCCATTGCCTCTCCCCCTGCCCCCCACCCCTACCCAGTGCAGGGATTAAAGGCATGCACCAGCATACCTGGCCAGCATTTTAAGAATAAAACAATGAAGGTAGAACTCGTGAGGCTACATCTAACTTGTTTGAAGCTGGTAGTTTGAAGTATAACGATGGAAAAACCACATTTTTTTCCTAAAGAATGTTTTCAAAATTTTTATGACCATGGTGGCATAGGAGAATTCTCAGTCCATTCACTCAGCCACTATTTATTAAGTGACTATTGAGAATGGCACAGCTAAGAAGGCTGAAGCCACCAAATGTCAGAGTTAGGTACAGCTAAACTTAGCAAAGCAGCCCCATATTCCTTGATGCTTACAATGGGGACCCTTGAGTACATACCAGCAATGTCATCTGAGGAGGGCTCATCTTGGCTTCCTCAAAACTACTATATCCAATCGCAGCCAAGGATACACATTTATTTGTGAGGAATATCGACTTACAATGTTTGTTGCATCTAAATTTAATCAAAACATTGATGGAATTGGTCCTATTTGTAGAGTACTTTAGCAGTAGCCATGGGTCTATAATCATGTCTGAGTTTAAAGTTGATATCTATTGGGTGGGGACACATAACTGTAGTGATTAAAAATCGAGGAGACAAAATATCCTTCTGGTAAAATTCTTTGAAACAAGGAGAGATTATAGGTATTAGGACTATTTATTTTACTAAAGAAGTGCTTTGATCTTTGTATCTCAGACAAGTTTTAAACAGTGAGAATGTGAAAACTGTGAACTCTTGAAACAGTCTTCTATGGACATGCTGTTATAGACATCCGACTATCAGCACTCTGTAAAGGTGTTCAACAGCACTGTGGCATCTATTATGCATTCTCTGTGTTGAAGTATACACCACTTATAATCTGTTCCTTTCTGTTAATGGTGGCCCACCCTTCATTGCCAAAGTCATTCTAACTGGTACTCAATTTCCTTTAAGATTTTTGCCAAACTTGTCGTCCTCTCCCTGACAGTATGTCACCTTGTCTGGGATCTGGCTGTAAGATGCAGGATCTCGAGCCTGCCTAGCAGTCTGCTCTATGAAAGGGTCTCCCAACCTAATTGGCTGTTCTGATTAGTTTTCTATCAATGTGGTACAAACTAGAGTTTCTGAGAAGAAGAACCTCATTTGATAAAATGCCTCTATCAGGTGGCTTATAGGAAAGTCTGTGGGGTCATTTTCTTGATTAGCACTTGAGGTGGGAAGTCTCAGCCCCACTGTGTGTCAGGGTTGCCATCCCTGGACAGACGATTCTGGTTTGTATAAGAAAGCAAACTGAGCAATCCAGGAGGTACAACCCATAAGTGACACTCTTCTGTGTCCATTCCTGCCTCTTTGAGTCCCTGCCCCGACTTCCCTTCATGATGTAATGTGATTAGAACATGCGTGCCAAATCACCTTTCCTCCTCTAGTTGTCTGTGGTCTTGGTGTTTTATCACATCACAGCAATAGAAAAGTAAAATAGGACATCTGCACAGTGAAATCACACCAGGAGCTTTGGAATGTTTTAATGGCAAGGATCACTAAACCAATTCAGTTTGTCTTTGGTTGTGGCTGTGAGAGTCTGCACTTTTAAGTTCTAGGTGATGCCCAGACTGGAGGTGCAAGGTGAGGCAGGGTGAGTCAAAAGTTTTATAAGTATTTGACATTTGGAGCCAGTTGCCATTTGAATGTGACAGGAATGATTTAAAAAGTGATGCAAGAGAAAGTTGAGTGCCAAGTGGACCCAGTGTGGCTTCGAGCTGGCAGGCTTTGGGAAGTGTTAAATATGAAACTCAATGTTGTCAACCATGCTTCTGTGATAAAGAGCAGAATAGCTCCTATCTTCCCTCATACTCTGGTAAATATTATAGGCGGTTGGTTGGCATTCTGAAAAATAAGGAATAAAGGCTGGTGAGGGCCTGAGTTCACCTAGGCAGAGCACTGTAGCAACGGGACAATGACTGGTGCCCAGCTGCCCAGATAAAATTCCAGAGACCCTGTGAAATACAAAGTTCAGATAAATAGTGGGAACCCTGTGTTTTAATCATTTTTATTTGCTTTATTGTCCAACTTTAGAATGAGCTCTAACGTGCTTTATGAGGCTCGGGAGCTGACCACGTTCTGAAAAGGTTAGTTTTGAGCAGTCCTTCGTTATGGAAGGACAGGGTGCTTAGACTGAAGAAAGCTCTGCAATGGGTCCGACTTAGAGCTTCTCCCTCTTATTCATTTTCTGGTATGCCCGGCTCTCTCCACCTTTGTCCCCTACCAGCTTTTGCCTTCCCTTCGTCTTCTAAAGTGAACCTGACTTTGTGTTTGTGCGTTACTCACTGTCCTCCGGTTCTAGGAAAAAGCTCTTGCTTTTAAAATAAGTTCAGATTCCCTGGTGTTTATGAAAAGGCTCTTATTTATTTACTGCCTTCTAGTACACCACAGCATTGAGGATGCGTTCATAAATTTACATTTCTAAAATGCCCTTATTCTTCTTTATAACATGAGAGACAATTTCCTGGGGCAAGAAAAGGAGTGAGCCTAGGGTGTGGTGAGAAAATATGGGGGTGGAGATGAAAAACAGCAGCAAAGTGAGAACAAGAGCCCCTGCCACGTCTCTCTCCCTCTGCCTGCTACAAAGAGCCCTTTGCAGATGGTGGGGAGCAGGCAGAGAGCTCCCTTAAAACCACCAAGTTTGTTTATGAATGTTATTTTCCTTAGAAAAGTGCCTGATGTGCAGCCTTCTGAAACATTTTATTATTATTATTATTATTATTATTATTATTATTATTATTTTTTGAGCACTGCCTCAACCCAACTCCAAGCTTGGGTGGCCATGGACGTATAGAAAGATCCAAAGGCAGGACCAGAATGTCCTTTCCTTGATTTCACGATTAACAGGAAAGGAAAAGAGATAACAGGAAATCTCAGGGTCACCCGGTTCTTGGGGCAAGAGCATCAATAATAGCTGAGAACTTGTCTGAGTCTCAGGACGCCTCCTAGGGGAGTAATTGGGCGTTTGTGAGAGGCAGAATGCAAGAAGTCAGCCAAGTAATGCCTGTGCAGGTAGAAGGTCTGAGAACCGCTAGAACAAGTTTACCTTCCGTCCCGCAATTCAGAAACCTTTCGTCTTCTTCCTAGTGCTGCTGGCTTGTGAGGCAAGGACATGGGAGTGTGTAGGCTGAACTGTCAACACACGATGGGAAGAGTAGAGGACTGACAGTCCTCTCCACCTCAGAGTATTTTATTTACATAAAGTTGGGACTAGGACTGGTGCTGAAACCTGAAGTGGCAGCCCCCAGCAGTGATGCTTGCGTTGACTGGATCTTTGTGGTTGTGGACAGTTGAGTTGGTTGCAGTTCCAAATTATATTGGGCTAGCGCTAGTTGCCTTAATCATCCACCTCTAGATCTGACATAATGTTTTCTTAACTATCAGGTAAAACCTTGGGGATATATTAACTGACCACTAGCTTCCAGCAACCAAGAGACTGTCATTAAACAGTGTGAAAAAAAAAATTTACGCAGAGTTTTTCCTTCTTTGCTGAAAGCCACTTACCAGATGTTTCCCATAAATGCCGTAATTAATGAATTTTTTTGTTTTGTTACTATAAAAGTTTATATAACCATTTCTATGTTGGACATGTGTTATTTGAGTAACAAAAAATCCATATTCTCCAACCGTGATTAAAAAGATAAAAGCTGTAAAGGCTAGGAAAAGTATTATATAACGTATAAAACTGAAATGGATATCCAGAATGAATCCCCTAAGATGACAGCTTAAGATATTGGGGGAACCATGAGTAAATGATCAATAGAAGCATCATGTAACTTGTTACAGAAACATTTCTTGCACAATGCCATTTTTGTATGAATTTTACATAAATGTCCTTGAGATCAAGGAAACACGCTTTCATGTCACACCTGCCATGGTTCTGAACATCCTGTTTAATTCCTTTGTCATTCCCAACTCTCTGTTCCTGGCCCCAGAAAAACTCTGAGATGAGAGCTGTGTAGTGGAGACCAAAGGAACAAGAACAAATGAATCCAACTTCTTTCAATCTGTGTTCATTAAACTTCACAAAGTGGACAGTCAAACAGAGGGTATCCTTTCTATCAGTTAGGAAGTTCTAGATCTAGACCCGAAATTAGCTTAAATAGTGTTATTTTTTTAAAAAAAATCACATATATGCACAGTAATAGAGTTTACTGAGAATGAGCATGTGACATCCATTTCTCTGTGTTTCAAAATGATGCGACTTGTCAAGAACAACACTACTAAGTTGCTACCAAAGATGTTCAAGTGTAATTTTACTGGGTTATGATCCTTACCCATGAGTCTTTCTGCTATCAAAGGCCAACTATTAACCTAATGGCTCTTGTTGAAACCTAGACCTTAAGAACTATAGGTTCTAGGCTTCTAGTCCTGTGCCCTTATAGTTCCTGATATGTTATAGTTTGGAGTAGCTTATGCATAAGACTCTGGATTCTAAGGTAGAGCCAGGGCCAACTATCGTCTTATCTAGTCCCATCACTAAAATCCTCACACTTTTAATCAAGTAGCTCTCAGCCTTGGAAGTAAATTAGGATCAGCTGCTGCTTCTTCAAACCTCTGGTGCTGCTGAGATTCTGTGCTAGCCTTTGCGTATTGTGACAAAATACCCAAAGCTGTAAACTTGAGAAGAGGGAAGTTCGGTGAGTTTGATTTAGGAACAGTTTGGGAGGTTTTTGTCTATAGTCAATTATTTGCACTAGCTGTGGTGAAGCCATGTAGCAGAGAAGGATTGTGGAGTTATGTAATTCATAGTAGCCAGGAAATCATAAATGAGAGGAAGGAGTTGGGGGGGGGGAGGGGTGGTGTCCTCTGTGACCTAATACCTTCCACTAGTCTCTGCCTTATAAAAGTTCCAACAATTCCCAATAGTACCAAACTTTCAACACACAGATCTCTGACGGGGCATCTCAGGCTCAAACTTTAGAATGTTCCATCCCCAGAGATTGGGACTTAATTATCTGGAGTAGCCAAGGCATCCTGTTGCTCTGATTACAGTCAGTGTGGGCATTTCCACCTCAACTCTAACTTCTGAGAAGTGAAGATATAGAAAAGCTGGGATTTTCATAGGCAGAGGCTCTGACATTGTCATAGCTGGGAAAAGGTCACTTGAGAAAGGGGATGTGAATTGATCACAACAGGCCTGTTTAATTAAAAATCTTGATGATTCAAGGAATCCCCGTGCGGGCGTGTCTCTGTGCATGTGCTGTATAGTAACTTAAAGGGATCTTCATGCTGCACACAAGGTTGTACTATCCTTTCCCTCCCTTTTCCTCAGACCATTTCCCTTATAAAACTTCTAACTGTAGATGTTGGTTTTTTTAAAAAATCTCATTCTTTGAAAAATGTCTTTTAGAAACTCAGTAACCCCATTGCTACCTTTCTACTGCCTTTTTCAAAGACCACTTCTTTGAAAAAAACATTATCAAGGGATATTGTCCTTTTGTCCCCTAGCTTCCTTAGAAGGAAGAATCTAACTGCAGCCCTTTGTTCCCAGTTGTGAAATTACCTCCTGGCTTAAAGATAAGCTTATGAAACTGCACTAGTTTATAAACTCATTAAAAATGTTTTAAAGGGGTATGAGCAAAAGCATCCCACATTAGTGAAGGAGACTGCTTGGTGAAGACAGGGTATGTTAACTGTAAGCTCAGAGATTCTCCAGAGGAAGCCAAAGCAATAGAGGCCATTGCTGTTGCTTCTGGTTGCCCAGCAAGGCTAGATGTTAGACCCTGTTGCTCAAGACCTCACAGAAGGCAGAACATTAATCTTGAACCGACCATGAAACTCTCTCTACTGTCTAGCATTTGCAGTGTTGGAACGGCACTGTGGGAAGAAAAGACTTCCGTGCCCTTATCCAGCACTGGACCTTTCATGACAAAACAATGTATCAACCTGTTGGGCAAGATGTAGCCACTGTTACAATAATGGCAAAACTTTTCAGGGACGGCCAACTTGCTTTGTTGATTGGATTTGAAGTATGCTCCATTGCAGAAATTTCATGCCCGGTACTGTAAACAAGATTTAAAAACCATGGCTAGAGAAGTTGTAGACCCCAGGGAAGTTGTTTCTCTTCATATTTATGAACATAGCTACACATTTGTGCCACTCCCAACTTTGGTCAGAAAAGCATCTTATTTTCTTACCTAGAACTTAAGGCAGAAAACACATTCCTGTTTAAAGTATTGAGGATAAGCAGGAGTGAGGGCTCAGCCCTGGATGGATCATCTGTATCAACTGCAAAACTCCCCCAAGGCTCAGGAAGTATTGCAGAAGTGGGAGCAGAAAGAATTGAAGAGCTGGAGTGTGGGGCATTGTGCTGTGAAATGCCATCTCCTGGAGAGAGACGTGACTCATGCACATGTGAACTCACATCAGGAGCGGTTATCTACACAAGAGCTATACAGGATAAAGCCAGGCAAAGGTTTAAATATGGATTGTGGAGAGATTTCCAAGGCTGCCCCCATCCCAACCCCCACCGCCATCTGAGGATCTATTGGCAGTTGAGAAAGGAAGGCTCACTTTTCTTTAGGGGTGTGATCACCGGTAGCTTCTCCAGGCCCCAGTGGATGACCTCACACATGGGCAGCACTAGTTGGCTTCAGTGGGTTAAATTAAATGAATAAATAAGAGAGCAAACATACACATTAATTAATTAAGAAGTAGGACAGGATGTTGGATGGGAGATGATAAAGGAGGTCTTTGGAAGACTTGAGAGAGGAGAGAGGGACCAATATGATGAAGATACTATGATCATTTCAAAGGGAAAATCTAGTGTTTATAGTACCCTCCTGTCTGGATAATAGATACTAGCTGACAAAGATAGTCACCCCAATTCCCAAGTAAGGTAGGAGTAATTCACTACTTAGGGCCATTGGTACAGTCAAATCATCTAACTTGAAAACTAGTTACTTTCTATTGTATAAATGTGATTCTGTCTTTGCAGTTCCTGGGTGGGTTGACTTTAATGCAAAGAACTTACCAGTGTACCTGTTGTCTCCCAACTAGAAGTACTTAGCAGAAGTTTTGGGTCTTTGTTTTGTTATGTTTGTTTCTTTCTCTACTTTCATCTTGCTGATATTCCTACAAGAATGCTAATGGATAAAGAAAGAGAGAGGGAGAGCAAGAGAAAGTGAAAGTGGGAGCGAGAGAGCGAGAGAGCAAGAGAGAGAGAGAGAGAGAATGCTAATGGGCATATGTTTGCTTGTCCTACATAATGATACTTTCTCTACTACTTTTATGGAGATGATTATGCACTACAGCACATTAAACACACACACACACACACACACACACACACACACACAGATAAGCACAAAACTCATGGGAATTTTTGTTGAGAATAAGGGACTGAACTTAAGATTTATTATAAAGGATGAAATTATGTTATTTGTAACAACATGGACAGAACAGGGGTCCATTAGGTTAACTGAAAGAAGCTAGACACAGAAAGACAATATGGCGCATGTTTACTCACACATGGAAACTAAAAGTCTAATTACATTGAAGAGATTAGAATGATGGTCCCCAGAACTTACAGATATGAGGGATAAGGACCCCCTAGAGAAAGCAGAGTATAGAGTTCCAAAGGATTAGGTTTGCTAACTAGGGAAACTTTATTCTGCAACATTTCATTATATATTCAAAATATGTAGAAAAGAGGATTTGTGAGATCGTTCTTATTCTGGTGCTGGGCATTATAGCCAGTCCCTTGCATGTGGTTAGGGATATGCTCTTCTGTTGAACTCTTTTCTCTGTGCTTTTTATTTGAGCCTAGCTTGCTAAATTTCCCTGACTGGTCTCAGAAATTGTGATCCTCTTGCCTCGGCTTCTGCCCTGAGTCTAAGAATGTACAGCCATGGCCAGCTGGCGTTTGTGGATTGCCAGCACCCTGGAAGCCTGGACAGGTTAAGAAGTTACAAATGTTTACCCTGAGAAGACCTTTAAACATTCTACAATGCATCATTTTATCATACTGTTCATATAAATATGTATAAATATTATGTCGATATAAAATAAACATGCAAGAAAAGAATAACCTTAACACTTTCTACCATCTCAGATACATTTTTACCCCCATTCCACAACTTTTAGATCTCTTCTCCATTTTGCTTTTCCTTACAAGGTTTATTTGACATGCTTTGCTGGGTTTTGCTGTTTTTTGTTTTTTGTTTGTTTGTTTTGTTTTGTTTTGTATTGCAGACAGACACACAGAGAGAGAATTAAATATCAGTGAGCCCAGTTCTCCCAGGCCCTCTATCTTAGCCTGGGACAGTGGCTCATCTTAGGAATCTGACCCTCCTATGGGGTCTTATATCTTGCACTTTCATCTCTGCACTAAAGGAGCTGAGGAAGGTGTTGGATCACTACCTCCAGGGACAAAAAAATGCCCAGGGCTGGTGGTGGATCTGCAAGGAAAGGGTAGTCACAAATTAAAAATGACGTGGAGGAGGAAGGACTCAGTAGAAAAGTAGAGAATTGGCCACTTTGGAACAGTCTCGGTGTCCTCAGGCACCGGGGCTCATGGAAATGGTCTCACTTACGCTGGCTTTCTGCAGTCCCAGGGAAACTGATTAGAACTGCAGTTCAGCTGATGTAAACAGATGGGGATGAAGTGACCTTTGAAGAAAGACAGACAGTAACCAGGCTCACTGACTTCTGGACCTTCTTTTGGTGGCCCAGGAGAGGTTCAAGGGTGGTTGGTGGAGCTCTCTTTTCTTTTTAAATCTACCGTTGCTCTGATAATTTCAAGGGTTCGTTTAGGATCTGCGGTAGAGAACGTGAACAGCCGACCTCCTAGATTCCTGCTCCACCCTCCGTCCTCCACCCACCACCCCAACAAAAAACTCCTTTGTGCTCACTGAACCTTGGCACCATGAATGCAGCCTTTATTTGAGAGCCCCACTTCAGAGTTCCACTTCAAGCTTCCTTAAGCGCGATGGTTTTGACGTCAACTTCTAAAACCACAAAGTAAAAGAACTAGAAAGAATTTCTCAAACAGTCTGACCTGCCTTCATTCTTTCTCTTTCCCATTTTACCCCCCGTGTGACAGAAAAGAAAATAGAACTAGAAAGTTCAATGGACTTGTCCGAGATAAAGCAGTTGGTTGACTATTGAACCAATCTGCTGCCGCCAAACCTAGAGACACTTATCCATAATCTCTCCCCATTATTTTTCAATTTCATCCTGTTAAAATTCCCATGGGAAAACTAATGGACCTATAATCCTATTAAATACTAAACCACTTTTTCTCACTTATGCATCAGGGAATTTTGAGAACTTGTTTTTTAGTTCTTCCTTTAATCTTCCCAAACCCTCATTCCAGGGTGAGGCATAGAATGTGTTCTACTTGAGCTTATGGAGTTCCAGCTTGAAAGGACTCTAATAAAGAAAATTTTAGGTCTGTTGATGCAAATAAGTTGTATATCTGGAAGCAAGTATTAATTTTATTTGGGCTCAGGATTACCAGATTTCAGGAGTCCTACTTTGGACTTGAATCTAAAAGAGTCTCTGGCTTACCTTTGGTCTCTAGACCAAATTGCAAGACCCTCTGTTCCTGAGTTCTCCTTGGGGAATAGGAAGCTCTAGTTTTAATGTCTGCTTAGGCACTTGCTTCTCTACATGGAAGGATTTTTCTTTTCTTATAACTTGACTCCTCTTTTGATTCCAGTGAATTATTTCCTCCATTAAGAAGACTTCTATAACCTATCAATGCTAGCAATGTCAGTGGGTTACCTCTCCACTGACGCCTGGGAAAGCCTTGTTACAGTGTATGGAGTGGTATCTTGTCACTGTTATCAGCCTCTCACCAAGTAAAATAGAACAACCCATTCTTAGAGGTAGCATTGTAGATGGAAGACATCAAAGGCACAAAGCTGTCTACTTGCTGTTTGGTTCCATCACAGGGCATTCTGGAAGGGGCAGAATCAGGCTTCAAAGCAGATCATGTTGTCTTGGGAGAGTAGTGACTGTAGTGGAAATGAAGGAATCTTGTTACGATTCTAATTGTTCTGCTTCTTGATTCAAATCATTGCCATATTGTGTTTGTCAATATGCATGGAAGTAACTGTGTGACAAAGAAGGTAAATTTTAGTCTATGTAATTAATGTTTTAACAAACCTAGTTAAAAAGAAATAAACAAAGACACATAATTCCTCAAAGATAAATGAGTAAATAGATAAGTAAATAAATCTCAAAGGAATCAAAATAGAAGACTATTATCTAATAGCTAAGCCAAAATAAATGTAGCCATCATGATTCTGAAAGTGCAGGTATTATGATTTAGAGAAATTAAAACCCTATTAGTCTCAAAGTTTCTAACTTCTTTTGAAAGTTAACATAGAAGTCCATCAAAAACAAATGAAGAGTCTTTCACTGTTCAAGAGCTTTTTACACAATAGCACTTTGGGTAACTAAATTACACATTAATTTGGTATCACCTTCAAAATAATTAAAAGCTTTCTTAGCACATAGAAATAAGTACTGGATGAGGATAGAAGGCTAATTGATCTTTACAGATTGTATACATGTGCTGGAGGATTATATTGTTCTCTCTACATATAAAACAAATTTCAAAAGTTGAAAACAGATTTAGATGAGATTTATTCACAGGTGCCAACTCTTATCACCAGCCACAAGAGACACCCAAAGAGGTTTCTTCCTTCTCTGGGAGGATGGCCTAACGACCAGTTTCAGGGATGCAAATGGGTATATTTAACACCAGTTGAGTGGCCTCATACTCAATAGGAGTTTGGGTTTGCCAAGTGTGTCATGCTGTGATTCTCTGGGTGTTCTGTCTCTTGGAAAAGCTTCCTAGAAGACAGGAGTAATATAGTATCATGACCCTAGAGAGTAGAGTGTTTGTCAAAACTACAGACCCAGCAGATGTAAAGATAGGGTAAGCCCAGAAGGGCTTGCTAACAGTGCTAGACCCATAGTCAGTAAAAAAATGGCAGGGAACAAAGGGTAGATTCAACTCAATAAGGATCTGGAACAGAGAAGATGACAAGTCGGGGATATTATATTTAAAACTATTCAGGATGGACCAAAAAGCAGGACTAGATCACACTGATAGTCTGATAAAGTTAATGTCAAGAGCTTAGAAAATAAGTTTATCCTTATGAGCTTCCTTACCTGGCTCAGGGGGACCACTTCCTGGGGCATTGACTAAAATGCTATTATTAAGTAATGAGAGTAGCTATTAAAAAAACATAAGAGAAATGTGCTCTTTTAAGGACCCTGCAGAGCTGACTAGATTTTAATAGACCACCTGAACCAGGGAACTATACTTACTCCCTATCCTAACTCTAAGACCTATATCCAGCCCGATTGAGAGCTATTTGCAAGCTGAAGATTTACTAGACCTATATTTCTCCAATAGATTAGCTACTGGCCACATAAAGTTATATAAGTTTAAGTCTATGATATGAAAGTAAAGTAAAAATCCCAAATTTAGTACCTGGTTTCTATTAACCTCAAGGGCTCAATAGCCAGATGAAGTGCCCTCAGGTTTGGACAGCACATTCGTAAGAGGTTACAGATAAGACAGGATTTTTTTTTTAATCATTGTAGAAAGACCTATTGGAGAATATTGCATGACAGATGACTTCTGAAAAACCTAATTTTAAAGTCTATCTAAATGTCAGCTGAATAAAAGCACTAAATTCCAAAATGTGGAATTCGCCAATGTCCCTCACTTTTCAGGTATCTTTCTTGGCTCCCTGGGGGAGATTCTGTCCTCCCTGGGTGGTGTAGACTATGTTGTCATGGTGCCTGGCCTTGAACTGTTTCTGGCTCATGGACAACTTGGTTTGGTCCTGCCTTATAATCTGTGCTTCTTGACTTCTGTGGCTTCAGAGGGGCTATTGGAAGGCTGGCTACTCTGGGTGGTGTATGTGGCAATCTGGAAACCTGTGAATTCATTCCTTCCCCTAAGTCCCCAGTCAACTGTTGGCCAGTTGGGTAGCATGAACGAGAAGCCTGCCCATTGTGACATCTCTATAAAGTTATTGTCAACCTCTGGTTGTCTCGCCTTCATCTGTCTCCTCTACAGGCTTTTACACCTGTGTCTGTGCCTGCATTTGCCCTGGCCCTGTAATTAAAGCTGTACTGCTTGCATTATTTTTATGGGAGAGAAAGCTTTTAGTGCTGTGCTGGCAATGTGTAACAACTGGCTCTCTGGGGGGAGAAAAGGCTTTGATTTGTAGTGTTAGCTGAATATCATAGCACAAATACACCACCACTGATTTCAAATTTCTAGTATGACATCTTAGAAGTCAGATGTGGGAAGTCCTCTGGACACATGGGTGCTGTAGCTGAAAATAACCTCAAGACTGTGGAAGGCAGCAAAACAAAATAATTAGAATGATGAAATCTGACGGGCTTTTAAAAAACCTGTTTCTTTAATATATATAATTATTACACATTGCTTACATATATATGCATACATATGTATATATAACATATGCATACATATTATATACATATATTACATATTGCTTATATACATTGCATATATTGGTATACATAACATATGCATACATTATATATACATACATTACATATTGCTTGCATATATGCATATGTATACATATATATGTATATTTTACAATTAACCACTAGTTTAAATAATTAAAACTTTTAATAATGGCTTGTGTTTAATAACTGGCCCATAGAACATCCAGAGACTGAGCAATTGACTCTCTTAGAACTGGTATGAGAAGATTCTAGCACATTGTTTTTTACACACACAAAAAAGAAAGAAATTAATCTACATAAGAGAGGTCTATATCTGACTGCAAACTTGTTTGTGCGTTGAAAACATGGGTGCACACTCTTGAAGATTCATAGAATGTAGAAATCTGTTACCTATGACTACTACAGAGCTAAATCAATGAGACAGATTTGATATTAGGTATATTCAGAGATTTAGGGACCTAAATTGGCAAAAGATCTCTGCTTTCATAGGAGAGTTTGCCTGACGTGCACAAGCTCTGTAAAAATACGCCCCAAGGTTACTGGCTGAGAATGCTGGTGAGGTGGGAGTCACGTTGGGCTCCTCCATGGCTCCATGATCTTCTCTTACCACTGCTTACGATACCTAAGAGATTCAAATGAAGACATTTGCTGTGTGTGTCAGGAAGCCCAGCTGTAAAACCTGGGCTCCTCTGCATTATACAACACTGTACTAAAAACTCCCATCTGTGCTTACATGTTGACTAAGAAGGTTTGTTTAGTTTAGTTTAGTTTAGTTTTGTTTTATTTTGTTTTGGTTTGGTTTAGTTTTATTCCTGTGATGAGAAACTCCTGAAAGGTGGGAATAAGTGTCTGTTTGATGGGTGGTTTATCCAATGCCTGATATAGTGTCTGATTTTGGGGGTAAGTGTTTGATCAATGTGCAGCAAATACTATCTTCAGTACAGGTGGTGTACAACCAGTGCAGAGTAGGGAAAGGCAACCTAGGACGTTCTGTTGGCCTGTTGTTCCAAAATCTCAGGTAAGGTTAAAGTTTATCAGTACCAAAAGACACCTCTGAGTGTTTTCCTGCAACTTTGGGGGGGGGGGTCCTTTTACTTCCCATCGAACAGAGCGGGCAGAAAGGTAGGGCAGTGGCTAGGAGGAACTTGGAAGCTGAGACTTCTGGAGATAGTTCATTCCTAGGTCTTTTATTTCCTACCTACATCATCGTGAGACTATGTCTCTCAACCTGTTTTTCCATCTGTAATGTGATATTCAGTAGTGACCATTTCCATGTCACTAGTCTGAAGTAAATGAAATGATGTGTGAACCACAGACATCATTCTTTTTTTCCTTTAGCTTTCATTTTTTCTCATACATCAGCAGAGGCCCCCCTCCCTCCACTTTTTCCAGTCCCTTCCACTAAGAGAGAAGGAAGAGGAGGAAGAGGAAGAAGAGGAGGAGGAAGAGGAGGAAGAGGAGGAAAACAAAACAGCAGGTCTCCCAGGGATGTCTACCTATCTGCCAAACATGACCTAACAAGATACAAGAAAACCGAGCACAAACTGCACTTTCAGGTTTCCAGGGCTGGGTAAATGGAAATCCCCCCACCCTTTCCCCCACCTCCACCCCATCCCCACCCTCACCCCCACCCCAGTTGCTTCCCTCAGATATAACTTACTTTGTGGCTCCTGAGTCAGATAAGCAGAACCAGTGTTAAAGAAATTATTTAACTTCCATGTTCAAGGTGTATTGATAGAAAATGAGAGGGAAAAACTTATACATTCCACTATGTATGGCCTTGGAGGGATTCCATAATAGGTGGGAGAGTGAATTATTTACTCATATTATTGTAAAATCAGGCAAGCTGGGTAGGTAGGATTCAAAAGCTACGCTGACTAAAAGAGATGCTTTCATCAGGAGCTTTGACCACCCAAACATCTCACAGAACTCTGTCCTATGACTTTCCTTGAGTGCTCTTGGCTTACAAAAATCAAATTCAGGTCTATCCCCTAGGTAGTAGCCAGGTGAAAGCCAGTGATGGGGCTGAATGACGCAGCTTTAAAACTTACAACTTAAAATCATTGCCTGCTAAAGCTTTTACACAGGCTCCGGCTGCTCAAGGTTGTTATGAGCTTTATGGTTTGGGGAGAAGGTCGTGTTGTTCTTATCCAAGAGGTTCTCAGTCACAAAGTGGCCTCAAATGTTCTCATACGTTCGTCTGTTGAGGTCACCACATGTCTCTGTGGAGTCTGGATCGCGGTCTTTCACAAGCAATTGACTGAGTATTCCTGTAGGCAATTGTGCTTTGCTTATTCCCTCTCTAAACCTTCTCACTCAGAAGTTCTCCTTTTTTTTTTTTTTTTTTTTTGCTTTTATAAGATGTATATTATATATTCTATATCTGACAATATGGAGGGTAAAACATTCAAGGGCATATGACTTTAAGAGAGATAAGTCAAGCTTCCCCTGCTCCTCCTTGCTTGCCAGTGTGTGCTGAGCTTTCAGAATCAAATAAGCTCAGCAGAAATTGCACACACGGTTGGCAGTTACTTCCCTGAACAGGTTGGACAGAGCAGAGAAGGTAGGAGCTCCATTTGTAAATAATCTGCCAATTGCTGGTCTTTCATATTGCTGCCCCCCCCCCCCGCCTGTGGAAGATACTCAAGTATATTCCATTATAATGAAAGCACCCTAGGAATGATATTACCCCAGCAGCTGTCAACTGCTAGGGTTCATTACCTCAAGAACTAGGAAGACTTCAGGCTTAGAGAAGGAGTTATAAAATCAATGGTTAATCTGCTCATTGCTACCATTGTCTGAGGGAACCTATCTGCTTCCTACAGGTGATTCCTTCTGTTTCAGAGTGCAGCCTCACCCTTGTGGATGAGGCTTCCTCAGGGTCGAGATGCGTACCTTCCAAGGTTGGCTCTTTCTGGATTCCAAGGTGATTGCACATGTGAGACAGCAGCTTATTTCTGTACCTTTCCCCTTGACTAGGGATGAGGCATGACAGGTGGGCAGAGGCAAGCAGGCATCTGAGCCAAAGTAAAGGAGATGCAAAATGAAGGCTGAGTTGCCAGGCTTTCCTCCTGCCTGCAGTTATAAAGTAGGTACACACACGCAGTGACTGCTCATTAGCAAGAGCAATTTCAAAGAGCCTGATTCAAAATAACATCTGTCTCCTCCTAGTGTGTGCCCCTTCCTGGAAATTCTTACAAAGAGCGACTTTCAAGGCAAATCTTAGTGATGATATGTAATGATGGTCACGGATGATTCCTTGTCCTTCTCCATCCAGCTCTTGCCCCTTATGATGCAGCATTGCATGGGATCTCAAACCCCTCTTTAGTTTGCTAGTAGAAAAATCCCACGGCGTTAGGCAGCGAGTTGGAGATCAGCAGGTGTGGTTGTTACTGAGGTTGGTTGGTTGCTTCCTTCACAATCAGCAGTTTGTCAAACCAACATTGAGACTGCAGGACTCTGATTGCTGATATAAAAAGAAGGATCAAAGCCATATCATTGATTTATGTATGAAGATATGACATTGTGAATGGCCTAGGAAGTCATTCATGGATATCTATCTAATGTGATACCCATCCAGCCAGAGGCTTCTTTGTAAAGACTAAGGAAGGACACAGCATTGTCCATACCCTTAAGAGTTAATATGAATGGTTCTGCCAATGAGCTGGACAGAACAATACCCTTTAAAACAGATATCCCAGAGACCTTATAAATGGCATGGACCTGCCTGGGATGTTGGTTGCCACAATGGTTCCTTGCCATTTTCTACTTTCACTCTTAAAGAGTGTTCCACATTGCTCTGTAATGAGCAACTTACTTTTTACACTGAACTATGTCTCATCTAAATTCTTTTGACAGATGTCACAGGATTAGGGAACTGAGTAGAATCCAGAACAGATCCTGGTGACAATAAGCCTGAGATATTAGGCATGGGTAATTTAAAGTTACCTCGGTAGACGTCAGAACACTTGAAATCTTATTCTGTCCTCGTGACTCACTAACTGTAGGGTGTTGGGTAAGCTGCTTTGCTTGAGCTTCAGTGGCCTTCTCTGTAAAGTGAGGTTAAAGCCTTTTTATACACACGTGCACACACACACGAGAGAGAGAATAAGAAGATGTGCACGAGTCATTTCTACAATGCCATACAATTATAAACTTCACCAGAAAGTTGGCCCTTGTGATGATGTGACCATGTATATTATTATATCGCTATCCCTTCTCCTTCCTTTCAATGGAGACAAAATAGTAAGAAGTATAATGGAACATTTGAGAATATACATTTCTTCTTTTTTTTTTTTTTTGGTTTTTTTCGAGACAGGGTTTCTCTGTGTAGCCCTGGCTGTCCTGGAACTCACTCTGTAGACCAGGCTGGCCTCGAACTCAGAAATCCGCCTGCCTCTGCCTCCCGAGTGCTGGGATTAAAGGCGTGCGCCACTTCTTAGCTGTCCAGGAGAGCTAATAGGGAGAGGAGTGTTGGAGAATCCAGGGACCATGGCAGAGATGTCAGGAGAGCTAATAGGGAGAGGACTGTTGGAGAATCCAGGGACCATGGCAGAGATGTCAGGAGAGCTAATAGGGAGAGGAGAGTTGGAGAATCCAGGGACCATGGCAGAGATGTCAGGTCTCTTTGGAGGTGCTGATTGATGTTTCCAGGGTTGGTTGTAGCTTAAGAGGTTTGTCCAGCAGAGATCTCAGAAAGTATGTATTTACATAGCAAGAGAAATGGGCTTTGTCTGGGAAACAGATGAGCACTTGAACCTGGAAAAACTAGTATTTGATTTGCCTTTAAGAATCAATTAAAAAAAAAAAGGTAATAATGTCCACTAATACTATACCTATCCAAGGAATCATGTGCCAGTAACAGCAAAATACATCTATGTATATTGTGGCTTATAAATTTTGATTGTTATCTATAGCTCTTAGCTCATGACTCTGATCTGAAGGCAGAAAATTCAAAACTCCAATTATCCCCTTTCTCTGTCCTGGAACTACTCAGAAAAACATTCTGGCATATCTTAATTACAAGACTCCATTTTAGAAGAGGTTCTAGAAGAATGGATGCTGCACAAAGAGGCCAAGAAAATCTGCAGAGGCAGGTCATGCCCCTCACTCAGCCTAGTAGCATTAGGCCATGATTATGTAAGAAGTTTTATTAACTTTCAAAACAAAATAGTTTAGATAGTTCTAGGAAACCAAACACAGGGACACTCCATAGGGTGCCATGCCTACAGAAGACAATGATATCGCTACTGCTTCCTGGCCCTCACTTTTCTTTATTTTTGTAATATCCTTTATAATAAGTTAACAATAACTCCAAAGAACATTATGAAAACCATAATCTGTACCTTTAAAGAATCATGGGTAAAACAACCTAAGGCTTATGACAGGAGTCTGAAGTGGAGGTGGATCAGGCTTTAAAGAGAACAGCACACCTGTGGGGCCTGATGCTGCACAGAGATCGTTTCAGTACTGCACTATATTAGAGGACAGCTGATGCCCCCCAAGAACTCATTACCTACTTCCTGCTGGCAGGAAATCTCAATACTTTATAGGGTCACAAAAATGATCTGTGGTGTGAAAATATGATAGCACAAATCTGAGTTTGAGTTTGTATTTTCTATTCCAGATCTATGCTCAGAGTTGCAAGATCTCAGACAATAGGATGAAATATGATTTAAAAATGAAACTTTATAAGGAAAATATTCAGGGACACAATCTAGGTGATAATTGATTCATAACAGGGATCTCTAAATAGGAAAATGTGCAAAGTACAGATAAGCAAAGCTACAAATAGTCCTTGCTTTATGTGCTTATAATTACAAAGGAATGGGAAGGAACATTACAGCATAGAGCAAATAATGTAATTTGGATAATTATATCAATTATTCAAATAAACATAAATAATTCAAATAAATATTAATCATCTAAATTCTGTCAGAATAAAAATATTACACTGTTGAGGAAACCAAAATTAAATTATCTTATTTATTTCCATAGATAAAATGAGATAATGCTAAAACATGGACAATCAAAACTTTAACAAAAAATGTACCAGGAAATCAAGTTAAAATGAAATCAAGGTGAACATATCACTGTCACATAAATGAGGTGTAGGAACAAAAACCTCAAATGGGGAAGAGGAAAATCAATGATGGCTAAACTTTTGTTTGGTAAGGGGCAGGCAGCAGTTGTGTAAATTTTTGCATCAGAAACCTTGCCTGCAAAAACCCAAACAAAACAAAGCAAACAGATGATAAATGCAAAGAAACTGACTAAGCCCAATGGTAATATAGCTGGTGATAAACAGCTGTATGAATTCCAAATGTCAAATAAGCCCCAAATTGGAAGCAATATGCAGTAATGAAGAATATAACCAAGAAATCCAATTTAGTTCAAGCAAGCTAAGATAAAGTCACTAGGGTGAATGTATTTCTTTTACTTTGCCAACTGCTCAGAGGAAATATACACTTTCCCTATTTTGATGGAATGTTTATGACTACTGATTACATATTTACCTACAAGGGAAATCTTAATAAATACATCCCATAGAGGAGTCTTACATGTTATATTCTCAAAGTAGATACAATTAAACAAGAAATGAGAAGAAATACAAGGACTAGAAGGAACATTACATGGGACTGAACTTTCTCTTCTAAATAGTTCTGGATCAACAAAGAAATTAAATTGAAATTATATAATATATTAAACTTTTGGAAAGTAATGGAGCAAAGAACATTTGGTACAGAGAACAACGAGTTATTGTTAAGACTATATTATACAAAAATGTCATTGTTTTTCTTTTATAGTTTAAAAATCTTTTTGAAGGCTGGAAAGCAGCTCAGTGATAAAATGTTTTCCTGACATGCTGGAGGCCCTGGCACTGCAATAAAGAAATAAATAAGTATAAAAAGAATAAACAAAAGGCCAAATAAGTATAAATAAATAAATAAATAAATAAATAAATAAATAAATAAATAGCAAAAAGTAAGGGAGCCTCATTTTCAAACTGAGAAATTTGAAGAACAAATGGAGTAGCCCAAAAGAAAAATAAAATCTAGAAAAAAATATGATTGACACCTATTTTTAAGTATTTATTTGTATTGATTTTTAATTGTGTGTATGAGTGTGTATCTGTGTGTGATTATGTGCAGGTGGTCTGTACATGGGATCCGTGGAGGTGCCCACCCACTTGCAATCTCTCTACCCCATTCTTCTACAATGATCCTGGGACTTCTGCCATTCCTCAACCTCATATTTTCTGCACCTGGTCTAACTTTGGTCTCTGAGTTAATTGCTATCAACTGCAGAAAGAAACCTCTTTGATGAGAGTCGAAAGATGCACTAATCTATGGGTCTAACCATAGGCCATCAGGAATCAGTTGAATACTATACCCATCTAGCAGAACAATACTAGTAGGCTTTCCCTTAGGACCTATGATGACCTGCTGGTAGAGAAAGGTTTACCATGTGGAACAATTCTTAAATTCAATTAGAAAGTTGTTGGTTACTCATATGACAGTAGTGCCACCGTTACTTGAGTGGGTTTATCTTAACATGCTGGTCATTATTGTAGCACACAGGTACACAGATAGGCAAGACTTAAGATTATTTTTGTCTTCTATTAGAGCTCATAGGATTTTCCAGCACTATGAAAGCTAGCCAGTAGGGATGACTCTTCTAAGTCAGTACCAGCTTAATTTCTCCTTGTTTTATGACTGAAATACCATGTATTCAACAGTAGGACATACTTTTAGCTTTCAAAAGGTAAGGAAAACCAATAGCCTGTTACGTTTGGGGGAGTGGTATATGGGATTTCACTGGCCAACAAATCCTAAAGAGGTAACCTATTTTTGGCACTGGGCCTTTTATTTGCTAATCTGTAATGTCTAGTATGGGTATTGTTGTCCCATGATAGGGACAAAATGATTAAATAATTGTTTCCAGTTCTGTACATTTAGCTGAGGATTTCATCTTTTTATTATTATTATTATTTTATTATATACATACACATACCATGTTTTTATTATCTATTCATCAGTTGATAGGCATTGAGGCTATTTATCATTTTCTGACTATTGTAAATAAAACAGCAATGGACAGGGATGGTCAGGTAAGATCATGAAAACAGGGGATGACTCAGATCTCATAAATATGTAAAACCGATAATCTTTCTTTATAAGAGAAATAGCAAGATGGAAATGGGAATATGTTCCTGGATTTTCCCTGTTCAATCACATTAGGGCAGTGGGAGTCTTGTGATTGGACAGAAGGGAGGCAGAGCTAGGAGTTGAGGAGACACAGAGGTCTCAGGAGGAGAGAGGGAACCAGAATGGAGACTGACCTAGTGTTATCAAAATGTTAGAATAATTGGGTTAAAGCTTAATCATTATCATTTGGCTCTGAAATTATGCCATTGGCATCTTGTAAATTAAGTAATTATTGACACATAAATCTGATTGGCTAATTAAGCATTAAGGGTCTTGATTCTATCTGGTGTTGAGATGGCTAACCAGGGGTGCTTCGGGCATTGCATGAAAGTGAGATAAACTCTGGGGCCCTGTCCCAGAGACAGCTGGGTGGGAGTCATGTGGCCTCACAGGGCTAGGGAGCTGATGGACTGAAAGAGGAAGCAAGTGAGATCGCCTGGCACAGGGGCTAGCTCTAGCTCTCCTGCTAGCGGTGGCAGGACTGCAGGAGCGTGGCCTGACACGGATGAGAGTTGGTGGGTTAATTTTTCAATATTTCCTGCAACAGAAATACACTATTATTAGTGAGAAAAACAATAGAATGAGTATGAAATTGTGGAAGACTAGTTAAAAAAACAAAAATATCTCGCAAATATTTAAGGATATAAAATAAGACCTAAGCTAATTGAAAGAGAAACAACATATTCCTGGAAGGGAAGATGAATATTTTAAAGATACCAGCCAATACCAATGTAATATATAGATGTAGTACAACTTTAGTTTGAATTAGATCTAGCTAAAATTCCAATTATATTGGAATACTAAGTGATGTTTACAAGCCAAGAAAGTTTTGAAAAAGAATGACTAAGAAAGAGGATAATAAATATTCTTTCCTATTTCTCTCTGCATATTCATTTAAGTCAGGGTCTTTTAATGTATTCAGGGCTCAGTTATTCCTGGCTAGGCTAGAAATCAGGAAACCTCCGTTGCTTTCTTATATCTAACCTCTGCAAAACTTGGATTACCTATGTTCGTGGAATGCCTGGCTTGTTGCGTGGGTGCTGGTATCTGAACTCTGGTTCTCATGTTGTGCAGTATATGTTCTTAACTACTGAGTCATCTCTCTAGTATTTTAAATGTTTTCCTATTACTGCTGTAAGAAATTCTTTCATACTCTGTCTGGTGTTTGGAGACAAGGGCAATGCATTTCCTTAGGCTTCTGGATGCCAGCAGTCAGAAGTGAAGTTGTGCCTATGGGGCGCTGGGTCCTCTCTTCCTTGTCTCTTGTAGCCTCTGGCACCAGTCCTCTCTGCCTGAGGCTGAATCACTCCAGCTTCTGCTGAAGTCATGCTGGCTTCCTCCTCCGTGTCTTAAATGAACTTTATCTTATAAGGATGCAGGTGATGGTACAGACAACACACCACCAATCCTGGGTTATTTCCTCCTGTCCACATCCTTAACTGAATCACATTTGCAAAGGATCCTTGATCGAGTGAGATCAATTTGGTATGGTCCAGCATTAATGTTCACATATCTCTAATGAGGAGACCCTTTGCAGTCTACTATAGTCATTATAATAAAAATGTTTTGCCTGAATGGCAAACAAATAGACCAGTTGACAGAAGATCCCTGAAGCAGACCCAGAGACAAATGGAAACTATATTTAAGGAAAGTTTGGACTTCAATTAATTAGCAGAAGATACTTTATTTGCTAATTATTTGTATGTGAAAATACAGATTATTGTACCTTGACCAAATGAATCTAAGTCCAAGGTATATCAGCTTGTGAACATAGAATAAAAACGAGCAGAAATTTTTAGACAATAATAGCCAGTAGAAGAGAATAAACATGGTTATATGTATAAAAATAGAAGATAACTTTCTACAAACACATCTTAAAATACCAAGAATCTAATGTTCAGTAGCAATTATTATCTTTTCTCCTTTTGAAACATATTTAATGTAATGCTTCTGTTAATTTGTTGAAAATCTAATACAATGTATTTTGATCATGTTCCTTCCACTTCTGGCTCCTTCTAGATCCACCTCCCACAGCCCTTCCCCAACTTCACGTTTTCTCTTTTTAGATAATCCACATGGTTGAGTTTATACTGTCCATCCAGTGGAGTGTGGTTGACTTACCAGGGACTAATATCCTTGTAGAAAGTTGACTCTTCTTTTCTCAGAAGACATTATCACCATCTGTCAATAGCTCTTCAGCTATGGATGAGGACTTGAGCCCATCCAAGAACTTTACCTTTTTCTTTATAGATCTTTTGATTTTTGTGTTACAATGAACAATGTCGTGTAATAAACAGTAAACTGAATAACATCTGAAGAGGGAAATCTTAATTGTATTTTAGAGTTCCATAGGCATAAGTTGGAGTCCTGTCTGTCACATTATTGAATATCTATGAAGCTTACTTTCTCATTTATGAATAGGAAACAGCATTTCCCTCTGCAGGCTGCAGTCATCTATGTCTATAGTTGTTTTGTATTCAAGAGTTCTAAGTACAACACACCATGCAGAATGAGGGGAAAGAATGCACAGCTCCGGTGGTTGACTTCCAAAAGGAGAGCGATCCACCTCTAGTGTTTACATGTGCATTGATCACCAAGGCTTTGTGTATTTGGAATCCTGTTTCTCAGAATGGTGCATTAAATGGTGGGGAGCCTTTAACAGATGGTCCCTATTGAGAGGTTATTGGGTTATAAGATCATTGAAGATACTGTCCATGAAAGAGATTAATGCAATTCCTGTGGGACCCTTTTTAGTTCTTGAGAGTGACTAATTATAAAAAGAGGATGGCTTCCTCTTTTCACTCTCTGGTGTGCTGCCTGGTCTATCTTACACACAGGCATCTATGACTGTGATACAATCTTATCTGAAGTCCTGACTGAACTCAGTGGTCATATCATTCAATGAGTTGCATGCAAAATACAAAATATGCAGACTTCTCTTTGCATACTACCCAGCTTCATGTATTTTGTTATAGCAGTGGTAAATGGACCAAGATATGCTTACAAATTAAAAAAAAAAAAAAAACTTGAGAATACATGTATCCACATTGGAGAACAGAGACACAGAGTTAGGGATGAGCTTCAAGTCCCATGTCTACCCCCATACACACTACTGAGCTCACTGTATCAGTTATATCTACTTCCAGCTGGCCTATTTGATAAGAGCACACATTCTTTTAAAATGAGTGTGTCCATGTTGATTGTGTAGCCCCCAATGCCTTGTAAGGTTTTATATATTTCTTTCCTTTTCATTTTAAATTCCTAGGTTCAGGATTTATTTTGCTGAGAAAAGATATATTTTCTGAGTTCTACTGGTAAGGGATTATGGAAATTACTTAAAGGGTTTAGGTTAAGAGGCCTTTGAATTACAAAAAGCACAATTTCTCAAGCCAGTATCCATCAGTTAGGACATATTCAAGCTCCAGACGATTATCACAGCCCTTACTTTGACAATTCCCATCACCTACTCAAATAGGAAATTAGCTTTACTGTTAGAGACCAGAATTAAAGAGGGAGGGATTTTCTAATTTCAGAAAGAAACCAAGGCCAAGAAAAAAGATCACATTGTCCAGTCAGTGTCACATGGCTTGCCAATGCTAACTGGAGACAACACTTATACTTCTGACTCCCAATCCAAGTTTGTTCCTGTCTTCTTGCTCTCACTGCTTGGTAGAAAGACTCTGAGGATGCCCCAAATGCGCTTTTACTCCCATCACTCAGTAACTTGAATGGCTATTTATCTTCTTTGGAGGTAAATAAAAAGCAGTGGGCTTGTATTATCTCCCAACAACACATTAACTTTAGTTTTTCCAGGTGGGCAAAATGAAGCCATCCATCACTAAAGAATTCTAGTAGAACCTGCTGAAGATACTAGTAGATTAAATGGCCATTTCTACCTACTATGCTGGCCTGCAGGGTCTGGAGTGCGAAAAGAAAGTCTCCAGGAAGGTTTTCTAATTAAAGTTTACTCTATATCTGATGGGTCCTGACTTGTTGCTGGACACATCAGAAGCCTACCTGCTCTAATGTTAACACCATAAGGATTTTATTTTTCCAACATAGTTGATAAAACAAATTATAACGTATTGTGAACGTATTGTCAGACAATCAGACAATTTCTGTCATCAAAACCTCTGTCATTAGAATGTAAATCTAGGCTCCTCTTCTTTGTGCGAGTTTTTACTTTCTGTAGTTCAGTGGGCAGGCCCTCACTCCTGTTAACCATATTCTATATATTTAGAGGTAGATTTTCAGTATAATATTTTTCCCCAAACACAAAATTTTTAACCAAGATCAGGGACTGGGTCTAAGCAAACTTACCTCATGGTGATCCAAACTTGAGTCTAAGTTTGAGGTTACATGTGTTCAGATTGCAGAAGTGTGGAACAGGGAGTGAAGCGCTGACTAGGAAGTGCTGAGGTCTGGCTTAGAAGACAGGGAAGGCAGAGAAGGCAGAGAAGACAGAGAAGACAGCAATGCAGACTTTGCAAAACACACTCTGGAACAATGGGCTTACTACCACCTAAGAGCATTAATAGGCAGAGTAGAACATACTGCTGAGTTGTCCCTCCTAAGAAAGGACAGTCTAGGGTAATAATCCACCAGTTCTCTCTCCTCATTGGCTGAAATATGCTTCCAAAGGAATGAACTTTCTAGTGCTTCAAGCCTGCTTGTCAAGTGCAAAGAGAAAGCCCCGAAGGAACAAATTGGCTACTGCTTGCAGCAGGTCACAATAACTGGGGCACCAACACCATCTGCCGAATCGACCTTGTGGGAAACAAACTCACATCTTAATTTCAACAACTTTTATTTCATAAGTAGGTTAGAGCTTCTACTGTGTCCTCACAAAAATAATTTAGGCATATATTCTTAACCAGAGTGCAAAAGTAAATTCATTTATTCACTAGATTTGAATTCTGAAAAAAAAAATACTAGTTATCAGACTAGTTTTACTTGAAAATATTGAGAGTGGTTGGATCCCAAGTCAGAAGTTGAAGACTCATGCGGTTCACCTGAATTATGACATTTAAGCCTACATTATCTTGTTGGCAGGAAATGAGGCTTCTACCAGCATTTGCTTCTCAAGCTGACAAGCAATTAGAGCTGACAAAAAGTATAAATGAAAATATTCATATGCTAACATTGGGAGTAAAAGAGAAAACACTATAGTTTTGCGGATCATAAAAATCTATGCTATGGAAACAGATGGTCCATTTCCCTGGTGCTTCTATGGACTGTCCTTGATTTTTGTTCTGAAATATTCACCTTTTCGGCTCAACAGTCCTATTAGGCCTTGAGTGAGAATTTTCACTGGCACTGATAGTTTCTTTTCTTTTCTCTTTTCCTTTTGTTCTTTAATAAAGTCCTAATTTTTAATATTTAACTTTTTTTCATAATTTCATTTGTTTACTTAGATCATATGCACGCCTTCTCCAACTCTTCCCATGTCCTATTAGTGACTCTAAAATTAATGACCTATCATCATCATCATCATCATCATCATCATCATTAGTGTGTATGTGTGTATGTGTGTGTAGCCTTGTGAGATTTCTTATACCTGCACTGGCATATCAACTGTTATCATGTTTGGGTCTTATTTAAGCAATCATAATGTCAAATTTTCATGGATGTGACTTCCATGTCATACATAGAAGGTACTGTCTAGCAACAGATGTCCTTGTCCTTTGGCCCTTACAGTCTTTCTGTTACCCCTCCCATAATGTTCCTGAGTCATAGCTTTAGAGTTGTAATGTAGGCATATCAGCTTGGTCTAGGAACCATATAGTTAGTAGTTCTCCTGACAGTATCCTGACAAGTGTGTCTTTTTGTAATTGTTTCCATCTTCTTTGTTGATGGGAGAACTCATTTATATGGGGATATAAGGGTAAAGATTTAGAATAAAGCTATAAATTATGCAGATTTAGAAAAGTGGCAGAAGCAGGTTATCCTCTAGGGTCCATGCCTCACTAACCATGGATAGATAGATGACTAGATTTATTGTACCAGGCATGAATTCCTTCCTATTGAACAGACTTTTAAGTCCAATTAAACCACTGTTATTTACCCTAAGATACCAGTGCTACTACTGTACCTTGCGTCTTGCCGGGCTTGTTACTGTGGTTCATAGTCTTTACAGCTAACTGGGTATGACCATGAGTTGCTTTTCTCCTTTGTCAGCTTAAATAGTACATTCAGAAACTATCACAGCTAGTCCTCAGGAAAAGAGACTTCGCTGTCAGTGGAAGCCTTGCTTGTATGTGCTCAACAACAGGAAAATCATGCCTAGCACTGGAGACCTAACCAACTCCCAGGAATAGTGAAGTTATGTATCCTGGAGGAGAACCTACAACTCTGACTGTATTAAACTGGTATTATCCTTAACTATATCTTACATAGTTGTCCTTATACTGACAGACAAATATAATTCTTAACACTTCATCAAGGAGACTTCTATTTGCAACAGAATGGAAACCTTTACAGAAAAACCACATCAATTGTAGAGCAGACCCAATAGACATCTACAATATAATGCCTGCATCCAAGTTTCAGGGATCACTGTAGATGAGGGGACAGGAAGATTGCAAGAGCCTGAGGACCAAGGAGTTTTCCATGAGGTAGTTAGTGATTCCTTGTAACATCAGAAGCCACATCCATGAAGTCTCACCAACGTGATTGACTAAACGTGAGTGGAACAAGGAAATAACAGACATACTAGCTTGGAACGGGTAAAGCCCAGGGAGCCTCAGCCATTCACAAGATCTGCAGGCAACTCAGTGGTGAGAAGAGAAGAACCAGTCTTCCTCAGGGAAAAGCACTCCAGTTGTTATCCACTTCCAAATGGTCAGCTCTGAAAACCATACCTAAAGTAACATTACACAGACTGAGAAAGTTGTATGCATAGGCACATCTACCAACAATTTAATGCAAAGAGAGGACATGAATTTGAAAGAGATTATGTGGGTGGGTTTGAACGAAGGAATGGGAAAGGGAATGGATATAATTATATTATACTTTCAAAACCAAATCTTCTTTAAAAAAAAAAAAGTCATGATAATTTTCTTAAGTCTGGACTTGCTCTTACATCATTAGAGCTGTCACCATGCATGGTCTGTGGCCTTCTGAGGCCTAATCACTTTGCCAACAGGTTTTCTATCCCAGTGTCTTTTGAAGATACGACAGGGGCAATGTTATTTATGGGTAATTACAAAATCACCTTGCTCTGTTTGATTTAATGGAGAAATTTCAATCAAGGTTTAGAGCTCATCCTAGGAAGCCAGTTATGCTGATAGTATTTAATGATTTATTGACTCAGCTCTTCCTGGTGTTTTGTTTTTTTTTTTTTGAGTTGCAGTTGGTGGTGTGGGGGATGTTTTGAGTGGGCTGAAGTCAATGGCGAAGTGTTGGAGATGCTGCAACTCAGCCATTGCCCCCATCCTTGTATTTTCTGCAAGTGCATGTGGATCAGAAGGGGCTCAAGTATCACCAAGGGATTTTCTAGTGGCTCATTGGTGGAGAATCTACAGGAGACAGTGTTGGCTTAACTGAAAGTGACAGGGACCCATGAAATGACTCAGTTAGTGATGAGGTTACTACGAACTGCAGAAAGTGAACTTTTTACGTATGGCCTGAGTAGAGACTCCCTTGGTATATGAAATTTATTTTTCAGATATGCCAATAGTACTTTGTGAGCTGAGTCTTTGTTATAATTAAGCTCCAGCTCCCATAGAGTCCGTTTTACTAGAATTGCATGCATGGATGCATATATGTCCACACAGTAGACACTCCTCTCCAGACAAAGAAGACTTTCTTCACCCTAGAAACTCCCTTCTCAGTCTTTCTGCTCCCACAGTCAGCCAGTGTTTTTATGTGTTCTGTTACTGTACAACAGTTTCTTTATTCTTGAGTGTCATATAAATAGAATCATGGATGATAGACTTTTTTGTGTGTTGAACTTTTTCCACCAATATTATGTTTCGTTCTTTGAAATTGAACTGAGTGTAGTTGTGTACCTCGTTTGTTTCTTCATATTGCTGAATAGTACTCTATTGTGTAAAAATATAGCACACTGTATTTCCCAACCCTCCTGTTGATGGCTATTTGGTTTGTTTCCAATTCTTAGGCTATGTGAATAGAGCTGCTCTAAATATACTTGTGTAGCTTTTTAAGGGCATATATTTTCATTTCTTTTTAATTGACAACCCTAGTGATGAAATTGCTGGAGTATGAAAAGGGCTATGTGTAAATTTACATTATTTTTATGACTTGAGTGGGTTAGGTATAAACATTAAATGATTAAATAATAGAGCTTTCATAGACTATTCCTAAAATTAAGAATTTTTACATATGTGTGTGTGTTTGTATGTGTACATGTGTATATGTGTACAGAGGGGAGGAGGAATAATTTTAATTATCTGTATCATTTTTCTCAATAGACAAAATGTACATTATTTACTTTAATGGAACTTGGAGGCTTAGTGAAGATAACATTTCAAGTGTATATTCTTCCTGTAATGTCTCTGAAGTTCACGTACTCTCTAAGCACAAACCAGAGGTATCAATGAGCACTTGCTGAGTTATCCTGATTACATGCACTGTTGTACTCCAGGAATAATGATGATGATTCTTATGGCCACTCACAGATTATGTATGTAAAATCAACTTAAAGATCCCTAAGTGACCAAAGACAATACAGAGAGAGAGAGAGAGAGAGAGAGAGAGAGAGAGAGAGAGAGAAGAAAAAAACGATTTGGAGAAATATCTAAAAAAAAAAAAAGAAAAGTCAGAGTTGTAGTATAGACACTGTTAATCAGATTTGATGAACTATATTAATTAATCTGTTAGATACCTTTCCATTACTGTTATAAGTACCTGTGATACCCACATTTTAAGTAGCAGAGGTTTATTTTGGCCCACAGTTTTAGAGATTTCAGTGCTTTGGCCTAATGCTTTGGGCCATTGGTGAAGTACTGCAGCACATCAGGGGGTAGAGGGAAGAAAACAAATACCACCTCATAGCCAAGAAGTAAAATGGAGAGGAAGAGAGAGGGGTTGGGTCACTCTGTCTTCTTCAAGGGCATGTCCAGATGACCCCAAACTCCCAGTAGTCCCTACTTTTTAAAAGTTCTGCCACTTCCTAGTAATGCCAATCTTAGAACTAAGCCTTTAATATGCAGACTTTGAGTGTCATCTAATATGTAATCTGTGTCTCTTGGTTTTCCTACAATGATTTATACAGCATTAAGTAAAAGGACACAGTGGAACAAGGTGTGCAATCTACTGCAAATACATTCCATTCAGGGATCTGCATAGAGGGGAACCAGACAGAAATTCTTCCATAAGATCTTAGGAATTCATGATGAACAGGTTTATAGGTTGTCTTTAGCTCCTGGGGGGGTTGGGTTAGGAACTGTGTTGCACAACTTACACTTCTTAATAGGAACTTGCCAACATCTTCCCTAAAATGGTCCATTTTACCCACATCTGTGTGGTTCTGTTCACTATTGTATTGCTGTGTGACCTCAATAAGTTCATATTTTCTTGAGTTTGGCAAGAGTTCCCTTGAGCAATTTTGCTTAGGGAGTGAGATACTAGAGGGTTTTTTGCAGTGGTGACTTCTTTTTTTGTTTGTTTTTGGTTTTTTTGGTTTTTCGAGACAGGGTTTCTCTGTTTAGCCCTGGCTGTCCTGGAACTCACTTTGTAGACCAGGCTGGCCTTGAACTCAGAAATCCGCCTACCTCTGCCTCCCGAGTGCTGGGATTAAAGGCGTGTGCCACCACGCCCGGCCAGTGGTGACTTCTTAATTAAATGTTGGGAGTTCGGTCTAGGCTGTCTATCAGCCTATGGATCACCTACATGAAGATTGTCTAATTTGATAATGTGGGGATTTTGTTGCTGGGCCTGAGCTGTGGTTGGCAGGTCCATGTGTTTAAAAGTAGAGAGTAGTGTTCGTTAGTCCATTGTCATTGGCTGCTTGAATGGACATCTATTTCTTCCTCATCTTCTCTCTTGAATTTGTATCAAGTATGAAACACTGCCAGACTGACATCACAGCCTCACCAAGAAGATTTGTTAAGATTAATTTATGCCTTAATTGTTTGGAAGCCAGAGAGATCTCACTATCCTTTGTGGGAATGCCAGATTGTGGTATTTACAGAATATAGATTACTCAAGGACTCAGTCTTTGAGTATTAGTAACAAGCCTTCCCTTTGTGGGAATTATCATCTAGAAAATTTGATGTCAGATTCTACGTTTTGGCAATACTTTTTTTTTTTAAGGCAGAAATCCAATTCAGTATATTTGCTTGGTCTTTTATCACTGTATGTTGCTGGTCACCTGTCGAGAATGGAAGCAGCAGGCAATTTAATTTGTTCACGGTATAATCTTAGGTCGCTTTGAGTAGGAGCTTTTAGCAGCTCTAATTGTTGATTTACTACCTCTTTCTCCACCTAGTACCCCGCAGGCCTCTGCTTAAACTCAGGCTCTCTGCTTTAGTTGAAGTATCCAAGATGCTTGTGGAAGTGGAAGGGGTCCCGGAATGGTGTGTGTGTGTGTGTGTGTGTGTGTGTGTGTGTGTGTGTGTGTGTGTTGGGGGTGGGGAGTGGGGGGTGGGGGTAGTGCTTTTTGTTCAGAGTCCAGCTTTTCCTGTGGGAGGCGGAGGTCACCTATTCTCTCTTGTGCTATTTATGTTGTTGGTTTCAGGAGTTTGAGTAAGGAAGTAAAGGCAACAATAATGACCAAGGAAAACTTCCCAGGAGAGGAAGAGAGCAGAGGAGAGAGAAGCGGGGAAGGCAAGCACAGAAATCAGAATCTGCCAGGGACAGAGAGAACCTCTCCACACTCCTAGTCCTTCCCTCCCACTTCGCTGTAACTGCTGTGAATTTAGTGGCTTTCTTAATTCATTGAACCAGTCATATGTATCACAGAGTTCCTTCTGCTGAAATACTTATTTGTCTCATGTTCGGCTGGATGAAACCTTACCACAGACTTATACTAAATTACCTTGCTCTTGCTGGGAGTTTGCCCTGGGGAGGGACGAGAACCCAGGACATCTCTCATCCCACTCTCAGAGCCATAGCTGACATCTGGCAGTTGAAAACACATGACATTTGTCTAGAATAGGGACAACTGCAACTCTTAGGGACACGAGTTGGAATCCAGCATTTTCCCTATGATGCTTATTCATTCAGTTTATTAACTACAAAACACAGAGTGATCCCATTTCTTTTTTTTTTTTTTTTTTTTTTTTTTTTTTTTTTTTTTTTTTTTTGGTTTTTTGAGACAGGGTTTCTCTGCATAGCCCTGGCTGTCCTGGAACTCACTTTGTAGACCAGGCTGGTCTCAAACTCAGAAATCTTCCTGCCTCTGCCTCCTGAGTGCTGGGATTAAAGGCGTGCGCCACCACTCCCGGTGTGATCCCATTTCTTAGAAGTACAGTAAAAGCACACTGGAAGAAATGGTGAACAGATTTATGAATATGATTTCATTGTAAGCATCTCAGGAGTGTTGGAAATCCTTTCCCACTACCACACAGTGGAATCCTCTAAAGATACACTGGTAATAGATGTCACAGCACTGGGGGGGGGGGCAGGGGGAGGAAGTTTTGTAAATATCCGGGCTCCTGGTGACCTGTTTTTAAGAACATAAAATTTTATGATGAATAAAAACATCTTCCAAGGCAGTGGAAAGAAATGTCCAGTGGTGTTTACAAACACGCCCACCCACACCCACATACTCCTTGACACAGGCAAGTTAACAGCTAGAGAATTTCACAGTGAGAACATGCAGATGGCCCAAGAAGCACCCAAGTTTCTGAGAGCCTTCATTCATTGAAGAATCTGATTATTTATAAGGCACTGGAAATTAAGGGCAGGAGAATGTCCATTCACAGCCAATGCTGAAGACATCTTGTCTCTGGTATAAAGTATGAAGAAAAACTAATCCAGAGCTCACCAGTTTACACAGAGGCTTTATATGTCTGCGATGTAGTTTCCTCCTTTATGATTACATTCAGGAGGAGCGTAAGGGGTGTACTCTCTGGATATAGCTATTAAGTCTGGACAGGGAACCTAGATTGTAGTTTTTGTAACTGGAAATGCTACCATATTTTTTTCCTAAGCCTTACATACTATTCTCTAAGCATGAATGTGAGTGGAACTCTTCAGAGATGTTGAGGTGTTAGCAAGTGGGAAGCCTACCTTAAAATGGTCCCCAAAGTAAATTGTTTGAAGAAATTTCCAGAAATCCTCTGGTGGAGAACTTTGAAGTTGTCGTGACTATGTGGCTTTAATTCAAGGAGACATAAAAGAATAAAGGGTTGATAGCACAACTGGATTAAGCATATTTCTTTGAGAAAGGGCTAATTTCAGAAATCTTGAATCCAAGTGACCAGAATGGACAACAGAGGAATTGAAATCCCTTAAATAAAATTTATTGGCTTTACAATAAAAATGTACTTTGAAATAAATTAATGCCTTTTTTCTCTAATTGTGAGTGTGTGTGAGAGAGACAGAAAGAGAGAGACACAGAGAGAGATATGTTGGTGTGTATATATGTATATATTCCTAATTAAGCTGTATATTCTGTATGACGTCACTTGTATGTACAGTTCGAGGGCTGACCATTCTTTCTAAAAAAAGAACTGATCCCACTCTGGAAATGTCACCCATCTTTATCATGTGAACTTCTCTGAAGGAGAGAAAGGCCAAGCAATGTGGAGAATGTCTGAAGATGGGATAGATTTGGAAGGTGAGACTGTCACAGGAGTACAAGGAAGTCAGAAGAGTCAGCATTAGAGAAGCACAGAACTAAAACTCTGTCAGGCAGGCTAGAGATGCTGAGGGGATCATCAAGAGCTATGGGCTAGGGATAGATCGCAAATTCCTCAACAGGTTTGCAGTTCAGGCAGTGTGCTTGATGGTTTTAAGTCAACTTGATACAAGCTAGAGCTATCTGAAAGGAGGGGGCCTTAACTAAGAAAATGCCTCCAAATGGACCTTGAGAGATTGGAGGTTTAAGCAGGGGAGTGCAGCTACTGGTATACTGTTCACTGGAGACTGGTCCTCCTCTGCTCTGGGAATGACCTCTGCTGTGCCCCAAATGAATATGTGGGCAACACACGTTGTCCTGGTGTGTGTCTCTGTGTTTTAATTTTTATTGGAGGGAGGACACCAGGGTTGGAGAGTGGCCCTGGGAGAGATGGAAAGCTAATGTGACTGCAATGTATTGTATGAAATTCCCAGATAATCGAGTAAAAATATTATGCTGGAGAAAAAAAAGGAAGTAAGAACAATCTTCCACAATATTAGGCTGCAGGCAAGCCTGTAGGACATCTTCCTGTGGGTGGTGCGATTCCTGGGCTGGTGGTTTTAGATTCTATAAGAAAGCAGGCTGAGCAAGCCATGAAGACTAAAGCCTATAAACACCCACTATGGCCTCGGCATCAGCCTCCTGCCTCCAGGTTCCTGCCCTGTTTGAGTACCTGTCCTGACTTTCTTCGATAATGAACAGTGATATGGAATTATGACCTGAATAAACCCTTTCATCCTCAAGTTACTCTGGCTATGGTATTTCATGGCAGCAGTAGAGACTACAAGTAAGACAGACACAGTTGGTAATATTTACTGCTCTAAGGTTAGTCTAGTGGTCAGCAGATAGCTTATTTTGTAATATATTTTAAGGTGAGTCAGGCTTAAGCATCTATTTCTCTTAGGCTGTTGTGAGAGAAAATAGAGACCTGGGTGAATTGGTACATACCTGTAACCTGAACACTTGCAGGGAAAAGGAAAGAAAACCTCACGTTCAAGGCCATCTTGAGTTACATAGTAAGTTCCAAATGAAGATTGAGGAGGAGGAAGAGCAGGAGGAAGTAGAGGAGGGGACCGTCAAAACTGAGAGAAGGAGCTTCCTTAAACCCAGTCCTCTTGTCGTAAAACACTACACACAGAATGTAAATTGAGATGGATCTCAGGCTCCCAGGATGTGAGCTGTGTGTGTCTGGGAGATAAAACCTTCCAATCTGTTGTGCTAGGGCTAGCTAGGTTACAAGGTGACGATAGTCTCTGCTACATCTATATCCATATAGATGTCTGACACTGTGATGACTGAGAAAATATTTATGGCTCAAGTTCTTAATAAGCACGTACCTTTTTCATTACTCTTACTCATCTGCCGATGAGGGCTAGCACAGTTTCCTTCGTAGCTCCTTCTCCCCATGTTGCCCATAAACAGAAATAAGTATAAATTATACCATAGGCTAGTCAATAGGAAGCCTTCTGAAACCTGGCTTTAATTCATCACGGGTGATAGTTCATTTCACAATGCCCCACAAGACAGGAATAACTTATTTTAATTGGCCATCATTTGTGGTCCACAGCATGGTCTACTTTAGAAATGACACTGCCACTTTATTGTAACTGTATTTCTCTGACTCATGGCTTTCTAACCGAAGGGGATAGATCAATTTTTCATAAATCATAAAAAGCACATTGAAAAATAAAATAGATTCTGAGCCTAGCTCTTTCTAGCTGCCTCACACAATGCCGGAAAAAAAAAAAAAAGACTGTCCAGTTTGGTGACTATCCAGCTACATTTGGAATTCTTCCAAGGAAGATGGCTGAGGAGGTGACAGCAGAGAGAAAAGGTCACAGCTTAGGCTTGGAAAAGGGGACAACATGAACCATTTTCCAAAGCATCTTTGACTCTTTGTTAGTTAGGCTGACAGTCCAGACTCCTGTAGCTTCAGTCAATGTGATAGCTTTGTACTAAAGGGTCTTTGTTCTTCATTAGAAACAGTCACGGGCTAGTCCTCAGCTTTTGGAAGGTCTATGTGATGTCATTAGGGCTCATATAACTTTCAAAGGCCAGGAAAGCAGCAAAGCTATGCATGAAGTGTGGACAAAGGAGCGTGGCAAGAGCTGGCCTCCCATGTAAGGCCTCTCTAACCAAACTGCTATGGAAACAGAAGCTAGCTAACAGGAACCAAGTGGCATACCCCTGCTTCTGTCTGTGTGTCTGTTGGTCTGTCTCTGTCTGTCTGTCTGTCTGTCTGTCTGTCTGTCTGTCTCCTACTCTCCCTTCTCTCTTTCTCTCTCTCTCAATCAGGAATCTCTGGGGAGAAGTTGGGAGATGGAAGGAAGGCAAAGAAATTCTGTTGTCAAAAATTGCCATTGTAGCAAAGATAAGATGGCAGAAGTCTATTGGCCTAAGAGGAAGGAGAGGGACCATGCTAATTTTGCCAAAGGTCATTCTGGTGTCCCCATGGTGGTTGGAGCCAATCTTTCAGTGTATTCCATACTGCACTTGCTTTCCTTTTAGCCAATCATGGATTCAGTTCAAATAGCTGTGCATCCCTATTTAGTAACTATGTTCTCCTCGTGGAAAACAGACACATTTTAGCATATCTTTAAAACGGTTAGCTTATATTAATTATACAAATTAATGGATGACACTGAAGGCAGACACTGTTGAATAACACTAATATGCCTTTCAGTCATAAACTTCTAGATCATAAAATGGGCCCAGGAGGAGTTAGGAAGACATTATTTTTCAGTTAGGTATTACAATTTTCAATAAATAGAAATAATGCAAATTTAAAGGGTATGTAGATACACATAGACACTTGCTTATCTCTCTATACAATGCTTTGCATCTTATCCAGAATTAAACTATTTAAACAAACAGTGTTTCAATGATGCCCAACAACTAAACCTATACCTGTCTCCCAAGATTACGTGTGTGTGTGTGTGTGTGTGTGTGTGTGTGTGTGTGTGTGCCCAAAAGAGGTCCTCAGTATACAAACAGAAAAAGCCAGACATCCAAATTGTGGTATGTTTAAGGAAACAAAAGTTCAGCGGTGGTGGTTTGAATGGGTGTGGCCCCCATAAACTCAAGTGTTTGAATGCTTGGCTCATAGGGAGTGGAACTAGCAGGAGGTATAGGCTTGGTGTAAGTAGTAGGTGTGGAGCCTTGCTGGAGGAAGTGTGTCCCTGTGGGAGTAGGCTGTGAGGTCTAAGAAGCTCATTTCAATCTCTTCCTCCTCCCTATAGATCAAGATTGTAGAACCCTCAGCTCCTTCTCCACCACCATATCTGCCTGCATGCCACCATGTTTCTTGCCATGAAGATAGTAGACCAAATCTCTGAACTGTAAGCCCGCCCCAATTAAATGTTTTCCTTTATGTTAGTTGCAGGGTCCATAATGTCTCTTCACAGCAATAAAACACTAACTTAAATAAGTTCCTTCAGAATTATTGACTTGGAAATATTTTAACTCATCAGTTTCTATTTTCTCTTCTATCAATAACTGCTACTGCTTAGCAATAAGTTAGCAGATTCATGGAAATATACATTATATCTGACTTCTGCCTTGTTTGGGGGAATTTTGTTTACCTGTTTCTTTATTTTTGTTTTATTTTCTCTTCTTATTAGTTTGATTGTTTCTTGGGGGTGGGGGATGGGGAGGGAGAAGACTGACTATGCTGTCAGGCTAACCTTTAATACAAAATCCTCATGCCTCTGTGTTCTAAGTGCTGGGCTGACAGCTATGTGCCACCATGCCTAGCTTATATTTAAATTTTTAGTAATTACTGTTTAGCTCTTTGCTGGGGTCTCCTGTTCAAGAACAGCAGCTCTAGAATGTTCTTTAGTATTCTGAATTTGTTTATTAGATTTTCCTATTAGAGCACTCAGAGCTACACTCTGTAAATAAATTGAGTTTGGGTCAGTTTTACTATGTATAACTTCTAGTGTTACAATTCCATTTTCAAATATTTTGTAAGCATACCATTAAAAACCTGGATTGCCAAAACACAGGCAGGATGAGAAGATGCAATTACCCAGCCCAGGATGTTAGAAGCTGTCTCTGAGCAGTTACTGCAGTGAAGATGTCTGGAAAGCTTATTGCTTCAAATTTGCACAGCAACCCCCCCCCCCAACCCCCATCTGTAGGTGTGAGCAGATCTTTAAGGGAGTTTGACATTTAGCTTTAGAATGAAAACACTTTGGGGGCTCTTCTTAACAACCACAGCAAGTTTTTGTAGGTGATTTAGCAAATGTCAAAACTTTTCTTCTAACGGTAGACTTGATTTATACAGCCAAGCTGGTATTTGCGTCATCCAGATGCCTCATAACTCAGGTGGCTTTCCCAGCATGGCAGCCCCGTTACTACTCACCTTCAAGTGCCATCTATTCCAGGAGGATGACCTGTGACTGCTCCCCTTTCTTCACATTTCCACAATCCTTGATCTCTAACCTGCTCTGAAGTCTCTCTTTCACCACCAGTCATGAAACCAATGGATATGTATGTATTGGCTTTCTTTTCCTTTCTCTTTTCTTAACACACAATCAAAGCTCACTTGTCTTAATAATTATATATTTTGCTGTTGTTCAGTGGTAAAAGCAAAATAAGCTAATTAAGCTCCTTTCCAGTAAAATAGAACATTTATTATATGTCCATGGCATGCGAGACCTAGCTTGGAGTTGGTGAGGAGAGGTGTCTCAGCCACCTAACCTAGAGTATTCAACTCAGTGGTAAAGCCAAGAAAGACCATTCCTCAAAACAAGGTATAAGGAGACACATGCACTCTATAGCATGCCCCCCTCTCTCTCCCAAATAAATGTATAATCCATCTGTCCATCTGTATATAATTATTATTTGCCCATTGAGTGTCAGCCTCCATTTCTTGCAATAACAACACCTATACTCGATTGGATGATCTTTTCTTTTCCTTAATGCTTGTCATTTCACTGTTACCAAATGTCTCACAGGGTGAAAAATCTGTCAAGTATCCAGTCAGGCCAATTAGAGCCTAGTATTCCTCCGGCCTCAGTGATTGGTTAAAATGAGCACATAGCCTTAAGAGAACCAGCCAGACCTGAGGCTGATGGTGAATGAAGGCTTTATTTTTCTTATTGAATCTGAGGAAAACTTAACCTTATGTAGGCTTCCCTGACTGAAACTACTTCTTACAAAACTAAAGGCAATGGGTTCGGAAAGAAACAGCTGTCAAACTGCGGAGTCATCAGAGCAGAGACACAGTCTGTCTTTGAATTTTCGTTCATTTTTTTCTTACAGCCATGTAGTGTTTTGTCATTTGTAATGGTGTGCACTGTGTTCCTCCCCTCTGCAAATGAGTGCAGTGAGATAAAGTCACCTTGCTCTGGTTGGTAGATGTCGTGAGGTGATGCTTCTCTGTCCATTGGTCCAGCGTATCCTCTTCTCTCAGGATTCTGTCCTTGGGAGACTACCAGTACTGCCCTCTACCTTTCCGGTTGATTTAGCAGCTATGGTTTGCAAGGCCAAGTCTTTGGCAGATGTTTCCTAAGTCCCTTCCTCCTGTGAAGCCATCAGTTGGTTATCCATTCTAGACATTTTCAACTGTCACAAACTTCAAATGCTCAAATGTAAGAACACTTACATTTGGAATAGTAAACTAAATGTATCACCTTCTTCACTACCACCTCTAATCTCTCAAAAGTTTAAGCCATTAATTAATGTACAATGATGTTACATTGTCCTCCTGAGGGAATAGAGCCCAGACGCATTCCAGGTCCCTTCTTTCTAAACTGAAAAACAATACATTTATTTTGTCTTACTATCTCAATATCATAGGGATATTCTCTATGAAACCATCCCCAATCTTAATCACTTTTTAAGATTTTTTTAGAAGAGCTTTTAAACTCCTTTGCTTTACAATCATGACATTTTTTTATTATAAAAAGTCATGTGTGTATATCTGTGTGTGTGTGTGTGTGTGTGTGTGTGTGTGTGTGTGTGTGTGTGTATGCTTATATGTTCATGCATGTGTGTTGTGGCTATGACTTGAATATTCAAGTTATGGCTTACATGTGACTCTTCTTTAAAAAGTCTCATGTGGGAGTTTACTTTCCAAAGACATGTATCAGTGATATTAAGGAGGTAGAACCTGGATCCTACTGTAGCCTTTGCAGGTACTGCCACTAAAATTGATTGGGTTTAAAGTCACTAGAGCTGGTTGCCCATTAGCAGCAGATCCTGATGGCTTTGTAGGAAAATGCAGAGACTGAAACAGTCTGACATTTGCACTCTGTTCATTGCCATGTGCAGTAGATGATCTTGGTTGCCACCTTGAGTAAATACATTATCAATTAAAACCTATACAGCTAGGCGTGCCTGAGAGAGACTTTCTTGTGTGGGTCATTTGAGGTGGGAGAACTCCTCTAAATCTGTGACATGCTTTCTGGTGACAGACCACAAAGCAACACTACAGAAGGAGAAGGAAGTTTTTGCTTTTTAACTCCTTGCCCTTACTCTCCTTGGAAAGCTCACCTACCCTGTTGCCGAGGCACTGCATGCCCAGTATGAGAACCTACATCTTTAGGATTTCAGGGTAGACTGAAGACCAGAGATCTTTACAAATCACCCAGAACCATAATACCTAATTGGGGCTGTTGTGACATCCAGCCTCATGAACTGAATAATTGCTGGATTCTTTGCTTCCACAGTGGAAGACAGCATTATTGGACTACTGAGACCATAGCCTGTAAACCACACTAATAAATACCTATGTGCTCTGTGCCACACTGTAACTCTGCCACAAAAAAGGTCATCACCAAGGGTGTTCCATAAACCGGGCACCTCTATAACCATAACCCTAAATAGACATCTTTTCTTTAAAAAGGGAGTCTTCCTGCAGAGTTTCCTTATACTAACAAAAGCCAAGCTAACACATCCATATGTATTTATGTTTAGAAGTATACTTTTATCATCCCACACAATGTCTTAAATTCCCTTTACCTAAAGATTAGATCTAAATAACTCACAACACATTTTATGATCTGGCCCTTGAATTTCTTTTTTTTTTAATTATCTTTAATAGTTAACCAAATTTATCAAGCAAATTATACTTAACTAAAAATACTATGTTGCAAACTGGAAAGAGAAATGGCATTGTAAGCTTAGAGGCACAGAGGGGGGGAAATGGGTTTTGGTCTGGTCTGGATAAGTCAAAGCTTAAAAAAAAAAAGCAGTTAAGTATAGTCAGCATTTCCAAAGCAGAATGATTGACCCCTTGTTCATTGCTGGATGAAAGTGGAACCCTATGGACCACAAAGCCCTCTCTAGGGGCATCACAACAGAGAAGAACAATGTATGCATAATGGAAGGTATATACCAGAAGCTCAATACACCTAACTACCTTCAGGAAGCCAAACCACCCTTGCTGAAATAAGCTTACATACATAGGACTGGTGAATTCTCTTTGTAAATTTAGATTGGCAAGGCTCCCTTCCACTGAGCCAGGTGTTCCGAGGGAGTCCTGGGATCAAAATGTGGTGAAGAACAATGAACCCTGAACCACGCCTTATGTGTCACTCTTCTGCTCTCCGGGTTAAGGATACCTAGCTAAAAAATCAATCCTGAACCTGGAGGTGGTGACTCGCTCACCATTGGGTCCATGCTGGTGAGATCCTTAGCCAGCAAGATGGACCATTCCAGCAGGATACAGGGTTCTTCTGTCACACTCCCAATGTGTTTTTCAATCTCTTTTTCCTCTTTTTGGTGAATGGCTACACCTCTTAAAGTGCAGAATAGTCACCCCCTCCTTTGTAAGAATAGCTCTACCATTTCACTCTTTTTTCTCTAACTCAACTTCTGACACCTTCACTTCCAAAAGGCACCAGGAAAGGCTTTCCCCTGACTGTGTTTGCTCTATTCTCAGCATCTCAAGGATATAGGTATGTCTGACACATGGTAGGCACTCACAGATACTTTTGTTTAAGTAATAGAACGAGATTAGATAGAATAAACAAAGGTAGTAGGTCCAGAGGAAAAAAACATACACAGGTCATTTTTGAGATCCTATTGGGTATTTGATAGAAAATATATTGTAGAAACAGATTAGAGACATCAGCTTTATATGGATAATGAAACCTTGTTCTAAATGTGTAGTATGTAGAATCTGGTTGAGAAAAATTGAAGTACTTAAACAAATGCACTAGTAGGTTACTATTAAGAGAATATAGTGGAAATATCTTTCTTGGTTAAAAAATGTGCAGTTTAAATGTCAGTTTAAAGTACTGACATTTGACAACATCACATGATATTGATTCTAGGAATGAGCTTGGTCTATTAGTGAAGATTTAGCTACTACAATAAAACCTCAAATCCAATGTCTCCCCACAGTAGAGATTTGATTCTTGTTCGATCAATGGGAATAGTTGTTGTTGGATGGTTCTGCTCTCTGTGTTGACTCGGATACACTGACTTTTAATTCACAAGTATACAATGTCAGAGCTTCGAGGTGGCTTTGCCACCTTCAGTTTGTGATAGGAGTTTGTAAGATGGCATTAAAGTAAAGATGGGACAGATGAAGATTGCTCACTACATTCAGCTGTGTGGCCATGCTAAATTAAAAAAAAAATTGGAAGACATGAAGTGGTTTAATGATTCCAGGTCACAGTCCATTCTTCCCTGTGAAACAGGAAGGAAGACTCTAGAAAGGAAGGAAAAGGGAGGAAGTGGAAAAGAAAACCATAATAGAGAAAAAGAAAAACAGATATGCCTTTATATGAAGCAAATAAAACATAGTAGAAAATAAATTTCCCAGCCCTATTTTTGCCTGCCATAAGAAGTCTGCCTGAAAAAGATATGTGGAAAATTATAAAAAACTTTAGCATTATTTTTCAACTCTGCAAATGGTTGCTCTGTACTCATTCAAGTTGACAGGATGATTTAAAATTGGCGATTCTATTCTGACCACCACAACCACCACCACCATCATCATTATCATCATCACCAGCAGCAGTAGCATTATATATAATCATTGTCATCATCACATCTTCATTGCAAGTCTAACATGATGTATACTTTACCGCACCAGGTAACGGAGTTTCAAGGAGGCATAAAGGCCTTGAGGATCTTATAGTCAAGTTTGGAAGTCAGAGTAACTACATTTAGAAGGTAAATCACAATGTGAGATAGCATGTGCTTAGTGCTAAATGAGCAATGGTGATAGCCTAGAAAGATGGGCCTCTGCAAGATAGGTGTAATATACGTCCTTCATCAGAGAATTGGAGGATATAGCAACCATGAAGGCTTTTAAGGGATATAGGTCTCCTTAACTTTATAAGCATGGCAGCTGCTTTATAAAAATGACCTCCTCCAAGATTATGTAGGACTCTCTCCTTGAGCCTGGCTTGTCCCTATGACTTACCTTTCAGTCAGAAAGTGTGATAGAATTGGGGTTGTGATAAATCAGACACAAAGCCTAAAAAGACCTTACAGCTCCTGTTCAGTCCTCTTAGAGATTATATTCTAGAGAGGGTCAGCCATTGGATAAGAGGAATGACCGTGCTATGAGGTAGCTTCTGCCAGACACATGAGGTGTCTATGAGAAAGAGGGATGCCTTGACAGCTGTTACAGTTCAAATACTGTGCTTGGGAATACAGTAGCCATGATGGATGTCTAGCCAAGTCACTTATTCCTGGAACTCAATCTTATACCACTATTTGCCTTACACGCACAGTAGTGAAGACTTCCTGAGTCCAGCCAACCCATGGAATCATTTTGGAATTAAGCTGCTAAGATTTGGAGTGGTATTAGAGAGTATATACTAACCAAAACAATGAGAAACGGAGACAACAGAAGCTACAGGTCTCCCTAGTGGCAGATTCTATGACAGTCACCTATTCACTATTGTGCCCTTTGCCATTGAAGCCAGGCCTTCTTAAGTTTTAATGGACCTTAGAATCCTGTGAAAGTTATGCCGCTCCATCTCAGATTCCTGGGCTCCTCTCCTCCAGTTATTCTGGTCAAGCACTGCCGAGGCAGGACCTGTGAGTTTGAATTTCGGACAAGGTTCCAAGTGATGGTGAGCCTGTTGGTGTGTTGACTGCACTTTGGGTAGCTTGCTGAGGTCCAGGCCTGACAGATCTCAGCAAACAGAATTGGCTCATTCCCCACTGTGCTTCTTCTTAGATTCCTGTTTGCTGCATTCCCTGGGTATGTGATTAAAAAGCACAAAATGACAGGCCTTGTTCAGAATGTGCCCAGTTGTAGCTGAGTCTGGCTTTTGCTTTTCCAGCTGGAGGCTGCAGAAGCCCATATAGTCTGAAGTCTAGACACCCTTATCTGGCTGTTTTCTTCAGGTATGACAGGGCTGGTTTCATAACCTGGTTACCAGAAGCAATTAGGGCCATCGTCCAGATTTTCAGATCCATTTCCCATGGAGACACACGTTGGGAATCTCCCACAGTGAATTTAATTAGCAGAAAATGTGGCTAAGCCAGTGACTTGCTGTGTAGATAAGAGGCATGACTGCCCAGTGATAACAGCTCCCCTTTCTTTAATAATGGCAAGTTCCCCAAAAGGGGTAATGGCTCTCAGCTGGACATCAGGTGGGGCTCTGTGCAGCCCGATTTCATGGAACCAGGCAGCTCACACATTCGATTTTTTTTTTTCAGTTGAAAAAACTTACCTCAGCAGAGACACCAAGAAGAAAGAATAACAGGTTGCAAATGACAATGTCAGGCATGTCCCTGGTGTACCGAGGCCTGTGTTGTCCACTGCAGATGTTTTCAATGAGATACAGCAACCATATTTACTTTTGGAATTGCTATTGTGGGTTATCTTATGAGTGTTTTGTTTTAGGTTATCTCTGTATAAAAACACCATATAGCCTTCTTTTATTGTGTGAGAGTTTGAACATAACCTTGTTAGCCATTAATGAAAGTCACAGGCAGACATTTTTCAAGCATTAGTGGGTGAATAGACCCCTCCTATGCAGAATATCCATGCCATCTATTAAAATACCCATTAGATAGGATGTGAGAAATTGATAGAATATGTTCCTTGTTTTATAATTCTATATGAGGATTAATGGATACATTAAGTGCCATATGGTATAATTTGACATTGACTAAAGCTATCGATAAACAGAGAGTTTTAAGTGCTCCCCAGTGTTTCTGATTTGAGATAATTGATTGATGAGAGGAATATAGTCGGGATTTTTGTAGTAATGAGGCCCAGTGGGTTGTGGTGGGTGGCCACAGTCTTGTGGAACTGTCACATCTAAGGAAAGAATTTAGTCACATAAGAGGAAATGCTGTGTTAGTTTGTGAGCACTTCTGAATTTTTAATAATAATACCTTTTCGTGTAATCAGAAGCTAGGCGGTAAAATATGAAGAAACTTGCCCTTTTAAACCCAGTATTTCCAAAGTAAAATAGTTTTATTAAATATATTCTTAGTCCTACACTTAGAATCAAACCCTGCTGGAAAGGGCATGTTTGTTTTAATTTTTACTGACTACCTATATTCTTCTTCCTGTTTCTAGCCAACTCATCAGCATTAATCTTCTATTTCTTCTCCTTTATTCGGGAAATCAGTACTTTCACCTTTACTTTTCATTGGTTAGAAAGTGATCCAAGCTCCCAGTAACATGGGTACTGGAAGATCTCAGGAGCTCCCGGAAGCCCTTTGGCCAGGCAAATTGGTCATATAAAATAGATGGGAGCAAGGGAAGATGTCTGTTGATCTCACCTGAGTGTTATAAGGAATGGAAAATGAAAAGTATTATTTTAAAAGGAAACTAACTGGTAGCTTTCTCAAGGAGTTGATGATTTGGGTCATGAACTGCTTCTTCCCAATCGATGCACAAGAGGGTTATTGAAAAGAGATCTACCTTTACTAGCTACAGAATAGAGTACAGTTTCTGGCAACTGAGCTGAAAGCCCAGATGTGTGTTAATGCACCTGAGATGTGCTGCCTGAGCTAAAGACCCAGATATTAGAGGTGTGCTCAAGAAACATGGCCTTCTCTGACTTCAAGGCTTATGTGTTTTGCTGAAGCAATGTGTTTCTTTTCTCATTAACGTTTTCCATAGTGTTCTGGTTGTTCCCATGTTGGAAATGCCTGTAAGTATAGCTTAGAGGGATGATGGAAGGAAAGGCATTGGTATTTACATAGTGGGGTTGGGCGGGGGTGCACTGTGACAGTTCCTGTGAAATTGTAGCAAGCGGACCTTCTACATCAATTGGTACATCAAGGATGAAACTGAATTTGACTTCACATCCTCCTCAAGAAGGAGGGTACTCACCTACAGTAGCCACTTTGCCCTCCCCCCCAACCATCTAAAGTGCCCAGGAAATCTAATTTAAAATAGAATCAAGAACTCTAATTTTCTCACATTTAGCACATTTAACTAGCATAGATGCTCTGGTTATTTTAATCAAGGAAAAAAAAACCAAATTTGAGGTTTTAGTTTGTTACTACTGGGAAATTTGATTTATCTGTTTTGAGCAGCCATCTGGAGTAAGTTTCTTCATATTACGTGTCAGGCATATATTTATGCCATAAGATCAAAATCCCTAAATTGCACCCTTTGAAAATTTTAGGCATTCTATAATGACAATTCCCAACACCACAATGAAGTGATTACATGGCTTTCAAAAATGGAAACATTGCACAACAAAAAGATGACTATGTATAATGAACAAGTTCATTTACTCCAATCTAAATGTGTGGTGAATCATGTGATGCATACACAATGAACTGAGATGAATCTTCTGTCATTAGAAATACAATTATGGAATATTGAAACTTCCAAGGTCTAAGAAAAGTAAATAAGTATATTGTTTTTATCCAGCCCAAACCAGATACAATTCATTGTTAAAGGTTTTCCTTAATTATGCCATAAATAAATCAAGTCACTTGTCATTGATGAATGCAAAAATATTGCTAATGTGCTTTCTCATGTATGCTTTTTTCAGCAAGAATTGTGTTTGCCCTGGTCAGCTCTATGTTTTATGCAAAGTCCCCAGGATGTTTTCAGCCTTAATACTGTCACCGTTTTGCACATTCTTGCTATCTCTCTGAGCGCATCATTCTCCATATGCTTCCCAGTCTCCCTACAAAATCCAGTTCGCAGGAAAAGATCAGAGGCACACAGCCGCCAGACAAAAGGATGACGTAATGGTAATGGAATACCCACTCTGTCTGCATGTGGCACACAGAGTTCCCCTTTCTGTTACAATTGAACCAACATGAGTTGTGCTTCTACAACTGCTACTTACTATTTGACCTTAGGTAAATTACTTTACCTTTTTGTGTGTTCTTTTTATAAAACAGAACGTCTCTAGCATTCTCCTCGAGTATGCTGAGGCTTTAATGAGGTACTTTCTGCATTATTCTTGATATAATGTGATACCCATGATGGGCCAAAAATGTTCCCTTTTTTTTTTCTGCTTTAAGGTTAGTCCCTTTATTTTGCTATCTGCAATCTAGTTTCTTGGTCAAGGCAATTAACTTCCCTGTTGTGTCAAGATATTTCAGCTACAAGCAACTACGTCCACATTCCCTCTGTGAGTGAACAGTGGGAATGTGTGCTGCCTCATTTACCAACAGATCTAGAAATAGGTGTATCCAAAGATGTGACAGTGGCCCACTGATGTCATTAAGGATCCTTCCATCTGCCCTGCATTGTTATCTTACTAGATTCTTGTTATGATTACAGGGTGGCTGTTAGAGCTTCAGGCATCACATGTAGCCATGGCAACATCCAGCTGAATAAATGAACAATGACTCTCCCTTGAATATCTTTTCAGCCATACAGTTTTCTCTAACCCTAACTAGTCTCTAGATTTGTGGTCAGGTTTCACTGGCCAAAATTGAAAAACATGTCCATATCCTTGTTTGAAGAGAACTTTTGGAAAGCAACTAGATCTTCTTGCCTTTTTACTTACATAGTTTTTTCAACGAGGGTGCGGTGGGGTGAGAGGGATGGCTCAGAAGATAAAAGCACTTGAGAAGCCGGCCTGATCACATGAATTTGTTCCCTAGAACCTATATGGAGGTAGGAGGAGAGAACTGACTCTACAATGTTATCCACGTCATGTATGTCAAATGTTCACAGAGAGAGAGAGAGAGAGAGAGAGAGAGAGAGAGAAAGAGAGAGAGAGAGAGATCTAAATGAAGAAAATACATTTCTGAACTTCTTCCAAATTACCAGGTGGGTGGGTTTCATCTCACTCAGTTTTGTTGCAGGAGCATGCTGGAGTTTATACAAGAGCTTAAGAATTTTTCTTAGCCTCAGCTAAAAGCAGGGCATAGCTACCCAAGAGTTCAGAATGGAGGAATAATGTTAGATGAAGAGTCACACAAACACAAGGGAGCAATAATACCCTTTGTCATCCTGTGACCCGACAATAAGATATTTGAGATTTGGGAAAGCCACCCGCTGATTCTCAAAACCGCCCATCCCCCACACATGTGTGAATTCCCTTATTCTACAAAGTTTCCTCACAAATCTACTGTGAGCAGGCATTGAATTGGGTGCTGGGGGCTGATGAGGACAAGACAGCCTTTGATGTAAGAAGTTTCTGATATAGAATACATAGCAGAAACAGCTATGCAGAAACATGGTTTATTATTCTATTCCAACCACCTGCTCTGTGATATAAGGTGCGAAGCCTGAGAGGTGCCGCTATGTGTGCATGCAGGGAGGATTTGTCTGAATGTTTCAATGATGATGGGGTGGAAATTGAAGTCAGTGAAGTCAAGAGCAGGAGACCATTCCCAGACACGGGGTAGTAAGAAGTCCTTCCAATGCATCCTTCACTCATGCTTCACCTATATCATACCCAGTGTTGCCAACAGATGGGAAAAGAGAGGAATCCAAGACCCTTTTCTCTGTCTTACAGGTGACCTATATGAGAAATAGGCATGTACATTTCCCCCCATAATCTTATTAGGTGGAAAATTCGGCATAGAAATCATGACATAGTTGGTGTGGAGTCCCTACTCCTACAACTAGATAACCTGCCTTCTCATTGCTTGAAGAAGCCTCCTAGCTCTGAGATCTAGGGTTCACAGTTGCAGGTTACATTAAAAAGGGCTCTGTCTTAACTACTCTTCTTCATTAGCAGCTGCCATGTTGGAAGCAGCAATACAACATTACCAATTGTTTATCTGTTAGCCTCTAGGTCATTACTCACAGAACTAAGTCTGATCAGGGCAGGAGAAAGGATGAATCTTATAAATGGTTCATGCTGAGTCTGAGAAACCACCCAAGTGGATTTTCTGTGGCGATATTTGCTTTTAGTGTGAGTCAATGCCAAATCCCATGGAAAGCTTTATTATGTCAGAATCTCAATTAGCCTCTCCTGATGTCCCATTCCAATTTGTCTTCAAAAACAAAATGTATCTTAGTTTTCACATTTATCCAAATCAACACATGTATTCAATGGACCCCTTTGATTTTTATTTTCATAATCTTTTTCTTTGGAATCATATATGATTCGATTTTCACTGTTGGTCATAAGGGTAGCTCTGGCTTGGGTGTTCCTGGTCTTAGAAATGTGGTCCCCAGTGCAGTGGCACTCAAAGTAGGACCCATCAGAGGTTCTTAAAGCATTTAGACCCTACCTTAATGAGTAGGTATATGCCAGAGTGGGCGGGGTTCTTACAAAAGACAAGGAAACTTGAAGCAGAGAGCAGCCCTGAGTTGATATAGAATATGTAAACACAATAGGAACTGTAAAGCAAATAAATTTATGGTCACCCATCTTGGTGTTCTCTTACAGAAGAGTCTAACAGGCCAAGAGAAAGGCCTACTGGAAGCAGATTTCTCAGTGCTGCTCATACATTCAAATGAGCTCCATTTAGAATGTGTTTCAGATGTACGCTTACTTCTCCTGTTTTATACCTTTAAGCCACATACAATTTTTTAACCCAAAGATCTGATATTTCCAAGTCTGTTGCTTTACCCAGTAATATAAGCTTCACATTGGAAATAGCTGCATTTAAAAGAAAATGCTGATGTCCAAGACTTACTCTATACCAATTTAAATAATAGTCTACAAAGTTTTCCTAATATATTCCCAAATGGCTCTTACTTGCAGCCTAGGTTGAGAACCATTGTGTAAGCTGACCTTCTCAAACATTAATGAGTATACCAACCTACAGAGTTCCTGGGGGTGGGGTGTGGGGGAATCAGATTTTGGCTTGGTATATCTGGAATGAAGCCTGAGGTCGAAGCTTTAACAAGCTCCCAGGTGATGCTATACTGCTGGTCCCTGGTCCACATTTTGAGTAACATGAGGAACCTAGAAATAAGATTGTTATTCTGGTCAGGAATATTGTTTCCCTCACACCAGTACAATTGGATAATATTCCCAGTGTCTGGTAGGATACACCTTTTCTGGATGTGTACATAAAAGTTGGCTGCATTGAAATTGCCCTTGTATTTTCCCTCATCTATTTCTTCATGTTATAAATACACAGCAGGAAGGTCTGAAGCCACAGAGGGAGAACTTAGTATCCCAATACAGGCAAGCTCTCTCAGTAACCAGAATGACCTGAGGCTTTGCTGCATGACTGATGGATCTGACCAGAAGCTACTGGAGGCATTGGCACCATGGAATGTTAAGGCTTCTATCCTAAAATACCATCAACCTTTGGTGTAATTCAACAAGCAGGGACTACCTGGGTCTCTAGAAGCATCATATCTCAAATGTAATATCCATGGCCTAGAAGTAGTTCAAAGTGGGATGCTTTGTTTGAATGATCCAAAATGCAGTTTCTATTTAGTAGATAGGGGTGGCATCCTAAGAATTTGCATCTAACCAGCTCCCAAGTGATGTCCTATACTTGAGTAGAGTCTCTTTAAAGTCAGCGAGGTAACATTGGTCTGGAACTTCCCATCATTTTCTTTGACTATTTCAAAGTAGGCTCAGAGATGATTCACTTCTGGGGAATGTATAGAAGAGGACCAGTATAGAGTGGAAGATAATTTCTTCCCTTTTCAATGATACCAACAAAAAATGGAGAACAGGGCTGAAGGAGACACTGTGGAAGGCACTGTAGGATATTTGGGGTACTGTGTATTAGGATACAGACATAAGGGATGGGATGGGGTTCTTGGGTAGCTTTGGTTATTTAAAAGAGGCTGGGTGAGGACACCTTATCTCTAAACTGCAAGCATGCTTTCCCAACCCATGCTGGAGAATGCTTAGTTCTAAACACTGAATCTTCCATCCTTATAGGATGGACACCTTTACCAGGAAGACAGGGGTCTGAAGAAACAACAGCTTTCCTCATCACCACAAGGGCTCCTGAGGCTGCTGTGTTGTGGCCACATTGGCATGCAGACAAGCAAGGCTCTTTTAGGCTGCTTTTAGGCCCCATCTTTAAGACAACTCCTCCATTCTGTTTCAAAATCTTCCAACTGCAATGTACATATCGGATTGATATGGGCATTGCAGAGATGCTTTGAGTTGAAGGCCGCAGTCTCTTTCTTTAGCCTTCCTTCCTCTCTGTAGTTTCCTGCATGGAAACTAGATTCAGGGTACACATGTGGAATGGGAGGAAGGGATCCAATAAGACTTTCTTTGGGACCTCCTGTTTTCTCCTAGAGGATTTTGGGACTACTTCTGTACATACCATTGTTGGCCACTGATTCTGCCCCAGCATCCTTTGATCGTGTCTGTAATCCTGGATATGACTTCCAGTTGTGATATTTGCTGCCTTCCTTTTTCAATAGTGGTGACAAAGGGTGATTGTTGTTTGAGTTGAGAAATCTTAAACATTGTCCTCGAGCTGGAGAAATTGCTCAGTGGTTAAGAGCTCTTACTATTCCTGCAGAAGACTCAACTTTGGTTCCCAGGATGACATGGTGACCTCACAACCACCCATAACTCCATTTCCAGGGTATCCTACACCCTCTTCTGGCTTCAAGTGACACCAGAAACTCACATACACACATACATACATACATACATACATACATACATGCAGTCATCCGCATGTACATATGAAATAAAAACAGCCCAACCAATTAAAAACAAAACAAAGCAAAAATCCCAAACCAAACCAAAGCAACAACAAAACCCAACCAAACAAAAACCACACCAGAAATCCTTCCACATGTAGGGTCCTTGAACAAAGCTGAATTAGGAGCTCCTGATTGTTTTTGCCAAGACAGGGCCTGACTGCTGTAAACAACATCCTGGTGGATTATCTTCTTAGAATTTCCAATGGGAAGTTATATGTTTGTTTCCCTTGATGGCAGATTTCCTGGGTTTCTTCTCATTAACCTAAGCACAGAAAGGCTCATTTCCCTCCCTATGCTTCAGAAAATGCCCAGGAAGTCCTTTCCTTTTCACACTCAAACCCTCCAGATTCTCCAGCATTTGGTTCACAAAACAAACAAACAAACAAAACAAGTTTACTCCCCTCTCTATTAAAAAAGAAAAGAAAACTTTAAAAAACAACACCAAACCAAAACAATCACCCTTTCTGGTTTCTCAGAGGAAGTCCTGGACTTCTCACCTCCACCTTCTTTGGCCATTCTGGAATTAGTGTTCCATTCTCTGGTCTTCCCTAGCTTAAGTGCACACATCTCCCTTCCCAGAATTTTGTGCTTTAGTTTCAGTGGCAGAGAAGTTGGTGGGAGGAGATAATGCCAATAAATAGATTATCAGGTGGATTCTCATGTGAGCACTCACAGCTCTGCGGGCCCAGGGATCTAGGACAGTCAGACACAGACCAGCCACATACAGCCTGAGTTGGCTCACCTCCTGTCTGTCTCCCCTCCCCCAACTCTCACTTCTTTTCATTTCAGCTCCAGCAGGCGGGGCAACTGGGAGAAGACATTTATTTCACTCTGTATTTTTCCAAATTCAGAGGACTGCCATCTGCAGCAAGTCCTCAGTCCTTCCTCTCAAAGGGATCTGAATGTTCTTTGCTTTCTTTTACTTTTCTTTTAATTTTTTTTAAAGCTCAAGCCTAAGTAAAAAGTAAACGATTTATATTTTTCCAACTATTTTTCTTAGATATGGTTTTAGAGGTCAGAGCTGCGATGACGAGATGTTAATGGAGTCTTTTTATGTCTAAAGCTACTGTAGAGGTGTGGGGACAATGTGCATGCTTTGCAAATGCCTCTGGAACTTAACATAGAGGCCTGTTTCCAATAACAGAACATGAGAAAGGCAAATCTGTCTGCCTCAGCTCACTGACTGCCATTCCCAATGCACACGCGGTCTGTCTGTACTGAAAATGTTTCCACCAGGCAGGCAGGAAAAAAAGTGCTGCAGACTTGAGAAGGAAATTGTCAAAGACACATGTGGCTGGCCTCAGCACAGTGGGGTCCAAAGAGGGGACCCCTTGAAAGCCACAGCAGCAGTAGGCATTTAGATACAAGCTTACTCTAAATAGGCTACTGCATTGGGGCATCTTCCAGGCGATCCATTAGTGTAGGAATCACAGGATGCTAGAACCTGGCTTTCTGGAGGAAACAGGAAGCTTACTTATCTCAGTCCATCTTTGTTACGCTTTCCATCTGGAATGCTTTTTATTGACTTTTGTTACTTAACTTGATTTCTGTCACTCCTGTCCGCATCATTTTTAATGAGAAGTCAAACTTTAGCCAAAAAGCTTCTTGTGTGCTTATAACAGATTCGTTCATTTCTGTTAGCTTATCTTAATTTTATAGAGAAATGGTTTACCCCATGATATTTCCATATGTACACATGATAGACTTTGATCATTTTCACCTTGTCTACTGATTTTTCTTATAACCCACATCTGTTTCTGCTCTTCCTATATCTGAGTCCCCTTTCACTTTCATGCCCTCCATCCCCATAATAAGCACCTTGTCTTGGTGAGACTTTGCTTAACATTATGATCTCCAGTTCCATCTACTTTCCTGCCAAGGATGTAAATTCAGCTTTTTCAATGGCTGAGTAAAACTACATTATAATATATATATATATATATATATATATATATATATATATATATATATATCACATACGCACAATACACATGTATACACAAAGACACATACACACACACACACACACACACACACACACATATATATATATATATATATATATATATATATATATATATATATACACATACACTCACACAAACACACACACATACGCATACATATATATATAAAACACACCATATATATATATATATATATATGTGTGTGTGTGTGTGTGTATGTTATATATGTGTGTATGTGTGTGTGTGTATATGTTGTGTATTCTTCATCCAGTCTCCTGTTGATGGGTTCCATATATTGTCTATTGTGAATTAGTCTTCAATAAGCAAGGGTGTGCAGTTATCTCTTCTAAATGCTGGTTAATTCTTTGAGGTATATACCTAGCCATGATGGGATAGCTGGGTCACATGTTAGTTGTGTGTATATGCATGTTAATATGCATGTGCATGTGTGTATGTGTCCTTACATCTGTGTGTAATGCAGACACATGGAAGTCAGAGGACAACTACCCAGAACTGTTTTTTTTCCTTCCACCATATGTGTTCCTGGGACCTAAGTTAGGTCCTTAGGCTTGGCAGCAAGTGCCTTTACGTACTGATCCATCTCAAACACTCCTGTTTGAACTTTTTCAGGAATCTCCATGGCAATGTCTGTAATGTCTGGAAGGATTTACATTCCCAGAGTGTCAGGATGCACCATCTTTTAACATATTTTCCTTGCAGTATTAAAGAACACATACAGTATGGTTAGAAGCCCTGGAATGCTGCCCACTAGGTTCTGGCTTTTTCATGTAGATGTTGATAATGGAAGCTCTTATTTGTGGAAACATTGGTATATTATTTTCCTGGTTGTACATTCTACTTTGACAAAAAACTTCTAGATTTTAGCAGAAAGAGACACATTGCTGTACGTTTCATTCATTTGGTTTATACAAGAGAGTATTTTATAATTAATTTTATAAGTAATTTATAATTAATTTCAGAAGCAGGAAGGCATCATGGATTCTGGCAAGGGTGCATGAGTACAGGGACTATTTGAGATGAAAAGAACCTAAGTGAATTATAACCTACTAGCCCCACTTATTAAGGAAAGGGAGAGAGTTGAAAGGTTAATGATTTAATCGAGGAAGCCTGGCTGAAATTTTGGAGATGCATTGAGACCATGACATCTTTTCTATTCCTCTCTTTATGTAGTACCATAAAAGGCATCTGCCATACAATAGCAAGAGCTAATATATTTTGGCCACTAAATACTCTAGTCACTATGGCCTTGGAGAAGAGAGTCAACAGCCCTAAGTTTCTCTTACCAAGCTTTCTTATGCAGTTATGAGTGTACTGTTTTTCATTGGCTTGAGAGCCAACATTCTCTATAGGACAATAGGGATTTCACCAAACCTTAGAACAACTGTAAGACAGTCGGCAAGGAGGCTGAAAAAAACAAAACAAACAAACAAACAAAATTGTTCATCATACAAAGACCTCTCTGCCGTAAGTTGGAACAAAGAGGCTTCCGTGTGGAACCAAAATAAATGCAGAGAGGTGACTACTTGACAGCATGTCCTTAGTCCCCATTGGCTGAGAGAAATGATAGTTTCCAGATAGCTAGCTAGTACCTTGCACAAAAGCCAAGCACTTCTCTCCAGAATTATGAGCCTAGCTCAGTGTTCTGTGGAAATGGGCACTCTTCGGCTCATTCTGTGATCATTCTGATGATGGGGTTTACACTAAATGCTGCCATTACTGCACTATAATGTGTGGAAGTAATTTTGTTTCAGCGTTGGGGACCTGAGAGAACTTGTTTCGTGCCTGTTATTAGTCTACATTCAAGAGAAAGTCATTTGCTGGAAGAAAGTTATTAAAACAACCTAATGCAATATTTGTGTGAGAAATAATAAAGTTGATAAATTATAGGTGAGCAAGGCAGAGCTTCTCTGTATTTCCTTCCGGATCACACTGCATATTGTTAGTATTTATTATGTTGCAGCTTCTTGGATGGATGGTTTGTCTGTTTGTTATGGGATTAAAGATGCATGCTCTTGGCAAAGAGGCCAAAGCACAGACGAAAGGCTGGACACTGCTAGATTATTATCATGTATCATGAATGTATTATCATGTATCATGAATGGTGTCTTCATGCACGTGCACATGCACGTATGTGTCTATGTGAGTCTGTCTGTGTGTTCTCAAAGTGAGCAAAATTTGATTTAAAACAAATCAATTTCTGGTTCACCAACAAGAGGTTCTTTTTTGGGACTGCTGACTCTAACTTGTCTCTTCACACAGTATTTAACACTCTGTCAAAGACAGTCTAAGATAATTGCAGGAGTAATTTTATCTTTTCTTGATTTTTGTGATGAAATGCACTGTATTTTTTTTTCTTCCAATTCCTTTGAGAGTCTTTTGTGACATTGCTTGATTTTTGGGCCTCTGAAGGAATTTTTCATTATGCAAACATTTTTTCCCTTTGGGATATATACTTTCTTTTAAAAATAATACTTTTTACAAATTCTTTGACAATTTTGTACAGTGTATTTTGATCCCCTTGATACCTGCTCCTCTTATGTGTAACCTTTCCATTGTTACCTGCCAGTGCACCCAGCTTTGAATTGTTTTATACTTTTCTCATTTTTCAATGAGTTCAGTTTATGTTACCCAACTAATCCTGGGACAGGAGCCTACCCTGAACCTGGTAGGCTCAGGAAGTGTCAGACCATCAAAGAAAACTGAATTTCTTTCTCCTCAAAGCTATCAAATGGCAATAGTTGCTCAACTGGTGGTGGTATTTAAAGATACCCTTTTCACCTTCATGCTGAGATGTTGTGTGGCTTAGGTTTGTGCATGCCAACTGCTGTGCCTCCATGTGTGTAACTGCCCTATTGTTAATGATTCCATCAGCTTCCGAGCCTACTATTCCCCAAACTTCAGCCAGCGTGCATAAAAATCATCTGAGAACTTTTGAGATACACACATTTTGGCCTTCATCTCATAAGTCAGCAGCTCAGGTAGAGTACAAGAAAGTACATTTCGTACAGTATTTCATATGGGGCTGCTGGTCTGTGGCTGAACTCACAATGGTGTCACTGTGGAAATCAGATGTTTGCAGTTAGTTATATAACACCAAGGACTAAGTCTTCCTTCCAATTCTTCTGGAAGGCTTACTGGCCAGCTTTTAGGGGTCTTAGGTATAGGATGAGCTTTGACATTATCCTCCTTCTTATTTCCTTTCTGTGTCTACTGTCTATGCCTCTTTATTCTAGGAATCCAAGTTTGAGATCTTAGAGTCCACTTGCCTGACTGTCTCATCTTTAGCTTTTGCTCCCTTGAGTATCAGATCCAGCACAGCTAGCTCATCTTTAATGGCCTTTTGACTCCTCAGTTTGTCACCCACTTGTGTGGTTCTGGGTGCCTTTTCCACACCTACCTTGTTTATGCTGTCTTAGCCACTCCTGTTTCTAAAATGCCTCTGGTCTAAAGTTGCTTTCTCAGCCTGTACCATCTGTGTCCCTTTTTACTTCTGACACAGATAAAGTCTCTTATAGGTCATCATAGAGGGATAGAGAGCTGAGTTACATTATATTAAAGCCTCTGGCCACTCAGATTTACAGAGGAAACTTAAAATAATCGAGTCTTCCGATAGAAAATTCTTAGGATAATTTGAGGTAGGCATTAATTCTTTTGTGTTAGCTCCATTCCTCTGTTTCCGAGACTCATTTTCAGCCAACCTTAACTGAACAGAAGTAAAAGCCCATTCTTGGTATTTTTGGTAGTGTTAGTCTTACATTTTACCCCTTGCCCACACTATCCTTAGAATAATAAGATATTCTTAATGGTATGGAGATGACCTTTACATGGGTTGAATAAACCATGCTAATTGTAGACTTTTAAATATAATAGGGAAAGAGAAAAGGAAGATATTACAATATTGGAATAAAACTATAATATTAACTACCAGTTTCTATTGCTGTTTGCTTTGTGTATTGACAAACTTCACTTGCCAAGGGCTAAAAATTGATTTGTCCTGCCTCATTTCCATTATAGTTAAAGTCATTATGTGGAACAACAGTAGCTTTTACCAACAAGGAAAAAAATGTATCTATCTTCACAATTAACTAGGAAACTGGCATTTAAGGATTTCAGACCACCGTGTCCTTACTGTAGAGAATATAATTGTTAAAAGTGTGACACTATGAAATGGCAAGTCCCAAACACTTAGTTAACCTTTTCTGTGCTCTGACAGTAAGGTTAGAGTGTCTATCACTTGTACTGAGAAGTATAACTATAACTCTTGACTTTTACTTCTAGCTCATTAGTCAATACACATCTATTGAACGTGGTATTATGGAAAAGAGGTTATAAGGAGAGCACAGTTTCTTATTAAAAAGATCCAGTATTTGAGTTGGGAGAAAAGACACATGGGTAAAACAAAAGGCAAAAGTGAGCATCATGCAAAAAGAGAGCACATAAGGCTACCCTGCACATAAGGGCAGGAAACATGTCTTAAGTGATATTAAGTGGGGAAGGAAGTGAAATAGATGAGTGTGTGTTGGAGAAAGAAGGAAGGTATCTGTTACAGAGTGCTGTATTTTGATCTTGAGTGTTTTCTTGAGAGTTCACTGGGGACCTGCCTAACATGAAATCGGAAGGGTTGGAGGCAGAGGAATCTTTATGATGATAGTGCCACAATGGTGCCCCGGTTTTGAGAAGGTGACCTATGTAGTGTAGAACTACTACAGAGAGGGAGAACTGTGTCTTCCCTGGAGCCTGTGAGAAAGAAGGGCTGGATACAGAGCCATGGTGAGGCAGGCAGCTTGTGATGATGGACTGCCATGGCATTTTCAGAAAGACTTCATCAGGCTGTGTGTCCTAAGAGCTGAACTTAAGACGGGAGTCTGGAGCAAGGACTCTGGATAAAGCTAGGGCTGCAGGGGAAAGGAGAAGAAGAAGCAGAGTGGGGCAAGGGAAGAAGTCAAGGAACAAAAGGTTCCTACAAAGACGGAGCCTGCTCCGGTGGGTGTTTAGAGTTTAAGTCAAACCAGAAGTTTATCCCAGACTGAGAAAAATGGGCCAGGCCTTTGTGTCTATTAAACACATGTCACCTACAACTTGCCTCCAGGTGCAGCATGAGAAGTAACCGCCCAGGTGTTTCACAGCAGATGGCTTCTGTCTGCTGGAAACGATTCTCTAGAAAGAGGGCAAGCCAGAAGATGACAGCCAATGCTCTCAGCAGTTTGGGTAGGGGAGTACCCTTGGACTGCATGGTTTGCTCCGTGGATCTTATGCACCAATTAAAAAAAAATAGAATATTTAGTCTTCTTCTTCCCCATTAGATCACAATCTCCCAAGCTAACTATGACACATAATTAGAAAGTAAAAATGGTGTAATATTCTTAATGTCAGTCCTCTGCCTCCTCTTCCAAAGAGCTACTACTTTCATATACTTATATGCCAAAGCCCCTATCTAAATAATAAACCAAAACTTGGATGTATTCAAGCTAGCATCCACAGCAAAGGCAAAGAGACCTTGGAGGCTAAGCTCCCTTACCTACCTCACAAACCACAGTCCTGTATGTTTGATGTAGGCACAGAAGTTACTGTGTTATTACCTAGTTCTGTATGTTTGACGTAGGCACAGAAGTTACTGTTTTATTACCTAGAAAGACCTTTAGAAAGGTGTTTTACATGTTAGAAGACATGTTATTAGTCTTCTTGTGATATGTGTACATAAGCAAACATATCTCAAATGATCTAGATATAAATTGGAAAAGATCCCACCTGGAATTTTAATATTCTGAAGAGTCAGAACATAACTTTTAGGCTAGGAAGTTTATAATCTTGGCTGTACTTCAGAATCATCTGGGAAATAAAGAAAATAAAACAATACCCAGAGAGATTAAACAGAATCTTAGGCGAGGGAGGAAGTGGAACAGGGATCAGCATATTTTTAACCCCTCAGAAACTGGGCAGGGTGCTATAGGACTTCAATCCTGGGATTCTGGAAGACTAGGCAAGAAGATCATGACTTCAAGACCAGGCTAGGATACATAGACCAGGATAGGATACATAGACCAGGCTAGGATACATAGACCAGGCTAGGATACATAGACCAGGCTAGGATACATAGACCAGGCTAGGATACATAGCCAGACCCTAAAATCCCAGGAGACAATAATATATAGCTGGAGTATGCTTTCTGTCAATTGGTCATTATGAAAAAATAAAACCAAAACAAGATGTAAAAAGAACCTGGAATGCAGTGGACCAAAGCACCAGCATTTATTATTCTCTGTGTAGCTTCATGCTGGCTGACTAGTACTTACGGTCTAAGTAAGTACTTAAGGTCATGGATAGGTCAGACAGGCTTGCTAATCTTGGCAATGTTCTCACAGCAAGCTGTTTAGTCAGTGATCTAACGTGAGACAATGCTCTATGCTCCATATGGTGGCACATCCCTAGATTAGCTGAACATCTTCACGTGGTAGCTTAGAAGGACTCCAGGAGACAGAGCAGGAACATATACAGTCTCTATTTCTAAGCTAAAACTCGGCAGGTCTTCACTTTTGTTTTAGTCTGTTCGCACCGAGTCAAGCAGTTAGCCAAGTGACAGAGAATAAAGGGACCCTAAAATTAGGAAGCTAAGGGAATCCATTGGGAAAAGCCAATACGTAAGACCTATAGTTCAATTTAGTATTTAGACTAAACTTTTTTTTCCTAGTGAGTTCTCAACTTTTATTGGTCCCTCAGTCCCCAGGGGTTCTCTCCTTCTCTGCCTCAGTGCCTCAGAACTCTGGTGTCATCAGTCTCAGACACCACATTGCCATCCACGATGTTACAGGGAGTTGTCTTAGGCACAGTTTGACTTTATGGTCATCACTGTGCTGAATATAAAACCTGAACATTTCATTCACAAAATAACTGAAAGCTTCCTCCACCTACACATACCCTTCCATCATTAGCATATTAGCATATTTGAATTTGACTTATAGCCATGGCATAGTCAAAGATACATACAATATATATATATATATATATATATATATATATATATATATATATTTCTTGAGGTTAAATGTATTTTAATATACTTGTACTCTGGTTTTAGTTCATAGAGAATACATCCACAAACAGGCAGCCAGAGAGATGCACACACTTAAAATTCATTTTTGTTTGATGTATTACTTATGGAGCATTCGTGTGACCTGTGAGCCGCTGGAGTATGTTCTGAGAAAATCATTATAGACACCTAATCTCTCACGTTTGACAACCTGTATCCTCAGAGCCTCACCATATTTCAATCCTACAGAACTGTGGCTCTGAATGGGAGGGACTGTCATGAAGGAGAAAGTCCTCAGCATCTCTTATGACTGCGCGTGAGAAGGTTGAGAGAGCCATAGCTGCATACCGCCTATCATTCACTTTGCAGTTGGTTTTCAGAGTGAAGATTAAAGCTCTTGTTGTGTCTTTATGGGTTTTTCCACAACTGATAACAAATCCCATCTGACAATCTACCTTTCCTCCTTTCCTTCTTTGGCCTACATTGTTGCTTAGTCAGAGTAATCAGTCCCTCAAACCTGCCTCTGTTATTATCCCCTTTCAAACCTACCATATTCTCAAGAACTGATCAGAACACCTGGGATCCTGTACTTTGCCTAGGCTGAGCAACAATTATAGCTCACTGTCAGACACGCATCATTCAGTCTAAGGGAAGTACCTGGCTTTTCTTAGTTATGAGTTTTTGCCACGTTTTTGATCCTCAAGTCTGACGGGTGAGCTAACTCAACTGTTTGGACTGCTCAGCTCTGCTGGTCCCTAACAAGAGGCCAAGCAGTCCACCTAGTCTACTCATAGTGAAAGACAGCCCAGAAAGATGCACAGGAGCATCTGCAGAGTGAGCAAAGTCATTAGTTAATATTCCAGAGTTTTAGAAATAAGAAACAGAACATCTTACATGTGTTTAGAATCCAATAGTACTCCATTTAACTAGTTTAAACAAATCTCACTTTGCTAAAGTATTTGAGAATTAAGAGATATCCTCGTCCATTAAAATCTTATACCCCTGTGTGGACAGACCACCAATATTGAGTGGCTTTTCTATGTCAAGTGCAGACATTTGTGATGTTGGAGTAGCTGTTCCATCTTTTCTGCATCTACAGAAAGCAATATTAAACTCTAGAATATAAGTCTACCATTTTAGTCCCCCATAGAGCCTTATCTAAACCATATAACTTTTTTTTTTGATTCTGTCTTCACACCCATAAAGATGGAAAACAACTCAAGGAACCATTTTAGTCCTGACAGTTTCACCAGATTCTTTAAGAAGAGCTTGACAACTTTCTGGTGGAATGAGATAGCTTTAAAATCTAGATAAACAAATTCAACATTGAAGAACAAATTATTCTCTCACACGTTTGTAAGTCAGGGCCAGGACTACCTTCCTTCATTCACCCAAATGTAGTTGAGAAGCTAATTCTTGAGGAACACATGTGTGTCATGCACCAGAAACATTCTCAGCAAATTTTCATGCTATCTGTCATCCTGAGATTGATAAAACAGTGAGAACAGAAGTGTTCATATCTCTCTGACTGGTTTTCATCAAAAGGATGTCTGTCACATCCTGTTGTAAATAAACTTACCCAAAGGTTTCATTCAGTTCTACCCCAAGGCATATATGGAAATTTATTGCTGGTAGGCGTGGCCTCAACATGAACAACTTGAGTGGTCCAAGTTCTGACCTGGCTAATTTTATACCTTAATTTCAAATTGGAAGGAGGAAAATTGGGTGTAGTCCTCACTTTTTAGAGACCTTAACAAGCAGAGAAGAGGCCTATGATCTATTTGCTTGTGACTTAACTTACCCATTGCCATCTCTGGTCTTTTCCTTGCTCATGTTTAGAGACCATCTAGCCTCAGGGAATTATAAAGTGAGCACTTTCATAAGCTCAGTCCCAAGCAAAGAGTATGCCCCTCACACCAGTGGGCTAACCTGTTTAGAACATTGGCAATGATGGATTATTTTCAGGTTTGTCTTCCTGAGGTTCTCAGCATTGAAAAATGCTTTCTTTCTGGCACTGCACTTGCCTGTCCTCCTACACGATGAGGCAAATGTCTCCATGACAAATGGGCCATGCTGCAGTCCTTAGAAGTCAGCAACCTGGATGCTTATTACACTAGAGGGAAAATACTCTCAAGAGACCTTCATGGAAGCCAGCCCTTCTCTCATGCCAAATGGCCATTATGGGGTCTAACCTGGCTGACAACTCCCTGTGGGGAATGACTGCATTTGACTGTGGTCCAGTGACTTTCTTGCTAAAGAGAAAAAACAATACTGCCCAGGACCTAGTTCCTTCTAACCTTTCTCACTTGTTTTCATTAGAGGTATGGCCACTTCCAAACAGAATGGTTGAAAAGCAGTGATAAACATTTATTTTATTCATCTCTATAACTGGACTCTGGTGTTTCTTTGCTGCACATGTCAGTAGGTGAGGAGGATCAAATTTAGGTCAATGGTTCACTTCTAAATTAACTTATTCCAATGGCAGCTGGCTCTCAAATGAAGTGCCCGTCTTTACTTGAGATTCCATATGACATGAACTTGCCTCCTCACTACAGGAGGACTGCTTCCAAAGACCAGCATCTCATGAAGAAAATGTGGGCAGAAACTATCCTGATCTCTGTGACCTAGTCTGGACATTGCAGGGTCACATCTGGTATTTTAACATTTTCTTCAAATATGTGCAGTTTTAAAGAGCTGTCCAGGTTCAGGAAGAAAAAGCTATAATTCATAGAGGATGGGTATGTACAACAAACCTCGTCAAGGTTGCACAGGGAAAGAAATATTGTCATGACTCTCTGTGGAATATGAAACTTGACATCATACCCTCATTGTCCCAGACATATTCTCTAGTAGGGCTTGATTTTGATGTCGCCATGGAATTCTTCTCTTAGGTATCCATGTAGCTCCCATTGCCACTTCCTTTACATCTCCACCAAAATATTTTTTTCTAGGCAAGTACTTCCCTAGACAAGATGTAAAAATGTAACACATTTCCCAGCTCCGCTAAATTTTTTTTAAGTGCTCAGTATGTAGATTCTGCATGTTTGACATATCTTGTTATTTGTTTTCTCTTCCATTAAATTAAAATAGTAGCTTCCACATAAGCAGGGACTTTGTTTATTTCATATATTGTTCTTTCCTTAGTGCTAGAAGATTATCTGATAATGGAACTAGGGCACAATGTCTACATGCTTAAGTAAACCAATGTACAGCTTCCCTAAGAAATGGCATTGAGCCTGGGCCCACATTTACCCTCTTTATTATATGCTAAACAGTGTCAGACATATCCCTATGATAAAAGTATTTCAATATTGATTATCAAATATGATGGTTTAGAATAACTTGATTTGGGAGGAGATCAGCAATGAACGACCAGCATTCCACTTCTTGTCACTGACTGATGTCGCCTCTCCTTCCTCCCCTGCAGATATGCAGAGCTGACTACTATGTACACTCAGCCCTCTGGACCACAGTGCTTCTGATTAGACCTGGGAATTGTATCAAGAGAAAGGGGAAATATCACAGGCCATACCCAGGAGACAAGATGTCACTCTGGCAATGAACCTGTAGCTGTTTGCTTGCTATTCCTTCCACATTGCCTGGCATCTGAAATGACTGACCTCAAAGTCAATTGCAAGTTTGCCTTTGCCTTTTCCCAATAGGGATCAGTGTTCACAACTGATGTACAGTGACTTAGAAAATGGAAAGAAAACATAAAAAAAAAAAAAAACCTATCATTACCTCAATTATTATCTTATAGCTGATTGGGTAATCTTACTATCCTGGGGGAATGACCTTTCTCATTTCAACATTGTTCATGAAACAGACAGTCACTGCTTTTGCTTGTTAGCACATTCTGCAGAAGTGTCTGGAAGAAAGTAGTGACATTTCAAAATGGATTAATCAAGGATGCTTTAAATTGGATGCCTTCTTGAATTTCATTTAAATGTTACTTGCTGTAGATTACAAGTTGGTATCAGGCTGGCATGCCCTGGACCCCATTATCACACATAAAATTCCAGGGGTTCACAAAGAATCTGTGCTAAGATGATCTTAAAGGACAGTCCTCTGCATGTAGTGATTAATAACATTACTTTCAGCTAAAGGAGGAAGAAATAAGGTCCACCTGTCCTAGCAGTTTTAACCTGGTGGACACTATGATCATAGTGGTCTAGATACATCACCTGAGTCAATTCAGCACACAGACTTGCATTATCTCTCCCTCACACATACAAGGACTCTGAGTCCAGAGATATCTAGCAAGGGTGGCCTTGTTCTGTGTGTTTAGGGCTGTGTGGGACAAATGGGGTCCCGGAGTCCTGGCAGGGATTCTGCTTCCTTAAGCAGGGGTTATGAGAATGAAAGGACTTCACATACTTTGATTCCTTCTGAGACTAAGGAAGAAGAATATAGACGACTAATGTAATTTATGGACAGAAGCACTTTGAATTTAAATGAAGCAACCAATGGTCCCTTTGATTGACATTTATATCTCCTTTTATAGAGATCACATAGAGTAGTGTTATAATTCGTGACAGTTTTGATTGTAAAATATATGGGACTTTAAGCTCCCTGGAAGAAAGAAGAGATGATTAATATTAATAATTAAGCACTAAATATAAAACAGATATGAATAACATGCTTTGTATTTATATAGCTATTGTCTTACCTTGTTGAAAAACACTATATGCTTTATTGTTAGGATTGCAATAATAAGACACTATGTTATCTAAACCACATAAAGGAAGGCATTCAACCTTATCCCTAAATCCTATTAATTAATACTCACATTACAGAACAAAAACGACAGCCATTTGACTTTACTATTCAAACTGTTTTCAAAGCAATGTGACTGATTAAAGACATAGATTAAAATTCAAATAACTTGGTTAAAATGTTTAGACACAAAGCCAGTGGGAGTGTCAAGAAAGAATGTGGAGATCTAAAAATAAAGAAATAATAAATATAAATGAGAAAACAGGCAAATAAAAGTAATGCTATATCAAGGATGTGAGCATGCTTGTGTGTGTGTGTGTGTGTGTGTGTGTGTGTTGTCACAGGATGCTGAGCGAAGCACCTCTGGGCTGTCAGCAAAAATACAGTTCTAATAAGAGTCTGTATTGTTATGGGGGAAACTATTTCAAGAGAAAAAGTACATATCTTAGATTATATCTAGCACTTGGAAAATTGCAAAATGTTTTATCACCTCTATTTCCTACCCCTTCTCTTCCCTTCCCATAACCATAATCAGGACCAGGAGGAACAAGGCAGAAAAAGGTATCAGAAATGGATGAGCACTGTTTTCAACTCAACGTAAGCGTTGTCTTTATATCAAACTGGAACAAATCAATAAGTACAGAAAATGCCATAGTTAGCAGGTTTTCATTCAAAAGCCATTTGAAATACTTCAAATAAAAGCATAATGGATACATGGTTTAAAAATTAGTGAAACGTGGATGAAATTTTTGAAGCATGAAGAAAAGGTGACCCCCAAAAGGTATCTGTTTATACATTGTATTTAGGAAACTCCTTAACTGTGGGATTCAGTTTGAATTGGTTGTATTTAAAACAAACAAACAAACAAAAACAAAACAAAACAAAACAAAAAACAAAGAGAAGAGAAAATATGAGCATATACATAGTTTATATCACCGTGACCATTCTCATTTGCTAAGATGTGGGAGAAGCTCTTAACTTGATTTTGTACTTAGGTTGTTTGAGTTCTCGTCTTTTGGCCCCGAGATTCTGATGACAGAGAAAGAGACTGCCTCTCTCCTTCTAGTCTTTTGAAGTTTGTGGTGGCTCTTATAAGTATAAGCCTCTGATGTTGTATACCTTATCTTTTGTGGATATAACTTTTAACCTTTGCTTTATTCGTAAGCTAACCCTATTTCTAGCAATCAGGAGGCAGAAGCAGGCAGAGTCTGATGCCAGCCTAGTGTACATAGTGAGTTCCAGGATAGCCAGGGCTACAAAGAAACCCTGCCTCCAAAATAGAAGATAGATAGATAGATAGATAGATAGATAGATAGATAGATAGATAGATAGATAGACAAAACGAAATGAAATGAATTAAATAAGCTACAAATTTAACAGCTTAAACTAATAGTTACTGATTCAGGATTATGTGGGTTTGCAATTACTGTTGGTAAGCCAAGACATTTGGGGCTATTCTTGCCTAACTCTCCTGTGCTGCCGCAGGAACCCTGGCAGCTGTGCTCTGGCTGAGTGTACTGGTATGACCTCACCCACAGGTTTGGCAGGCTGAAGCCCGAAGTGTACCTTTTGTGTATGTGCCTCCTCCAGAAGACTAGCCTGAACTCCGTTAACTGTTTATGTAAGTGTGCCGAAAGGGGCAAGAGTCAACATGCAAACTCCTAGCAAGCTCTTCCTTGAATACCATTTACTTATGTTCCACTCACTGCTAAAACAACACATATATCCGAGCCGAAAATCAAGGAATGGACAAAAGGACATTCATTGCAGGAAGGACTTGTAACAAAAAAATTCATGACTTCTTTCCCTTTGCATCCTACCACAAGTTCACCTTTATTGTTGGATGGGGAATGGAGGGACCACCTTTTCCTTACATACAAGTTAGCTTAAGGAACAGAATTGCAGCTGCAACTTTTTACAAAACATCCTTTGTCCTCCAAGGAGGTCAACTGTGCGTCTGTGTGATGATGCGCTTTGAGAGAGAGAGAGAGAGAGAGAGAGAGAGAGAGAGAGAGAGAGAGAGAGAGAGAGAGAGAGAGAGAGAGAGAGAGAGAGAGAGAGAGAGAGAGAGAGAGAGAGAGATTCGCCTCTCCAGATGATGTGACAGAAATGAGAAACCACATACTCTAAGAGATACAGAGAAACTAGGCAGCTTGAAATTGTGGCTACGAAAGTGTGCGCATGCGTGATGATCATGCATGCGATCGACTCACCTGTGCCGCTATGTTACCCAGTTTTCGATTTCTGCGGGCAAGGGGAAATATTGAAGAATTATGAATAGGCTTTTATAATTCAGCTGTGAAGTAAAATGGTTCGGTTAGTTTTTATTTATTAATTTATGTAACCATCCGAAGGCATTTTTGCGCAGTGCCTTCTATTGTTTCTGACACACTCTTCTGTGACCCTGACGGCAACAGCAGAGATGTCTTTACGCCACGATATCCCCAGCTTTCATGTGGTGCCAGATTTCCTGCAGGGCTCCCAGCTGCAGAGGCCACTGATAACTGGAAATGCCCTTTGATGAGCCTGGGATACTTAAATGCTGTTTCAGGCTCTGTCTCAAAGCAATGCTGAAACTGCAAGTTCCTGTGCTGTTGAAGCTGTAGGTGCTTTCGGTAGTCTCATAGCCTTACAAGGGATTCCATAATAACCACTTTTTTGAGACAGTAGTTTGGTTTGGGTTTTGTTATTGTTGTTTTGGTTGTTTGTTTGGTTGTTAGTTTTTCTGTTTGTTTCGCTTTGTTAATCTCACTCAATAATTTTGATGGTCCTAGCTCTGGATCCTTCATATCAACTATATTAGTTACCCAAGGCACAAAATATACAATAACAAATAACGCATAATCTCCTAACTCTATCTGTGGACTGGTGTTTATGGCACACATGATCGTGTGGTAAGTTGTTAGTGAGGAGACTTCGTTATTTTGACTATATTCTCTGACATATCTAGGTGACATAACCCCATCTTTGATAAAGAAGGTGGCCTAGATTTGAGATAGAGAAATAGAGAGAGCAGGAAATCACTCATGTTTTCTTGAAGCTTTAGAAAAATGATTTTATTTTAATTAAAAAATATGTTTATTTATCTGAATGGTCTGTCTGCATGTGCACCTAGATGCCAGAAGAGGGTATAGGATCCCATTACAGATGGTTGTGAGACACCATATGGTTGCTGGAAGTTGAGCCCAGGACCTCTGGAAGATCAGTCAGTGCTCTTATCCACTGAGCCATCTCTCCAGCTCCCCACAGTATCAGTTCTATTAAAAGAAATTCACCAGGCAAATTCAGATTCAAAGGCTGGGAAGTAGACTTTATTTCTTCATGAAGATAACTGAAAAGTGTCATCACAAAATACATATATGCTATTAAGGACAGGCGATTGGAGCTGTCTACACAACCGCTCTAACTATCACACATTCAACAACTCTGAATCCTGGGGAAGGAACAAGTTTGTAGCTCAGACCATTCCAAATGCACTTTAGAGAGATTAATTTGGAGCTCTTTCTAAAAAGGTAGAAGATGAATTGACTTGGGTGGGGATATCAGGGGTTGGTGTAACCATGGATGTGGCCTTTGTTTTATGCATGTGATATATCATGAGGGCACAAGACAGGGATAGCAAATAGGCTGCATGCTGTGTGATGGATTTGTAGTAAATGCCTGGAGTAAGGTGCTGGAGAGAGTTATGTGGCCACATTTCTGGGTGAGCTGAGCCCAGAGACTAGATAGATTGACCATGTCCACTATGGTCACTGGAGGGAGAAGTGATGGCACCATGACAGCATAGGCTGCCATCTCTGTCCCATCAAGAGCAGTAGACATGAGGTCAGAGTCCTTTAGAAGCAATTAGTAGGTACAAAAGCACTGCTGAAGGGAAGCTGTGAATGTCAGAAAACCAGAACTTTGGATTTCGACTGTCAGTGAATTGTTAGGTCATTTCTAAGATCATCTATTTAAAGAGTGGGCTCAAGTGTTTTATAAATCTTTGTCATTTTTTTTTAGCACACATACATAATTTTCTGTTACTTTTTTAATATATCAAAAGATACACCAGAGCATAGAAGTTATAATAGGCTCTGCGATACCCCGACATTTGGTATATTACACCAGCCATCTTTGACTTGTGAATCTCATATCCCAAGAGCCCAAATGAATGCCAGAGTGACAGATAGCTTGCATACTATGTGTGCTGTGCTTTTTAAGCACACGCATGGCCAATGCTGAAGTTTAACTCCCCACAAGTACAGCCGGGGATACTTTCTTTTCCACAATTTTGTGGGCAGAATATTTTAACATAATTCTTAGCAACTTTTTTCTAATTCATTAAGTTGAGAATTTGTCTTCATAAGTACTCTACAACTCCTTTCAGCATACATGGATTTACAGTGTTGCTGTTCTGCTTTGGAGCCACTAGTAAACAAAATAAAGGTTACCTCAACATGAAGCACCGTAATGCTCACAATCCTCTGTCTCAAAACCTACATGTCTACCCAGTGCCTAACAGCCAGGCAGTACATGCATTTGGGCTATACTGGACAAAGGGGGTGAGAGTATCATGACAGATGGTGTGAGATTCAACCATGCCACTTGGAAGACTGAGTAACTTAAAACTTCTGAATTGCTTGTTTCTAGAATTTTCCATTTAACACCTGCACACTATGGTTAATAGCAGATCAATGAATCCGTGTGGATAAGGAGCGGTTGTCATATTCTGGTTATTTCTGTGAAGCCATTTGGATGAGATAAGCATTGAAATGGACCACTGGAGTAAAGAAGATGGCATTTAACAATGTGAGTGCTTCTCATACAGATTTGAGCAGTACAGAAAGATCAACCTCCAAAATAAAAGGGAATCACACCAGGCCAATAGCCTTTAAGTTGGGATAGTTGCTTTAATTTGCCTTCAATTTCAAATGGAAACCTTAGCTTTTCCTGGGTTTCCAGTGTTTAGGCTATAGCTATACTCCTAAGTTTCATGGTTCTTAGAATCAGGAATACTCATAACTCAGAAACACTCATAACTGATAAGAACAGATTAAAATCTAGTCAGGTAAAGGCAGCAGGGCTGAGAGTGTCTTAGGTGAAGGCTGGAAACTCTAACATGACATGCTGATTTCATATGCCATCTCATCTCCTATCCATTCCTGGAAGCTGTAAGCAAGGACATGACTAACACTGAGCAGAGACACTTAGACACCTCATGGTTGGGCCAACTAGACTCCTTAGCTCATCCTTATCCACACATGTCACACTGATTCTGCCATAATTCTTTATAAAAAGCCTCAAACCAGCTCAGTGGCACCCTGCCTCAGACCTATTCTCGTTACACAAAACTCTATCCTTCCTCTCTATCTTTCTAGGCCCCGCTTAAAAATCTAGAATAAAACTTCTCCCCCAAAATTCACCTTCTACTTTATGTAATATCATTTCTCAAATTCTCGGGACAAGCACCCAAAAGCCACAGGCTCAAGGTGATCATGGTAGCCTGTGGATTCTCTGAACCCTAGCTCCCTGACTTGTGTTAAGCCTACCTAAAGGGAGAGGAAAGGTTTCCATTAAACTGTAAGCCACCTTCACATTCCCCATATCTGTTTTCTTTATACTCATATTGGAGCTGTTGACTTTCTGGATCTCTACCTTGCCAGATGACTCTGAGCTCTTAGTGCTTCTCATATTCTCATGAACTCATTCCTTTGAACAGAATTGTTTTTTCTATTCGTACCTTCTTCCTTGCGTTCTGTGCTCTTGGAGAATACTCATGGACTAATTTCACTAACATCCTGCTTCTAATAGGACATGCAAATAAGATGGAATGAGATACTCTGGGATCTTTCAGATCTTTTCCACAGCCTCTCACATCATGTCTTTGCAGGAAAGCTTATTCTAAGCTTTTTCATAGCAGTTGTCCCCTAGGAGATGACATTCCAAGAGGACAAACATTACTTAGCTCTCTGCTTCTGTCATCTTTAATAATGTCTCATTGTCTCAAGGAAATGTCACGGCCAAGGCGAAAGTCATCGTGGAAGGAGACCACACAAGAGCATAGATGCCTGGATGGGAGTGTAATGCGAACACTAAAAGCTGTCACTTTGGGGAGAGACACATAAATTCTACCTGGGCATGTTGTCTAAGATGTGGTATATTCAGTCAAAGTAGGAAATGCTGATGACAAGATGTTTCTATAGCTCAGAAAATATGTTTAATCTAAATAGACACATTTAGATATTAGATTATATCAGCAGGTATAATACATGTTCAACAGTCTCTGCAACCTGGACACCAATCAATCAGAATAGAGTTTTGCCTTTAGCCTCAAGGAAGGGTCTCAGAGATCTGTAATGCTAGAGCATTTCCCAGAAAGGGAAGCAAAGCAGTTGAACAATGGGAGGGCCCTGGTGGGAAGACAATGGGTAGTGGCTGTTTTCCCAGCTGGTAGGAAATATTGCAGGCTATTTGTCCAGACTGATGTATAAAAAACTTCTGTAAGTTGTCCCTTTCCTTTGTAGACCACTCCCATCAAGAAGAGGATCACTAAGAGATTTTAGGAGTTACTGAGACTTAAAAATGAGTTTTAACGTCAACCAGAAACATAATAGCTGAAACCATGAGTAATAACATCACTACCAGGGTAGAGAATTAGGCTAAACCATAGATTGGACCAGTGTGTATCTAATTCAGGCCTGTAAAAGTCATACTTTTATATACTTCAACCTAATCCACAATGGTATAAAAAGAGAAATTGTGGAGGGGGTTGGGAATGTGAGAAGCCCTCAAAAGGAAATGAAAGAAATGGCTGGGTGAAGGCCAAAGGGGAACTCCCAGTGAGAGGAAGGGAGTGGAAAGGCTATGCTTGCCTTAGAGGACAGGGAGGAGGAAGAGAGACAAAAGGCCTGCTGTGCCTTTTGTGTTTGGCAAAGAAGAGATTTTGGAGACCGAGTAGACTCAGTGTTTGAGTAAAGGTCAAGGCAGTTGTGTTTGAGATAAATCTGCTGGGGTCTTGTTACCCAGGAGAGCCCTAAAGAAGTCTTCCTGTAAGCACTTGTTTCTAACTTGACTTTAAACATGACTAATTTTGGTGCAGTATGTTATTTGCTGTAGCTAGTGCCTCTAACATGTAGGATGTGGCCATCAGGATTATTGAATTAGTTTTCAAGGACATGAGAGCCAACTCTGCCAGGCCTTGACTCTTTGTGTCGGGCTGTGCACAGATCCGATGGAGAGTGAAACAGAGTGCAAGGCTAAGCCTCTGCCTGGGTTTGAGACTGTCTTCTTTATTCCTTCTAGTCTGACTCAGGCTATCCCTGCACGTAGACATGTTACTCACTTACAGACTCTGTTCGGACTGGCCTTCACGAATCTCCCTGAAGTTCCCCTTTGTAGAGTCCTGGAGATAAAGAGAGGATGACTCCACCGTGTGTGCTATTTACCATCGTGACCTTGTGATTATGACTGTACCAGCTGCTGGGTTTCACAATGTCCCTTTCAAGAGCCACACAGCAACATCTACAAGTCTCTGGTCATGAGTCTTCTCCTAAACTAAGTGTCCTTCTTTTCCCTTGCCTAAGGGTAAAAGGAGCCTGAAACTTCTCATCTCCATTTTGCCAGATTACCAAGTAAATATTGCTCTTGGTTCGTTGGACCCCCTTTGAAATTGTCAGTGAACAGATTTGCACTTGTTAAGAGTGTAAGAGTTTGAAATGGTAAGTTTAGAATTATATTTGAGGATTTGCCTGACAGAGTGGGAGGGAGAGGGGTAAGTGATAGGGAACAGCCATAGGTTGCATCATGATTTTATTTTTTAATTTCTTTTTTTTTAAGATGGGAAAGGGTTACTCATATTTTATGATCAACAGAAGGGACTCCAGTTTGCCAACATGTCACCTTTAACACATAAAGTCCCTTTAGTACTAGAGCTAGTCCATCTCTAGTGGCTGCCCTCAACCTTCACCAAAACTGGCGGTTTTCAGCCCCAGCTACATATTAGACTTCCTGGGAGCACTTACAAAATACTAATGGCTGAGCCCTACCTTGACACACTGATGCAATTTGTTCTGGGATGCTGTTGTAAAGGAACTGTGTTCTTCTAAAAAGGTACATGGAAATCTTAACTCCAAGTTCTTCCAACTGTGACCTACACTGGAAATAACATGTTCGTGATTATAAATTAAAATGAGGTCATCAAGGCAGGTCCTAATCTTCGATGACTAGTGCTCTTCTGAGAAAGAGAAATTTGATCCCAGAGTCAGATAAGCCTAGAGAAAGGGATGTGTGAGGTGACTGTCACATGCTGGTTAAAGATTAGATCAGTGCTATGTTTCCCCAAGCTGGAGAATATATGGGGATAATAGCTGCTAGATATTAGATGAGCGAGAAAGGATCCTTCACCTACATCAGTTTAAATGGAACCTGTGCAACCAAAAAAATTCTGTCTTTTCTTAACATGTGTGCATACTTGATATGTGTGCATATGAGTATGCATCTTCACATGCATGTAGAGTGTGTGCCTGCATGCCCATAAGTACATGCATGTTTGTAGGACAGAAGTTGACACTGGATGTCTGTCTCAGTTGTCTTCCATGCTATAGAATTGCAACAGGATCTCACATTTGAACCCAGAGTTCACTGCTTCAGCTAGTGAATGGAGCAAGGTTGCTCCTGGAATCTTGGGTCCACCTCCTCAGCAATGGGATTGATTACAGGTGCTCTATCCAACATTTCCATGAGTGCTGGGGACCTGCACTCTAGTATTCATGGTTGATCAGCATGTGTTTAACCCAATGAGTCAGTATTATGTTCCAGTTTCTACTTTTCAGAGTCACTCTGTGGCACTTTGTAATAGCAACCCCAGACTATTAATCTAGAGGGGCTTGGTGTGACATTGATAGGGTTGAAAGTTTACTGAGGTAATTCTGATATGCAACAACATGCATTGATTTTCTTTTTCTTTTCCTTTTTTTTTTCCTAAGACAGTGTTTCTCTGTATAGCCCTGGCTGTCATGGAACTCATTCTGTAGACCAGGCTGGCCCCGAACTCACAAATCCACCTGCCTCTGCCTCCCAAGCACTGCAATTAAAGGTGTGCACCACCACGCCCGGCTATGCATTGATTTTCATTATGACACTTCCTATGGAAGGCACCAGGTATATAGCAGGTACAACCTAAATAGGAAATAATGTCCAAATTGTGTTTCATGGACACAGTTCTCACAAAGATTTTCTTTATAACAGTAACACACTGAGGGATTTTAATATTCACTTATGTATTTCTCTTTAAGTCAGGGCTGAACAATAGAGAAGAAACATTTGCTGTTTTGCTCTTCTGCAATTTCTTGCCTGGATGCTCATTTTCAGGATAATTTCTCACCATGAGTGATGAGATGCTGGAATACCCATCATGTTTGCTTTCTAGGTTTCCTCATGCTGTATCCTCTGGGCAGGGTCTTGCACCCATCCCTGTTGGACATTATCCTGATCATTTATAATGTAACATTTCTCTAATTTGTCAAGGTTACTTAGAATTCTGATCCTGTAACCCAACTTTCTAATTCTCATGCTCAAGGAGAGTCCCCAGGACAATTGAATTAAGAATTATATGAACTCCAGGAGGAATCAATTTGGAGAAGATCAGATAATGGAAGGTTTATTATATTATATACCACATTAAAGTGCACAAAAGATATATGGTCAATGCATGAATTATACAGACAGTTATTTAAGTGAGACTGGGAGATCAGCATTTGCCTAGACACAGTCTGAAATGTAGAATCTTGTCTCTATCACTTAACGTGTTCTTCCAACAACATCAGTATTTTCTGCAAGGGATGGCTCCTAGAAATTGCCCCTCCCCAGTTCATGGACTAGAATATCTCACAATCATATTTAGATTCAAGGAATTTCAAGATGCCACTACAAATGAGGTCACTAGGGCAGTCTTTCATCATCATGATTGGCTTTTATCTTAGAAGAGAAATTTAGATATAGACATGCATAGGTCAAAGAACACATGAAGATGGAGGGAGAAGATGCAAGTGGCCATGTAATAGCACAGGAGAGGCCTCAGACAAAATGAGCCTTGCTGATACCCTATCTCACTAAATCTCTATGACTGAGAGAAATAAAGTCTCATGCCTTAATTTGACCAGTTACGTCCAGTTTGTTTTCGAGACCATAATAGTCTAATCCTACTAAGTTAGGATTGGTGTTTTAACATCATCTATATGTAATTTCTGTATATAAGAAATACTAGTTTAGGACATTTGCTTTAAAATGGGGGGGGCACATAAGAATTATGTTTAGAACACATTAAGCTGCAAATTGCTAGGCTGCATAACCAGAGGTGCTGATTCAGCAGATTTGTATATCAAATAAGTTTTTGTGCTTCTGCTGGGCTGTCAACACCACCTTAATGTCCCTGTGGGAGCAGCACTAGAAAACCAATTAAGATTCCTGGCCCTCTTCCTCCTACATTAGAGCATGGGTACAGGAACTGCAAAACAATTCTCAGGTTTAAACTTGAACTGCTGGTCAGCAGGTCAACCTAGTTCAGACAGTGGGGCCACAGGTATCTGGAAATATTCTCTGGTGGTTATTTCAACATATTCTCAAGAACATGGTCTCACTGGCTTGAAAGTACACGGGTCTGCACAGTTGTGAGGTGGAGGAAGGAGAATCAGGAGTTTAAAGTATCTTCATGCACACAGTGAGTTCCCAGACAATTGTGGACTACTTGAGACCCTGTTTGAAAAATCAAATCAAACCAAACCAAACCAAACCAAACCAAACCAAAAATAATATTCTTAGAACTATGAAACATTGGCAAGGGGTAGAGATGTATCTCAGCATTATCATACTTGACTAGCACATGCAGGACCTAGATTTAGTTCTTGGCAGTAGAGAAGAGGGAGGAGTAAGAGGATGGAAAGGAATAGAAAGAAGGAAAAGGAGGAGGAGGAGGAGGAGGGGGAGGATCAAGAGGAGGAGGGGGAGGAGAAATAGCCTCTACTGGAAGATGTAATTGTATCACGGTTCCTAAAATGATGTCTTTCAAATGAGAGTGGTGAAGAATCACCGCATTATTAGTTTGACTAAAGATTTTAGTTTAGTCTAAGGTAGGGTCCCAGAATTTGCATTTCTTAACAAATTCCCAGGTGATACTTGGGCTCTTAACTCAGAGACCACCTTTAGGCAATCACTGAGTTAAGCCATTGGAACGATTATGATAGAGATCTGACTTCTAGATTTTCTAGTTTGGTATATACTCATTGCTTAGCCAAATGTCACCCATCTATCTATATGCTTTCTCTTTTGCTCGTTTCTCATATTGAAATTACAGAAAGCTGAACACTCACTTTCTTCTTCAGCTTCTCTGCAGCTAGGAGCCAGCATGTGTCCATCCAACAGAGTTCCACTCAGGGAGACCGAAGCAGAAGTTCAAGGGTCAAGGGCAGCTCTGTGAAGATCGCTTCTCGGTATAACAGCAGTCCAAGAGCTACATTGCTTCCTCCCTGCCTCTGAGTGTGGATGATAGCCAAAAATTAAGCAGCCTTCTTGGGACAATAGACAAGGCACAAAACAAAGATGACGAAGGCCAACCAGGGACAGTGAACCAGTGCTGAGAACCTTTACCTCCAGATGCTACATTTTGCAGGACACAAAGCTTTCTGGCCTGAACCCCAATCAACTGGATTTCCTTTTACTTAGAGCTAAAGCAATCCAGAGCTGGGTGGGGAGAGAAGGAGAGGAAAACAGAGGGACCCCCCACATACACACACACATACAGATAGAGACAGAGACAAGACAGAGACAGAGATAGAGACAGAGACAGAGGAGATCTTTCTTTTAGGTTAAAATTACAAATATAAAACAAAACAATCTCCCAATCACATAATAATCTCAGCAACAACTATAAACTTCCATCTTCTGTGACCAGTGTGATAAACTGGTATTTTAACCTGCACAAACAGAACAAACTAATTAAGTAAATTTAGCATTTGCAAACATCTTGCTTCTCCTCCCAAAGACAATAAAAGGAAGCAAGGCAGGGATGAGGGTGTACAGACATCCGCCAACATTTGCTAAGTGCTAGAGTGCAGACTGTACACGCCACATTCTTCCCTAATGAGCTATAGTTTAGGCAAATAAAGCTGTTCATTTATTGAAGTGCCTCTGCTTAATTGCACCAGTAATCATTAATAAACAAAGCTCACTGAGTGTTCCCTAAGAGTTTGACCTTGACTTTGTCTTTCTGTCCTACCCCAGGCTTCCATATTTGGTCCACAGATTCCTTTAGAATTCCTTTTATCAACTTGGAAATCACTCTCACCTGCTGTTTTCCTATATATGTCTACATAATAGGATGTATCTATGAGCAGGGAGACAAACAAAGATATTCACAAACAGACTCAGGAAAAAAAAGGGGGAGGGGCAAGTGTATCTTAAAACACTCCTCACAGATGCGCTCACTTCTGAGAGACTGCTTTGCTCAAACCTCAATACAGCCTGAATTTTTATGGTTACAAAATAATTAGTTTCTGAGTCAGCTTTTAATCTTATGTTAATGAGACCCCCTACAGTCTTGGCGCATACCTTCAAATTAAAGATTGATCTATAATTAATAAGGCTCTGTAATGCCAGTACCTGAGACAAAAGCAATTTGGGGGCAGTGGGTTTAGGGAAGAGTTTAGTGACAGAATTTGCAACCGCATGCTTTCCACATCTGAACTTGGGCTGGATCTTGGTGACAGTAGCAGTCTTCTCTGAGGAGTAAGACAGCTGACATAAGCTTGTGGCAGGAAAAGGGAGAAGAAGAAGAAGAAGGGGAAAATAAAAAGAAATGAAATGTCATCCAAGGTTTTTGTTCTTACCGAAAACTTCCCTGCTCACAGCAAGATAGTCAAGTGCCTGAGTAGATTTCTTTTTTTTTTTGGTTTTTGTTTTTTCCGAGACAGGGTTTCTCTGTGTAGCCCTGGCTGTCCAGGAACACACTTTGTAGATCAGGCTGGCCTAGAACTCAGAAACCCTCCTGCCTCTAAGTCCCAAGTGCTGGGATTAAAGACGTGTGCCACCACGCCCAGCACCTGCTTAGATTTCTACCTCAGCTTGAGAAAGGTGTTTGCCTCCCACCTTTAACTTTTTGGGGGCCATCATGCCAAAGAGCCCTTAGTTTTGCCGCTCTATGATTTCTCTACTCGATTGTTTTACAGGCTCAAAATTCCCAGTGATTGGAGGAGAGGAACCCTTGCTGGTTAATTAAAATCTAATTTTCTATTCTATCATAATTGTAGCAGCAGAAGGAGGAGGGAAAAAAAAAGCAAGACTTATTATCCTAAAAATGAAAATAATCCCCGGACTGCTCGGGCTTATTATGAGCGCTGTACTACAATTTGTCTGAAATTTAATCAGTAGAATAAACATGGCCATGAGCTCTGTGAAATCATTTGTTTTAAAGGCTCTAAGTGAAGGGCTGCACCATTTTGCTCAGCGTTTTCTAGACAGCCTGTTTAGACTTCTTGATGAAGACAAGGAAAAGAAGACCGAGCTGGGGCCATCTGTGTGTGGAGGGACTTGTGTGTGACTCTATTAGCAGGCTTTCTCAACTAGTGCAGGACATCACAGTGGATCCTCTGTTTAAAAGACAATCTGGAATCATTTCTTTAAATAGAGGGGAAACAATAATTTCAGTTTACACTGCGTTTTCAGTATCCACGAGTTAGTGGAGAAGTGGGGTAGCCGAACTGAGTCATACAGTCGAGGTTGGATGGGGCATCAGCAGCAGCTTGGGTTCTGAGCAAATGACCTGGTGTGTGAAGGGCAGCAATGGTGGTGACCCAGCACTTTGGGCTTAGAGGTGGCTATCCCACTGTAATTACTTGGTTCACTGGATCTAATGGGAAGCAAGAGCTGATCTTTGCTTTTAACTTTTCACCGAGTCATCATGTAATGAAAGTGTTTATAGCTCTGCTTGTGTCTGTGGGAAGACGTGATATGGTTAATGGTAGACACAAGGTGAATTTCAAATTTTCACCTTGCGTGTCTATGTCGTGCAGGTAAAGTACAACATGGTTCTAGATATGAAGTCTTACACACTTACATTTATTCAAAGTATTTTCTGTTTACCTTATATTATTTTTATACGTTTTTCTTATGTTCTGAAGGCCTGAGTTTAATCTCCAGCAAAATAAAACAAAAATTCTTACATATAAATATTATATGTATAAATGCTATATATAACATTACTATATATGTGCATACTTACACCTTCATATGCGTATATGTGTATATGACTACCTTTATGTATAAAAATAGCTTTGCTATATGGTTTTATGAATGTTTTTGAAGGATATAGAATACATGCCAAAATATCCAATGCAGAGAGATCACATTTTTCTCACTGGATAATGATTATGTATAATTTTAATTTTTAAATATTCTTTGAATGGAAATCATAAATTTAAACATGCTCAGCAGGTCATTAATAGAGAGGAAAGCCTTAATACCCACTGTGCCAGTTTCCAGAATTATTTTTTCTCGTTCTGATGAGTGGAGGTTCCTGGTTTTCCTGATCTAAAGTCTCTGACTTTATCTCAGGTGTGGAGTACAACCAACAGTGTGCATCATCTTTGGACTGGTCCTTCTTCCTTTCCTCTGCAATCTGAGATTTTCCCAAGAATTTCCACAGTCCCTTATATGCCCCTGCTCCTTGTATTAATTGATGCTAACAGGAATAAAATGTATGCATGGACCAACTCTTTACATCTTTCATGACAAATGAACAATAAAGTTGTAACTCTAGTTAGGGATTAGTCCTGGATCTATGCTCTGGTACAAAGGAGAATAGGAAAAATAGGCAAATCCTAGGTTTATGGGTTCCAGGCTTGCAGATCCTAATGTAGTGGGATAATTGTAGGCAAAAGGAAATACATTTCTGATGAGCCCATAGGCAGTTATAGTGCTTTTTCCATAGGCCACATTTTGGGCTGGGGTCTGATTGCTCTTAAAGTGCAAATCTCAAACCAGCACAATTAGTAACAGCAATAAGCTCCAGACTTAGATCACAGGCATTTCTACCACACACCAAGTCGGAATCTGGCAACAGAGAAGTCTCAGTGTAGTCAAGAGAACATGGAAAGTGGGGAGCACTCAGTAGACACCAATGTGTCAGGTGGCTGTGTCTGAGAGACACTAAAGGGCACAGTGACTGAACAGAGCTCTGCGCCTTCCCACAACCCTCGAGTAAAGCTCACTGTTCAAAGTGTGAGAATGAGCACCGAGAAGAAAGATGCATTTTGCAGGGCTTCAGAAATGAGCTGCTAAGACTGAGGCATAAAATCGGATCGCCGGGGCATTGATTTATAGTGAAAACCAAAGCATGTGAGAAGCAAAAGGGCAGACAGTGTGAAGCAAGGCTGGTCTCCCTGGGAAGGCATCAGGGAAATCCAATCAGCTTAGCAGGTTCTGGCTGAGGAGAAATATGTTCACCAGGAATTATGGGCAGGGTCTGTGTCCCCAGGAAACCAGCAAGGAGAGCTTCTGCCTATAGAAATCCCAAGAATTCTCCTTCCCCGAGTTCTATGGGGATAGAAATGGGGACTGATGGCTATCTGTCTTTGTTACTTACTTCTGCAGATGAATGACCCATTTCCAGTCAAGATCTTCTATGGAGAGGAGGAACTGTCCACCAGCTCACCCATTATGTCTTATTTTAAGAGTGATTTTCTATATTCCTATTCTGATGGTGTTAATTTCCAAGCTTAACTTTAAATAGACAGTTCAATCCACTCCATCCTCAAGGACTGCCGAATGATAATTTACATAAAATTTACATAATTCCGACACCCATCCCCTCACTCACATTGATACAATTATTTTCAGTTTCCAAAGAAAATCCAAGATCACAAAAGTTGCCCAGATTCAATTCCCTGAGATGATATATACGTAAATTCTGGTCACTGTGAAATTCTTAGAGACAGAGTTTCTGTACATCTAACCAGATTAATATGAGTCTAATATGGTGGGATAGTTGTATGAAGAAGAGAATTCTCCACCAGTGGCAAGAGAGGCAGGAACTTCAGGTAGTAGCAGCAAGCCAAGGAGTGCCAAGGGCTGGAAGCTGAGAAGAAGGAAGGACTCTGCTCTGTTGAAAAGGCAACTTAGTACTGATAGCACTAAGTTTGGATTTGTTGCTTCCAGAGCTGTGGGATTAGGAAAATTCAGGTAGAAAAAGCTACTCAGATTGTGGTACTTAATGTCAATAGTCCCCCAAGTTAATAGAGTATTTTCTTACCGTGTCCAATATTATTAAATTTGCTGTTAGAGGTGGAAACTGATGGATCTCTCCCAGATCGCTGGGTTGTCTCTGTGAGCATGTATTTGGAAGATGTCGAGTTCATTTCTACTGTTCACCTCTATCTAACATTACGTGGATCCACATTCTGCTGGCTGTAGGGCACAGAAACTTGGGAGGTGATACTTGGGAGCTGCTTGACTGTCTCCCAGCGCTGCAGCCAGGCAGTTGCTGGGATTTTGGGAAGCACGGAGACACCGTTCTGGGAGTGGAAAAACACAGTCTGAGATGGGGAGAAGCAAAAGCTCTGGTTTCCAGACCCCCGTGCACCCAGTCATCTTTGGGGTGCCATATAGAGGAATGGGAATGAAGGATAGGAGCACAGACTAGACATGTAGGCATTGCTGAGTCTCAAGGAGTTGGGAGCTGAGTCGGGGCCTCAGGCTGAGGATGGCATCTAGTCCTGGGCTGGGGAAGGAAAGGGGGGCTCTGGCTTAGCTCAGAGGTGATTGTCCTTAGCTTGGGTGTGGTTGTGGCTGGAAGCACAGAGGGGCCTTCTATGCAAGACTTAGGCTGAGGCTCAGTAGTCAAAGGTCCTCTCTGTGCTCCCCTTGGCAATTCTTTATGAAAAAGACAGTCCATGGTTCTAAACTGTTTATTGACTGTTCATCATGGAAAATGGATACCAGCTTCTCAGGGTGGAACCATGACTAAATACATTTTGCAAGGAAGAATGTCTTGGGAAGGACAGTTATTGGCTAAACTCTCAGGGCTTCTCCATTAGCATGGAGAACTCTATTCTGGATGTACCTGACCAACGTGCAGATCATGGCACATGGTGTTCTAGGCCAGGAATTTTGCAGGGAGCAGGGAGGTGTCTACTGTCTCAGGTGTGTACTTACCAACTCTCCAGGGTCTCAGACCATTCTACCTTATCAAGCTTGCTGGCATGGTTTACTGTCCCACTGCATTTAATGGGAATTGATGGAAAAATTACCCCAATTTAGGTCCTGAGCTGGGGCTGCCCTCTGATGCACTCTATACATGTTCTTGGAAGTGCTAAATGGATATACACCCTGGTTGTTCACATTCTACTTGGGCAACCTGCTCATAGATCCCAGCAATGGTAGCCTTGTCTGCTTTACAATTTCACCTCTCTATTATCCAGTGATTCTTCCTAGGACCATTGCAAACCAAACCCAAGCTAAGGACAGTCACCTCTGAGCTAAGCCAAGACATAAAGGATCAATGTAGGCTTAGTGTTTTTCAAAATTTACTTTATTTAGAGTTTTAAACACTTCAACAACTCCCCTTCTATCCTACCGAACAGAGGCAGGGGAGATAAAAAGGTTAATAGGAAAAGGAAGTTTTGAGTGTGGTTAGAAGTAGTTCTTAGCCGGGCGTGGTGGCGCACGCCTTTAATCCCAGCACTCAGGAGGCAGAGGCAGGCAGATTTCTGAGTTCGAGGCCAGCCTGGTCTACAGAGTGAGTTCCAGGACAGCCAAGGCTATACAGAGAAACCCTGTCTTGAAAAACCAAAAAAAAAAAAAAAAAAAACAACCAAAAAAACCCCCCAAAAACCAGAAGTAGTTCTTCATGGTGATTCCACTGTTCGTTGTCAGGATACCAGGAGTCCAATTCAATAGCAAACACCAAGCACAAATCAGTAGTAGTAGCATGATCCAACAGGAAACAGCAAGGGATGAGTCAGGGGAAGCAGCCAGAATCAACCAGAATCCCACAGGAAGTTCTTTGGCACATTTCTCTCTACAAAGTGAAGACCAGCAAGGACCAGTAAAGCATTGCACAAAGTAGCAAAAACCTTCTCTCACTGTTTGTGACGTTCCCTTTATATATTTTTTTTCTAAATATCACTTGAGAAAGTGTCAATTTTCTACAAAACATCACATGCCCTCTCACAAGAGAGGAAAAAGCTCCAGAAAAATATCCACGATACAACTGTGTTGTTAAGAAACCAGAAACTTCCTCTTCAGCTCTAGGTACCCAACCTCAGACTTAAGACTGGCTACTTGAAAGGCTATGTTCATTCTGTGTTAGCTCTTATAGGGGTTAAGAAACAGTATTGCCTTTTCTTGGATTTCCATCAGTACTGAGTACCCCCAGCAAAATTCTTCTTGGCAGTAAAGTGCATTATTCTTTGCTTTTATAAATTCCTAGAAGATGAGTAAGTCTAGCAGTATGGGGAGTTATGAAGAGAGATTGAATTTGTGCAGCTCAGTGTTTCTAAAGTTCATGTTCATTGGTTTATGCACAGTATTTTTTTTTCAACTTTTATTAGATATTTTCTTCATTTACATTTCAAGTGTTATCCAGAAAGTTCCCTATACCCTCCCCCATCCCGGCCCTGCTCCCCTACCCACCCACTCCCACTTCTTGGCCCTGGCGTTCCCCTGTATTGGGGCATATAAAGTCTGCATGACCAAGGGGCCTTTCTTCCCACTGATGGCCAACTAGGCA